>JAFMSR010000013.1:39734104-40193322 GCA_022818135.1 Saxidomus purpurata
AATTTTATCCAGTGATCCCTTGGTGCGATCTTTGATACGGCGAACAATACAGTTTTATTCGGTAATTTGGTTAGAAGGTTTCATTTTGTTGGGAGTAGAACTGCATGGACTAACATACTGTACTTACAGGTTCATGTTTAATATGGTTCACAGCGATGCAGCGTTTTCAATCAGTTTTTAGGGATAAGACCAAGTGCTATGCCCTCCAGTACATTGTACACTGGCCCCTAATATACATTTTTTTAACCAAATAGCAATTGTACTGTTACACTTCCACCCATGCCTCTAGAACACGATGATCATTTAATTTTAGAGAATTATTTAATTGTCTTCGGAATATTAAACATTTAATTCCTCACACCTAGAAATTCAAAATATTATTATCGCGGCAAAAAACTGGTTGCACATTAAAAGCACTAACTTCAGCTGCTGTAATCTCATGCACTGGTTCAGTTATCCGTTTAGATAAACAGAGCCATCAACGCTATATTGCTTTGAAACGTTATATTCACATGAAACGCTGTGAAAAAATTGTGATAAATAACTTATCCTTGCATTTTGCCTTGAGAATGAGCCTCTTGGGACTTGGAACAATTGTTTTTAGTTAAGTGTTGTGATTATTTCTCCTCAACTATTACAGCTAAACCTTTTAAATCTAAGAAAACGTTCTAACAATCATGGCAAGTTCCATAACTGTAACTTCTATATGTTTATATTTCTTGTCCTCCTGATATCTCCTTAACATCTGTAACGAAATTCATGTAACTTTAAATTTAATTGTTCCCCTCATAAGCGTGACCAGGTTGCTAGCGTATTTGATTTGCGATCGGAAGGTCATAAGTTCGTGCAAAAAATTGCCGTAATATTCCTCTGAGCTACTGCTTCTGCTGTGCTACTGCTACTGCTACTTTTACTGTTACTGATACTGATAGTGATACTACTGAGCTACTGCTACTGCTGAGCTAGTGCTACTGCTGTGCTACTGCTGTGCTACTGCTACAGATCAGTTACTGCTAGTACTAAGCTACTGCTACTGCTGTACTACTGCTACTGCTACTGCTAAGCTACTTCTTACGCTAGTTCTACCGCTACTGCTGAGCTACTGCTACTGCTACTGCTACTGCTGTGCTACTGCTACTGTTACTGCTCTGCTATTGCTACTGCTAAGCTACTGCCACTGCTAAGCTACTGCTACTGCTAAGCTACTGCTACTGCTCAGCAACTGCTACTGCTGAGCTACTGCTACTGCTATGATACTGCTACTGCTCAGCTACTGCTACTGTTAAGCTACTGCTACTGCTAAGCTACTGCTACTGCTGTACTACTGCTACTGCTCAGCTTCTGCCACTGCTAAGTTACTGCTACTGCTTAGCTAATGCTACTGCTGCCATTGCTAAGCTACTGCTACTGCGAAGCTACTGCTACTGCTTAGTAACTGCTACTGCTACTGCTGCCACTGCTAAGCTACTGCTACTGCTGTACTACTGCTACTCTTCAGCAACTGCTACTGCTACTGCTGTGATACTGCTACTGCTCAGCTTCTGCTACTGCTAAGCTACTGCTACTGCTACTGCTGTGATACTGATACTGCTACTGCTACTGCTGTGATACTGCAACTGCTACTGCTCAGCTACTGCTACTGCTACTGCTAAGCTACTGCCACTGCCAAGCTACTGCTAGTGCTGTGCTACTTATACTGCTGAGCTAATGTTATGCTACTGCTACTGCTACTCTGTTCTACTAATGTCAGTCACTAAAACGGATGCATGGTACATGTATCCTTGACTAATCTCATCAACATGAAAGAAAATATAATTTTGAAAAATATAAATACCACTTAACGAAAAAAAGATGTTATATATTGATAGTTCATTTTCTTAACCTCGTTTTTTTGTCCACAGTGTACAGCCATACCAATTGTAAATCTTAGAGAAACTATAAATGATGAACAAATGGGTTCAAAGTTCGGTGCAACGTTGGAGGCAGTTGATCTTACAGGTGATGGTCTTGACGAGTTGCTCGTCGGTGCGCCACTTTATACGGGCGAAAGACCAGAAGAAGGTCGAGTGTTCGTGTACACTTCATCAAAAGAGGTATGACGTCGTTTATTAAGGTAACTTGCCCCAAAACAAAGTATCAAATACATAATTTGAAAAAATATATGTAAAGACAATAAGAGCGTCTTGTAGTATTTTATATGGCTTGGTAAACAAAAATGATTACAACAAGAGTATGTTGATAATATGGTACAATGTATAAACTATGTTTTAGTTTCTTTATTTCCACTGAATCTGTCACAGAGTCTTTGTTTGTCAACTAGCAAGAATATATTTCAAAATGTATCCGTTCTTTATAATAATTCACTGATTTATAGTTCTCTTTACATGAATTATTAGTGTCAGTATACTACAATAGTATGACATCCCGACCAAAACAAACACAGTATACATTAACGGCAAAAAAAAATTGAAAAAAGCATGCGACCCACCCACTTAAGACAATAGTGCTCTACCTTAAACCATAACTCAAGTATGTGGACTTCACAATTTAGTGATGTGTTATAAACTGTTGATGTGTAAGATTGAAAGAACAGCTCAACTATTTCTATGGTCGAGCATCTGGAGGAGACATTGAACTAGTAAATAAGTGCCAGTTTGAATAATTTCATCATTTGACTTTGTCAGGAAACTTGCACAAAAATTTGATATTTTTCATGTAAGTAACTCAAGAACTGAAATGACATGTTTTAACAATATTTGCAACAAAACACACTAATACAGGTTCTAAAAGCTTATATAACAGTAATTTGTTTGTGTATTATGTCAAAAGACCACCAGACTACATTTAAGTGATATCATCATGTTTTCACTGGTCTCCATTTTGTTTGGGGCAAGTTACCTTAAGTAACTGTCTGATGTGTCAAACCGACTGGTGCAGACATCGAAAAATTCTCTAGGAAACAGTTATATCCACCGACTACGTTACTTATTGTAACTTGTAGCGTTGGAAAATATTACCAGTTAATACAGCATTTTTATGCTGCATTTTACATACAATAGGGCCGTTCTAACGATCTTTTAGATGAACTTGATTAACACGTTATCCATTGGTCGTAACAAAATGGCGTATGTTTGCAGGTCCGTCAGATCGGATTTTGTATGTTAAAGGTACAATAAACTACTCCTACACCTTCAGTAAAGTTCGGGATAGTTTTAGAATCGAACCTTTTTATTAAATGCAGCCAGTTGTCTGAATACGAGAAATTGAATCACTTACGCATCCGAACTTCTGACTGTTTTTTATTCAACAGTAAAAGACAGGGAGACCTTTATCATTTCTTGATTAAAATTGTTTCAGCACGTAAGGACACATCATGAAAGTACATTGTACATACTTCATAGTTCAATATACATGTATACCATTTGAAATAATCAATCAATAAAATGCTAAAGTAAGTGCTATGATTTAAAGATAAACAATGTATTTTAGTCACAGTCAAGTATGCCGGTTATGTGCGGACCTATAGGTGTTCTGTCTGGTGGTGCTAATGTGGCTTCGTTACAAGGAAAGACATCTTTTGCTCGCTTTGGTTCAGCAATAGTTTCTGTAGGTGACCTTAACCATGACAGCTATACTGGTAAGTTATGCACACTTACATACTTTATACTGTATAGCAAGTCTATAATAGTTCAATTTGAAGATTGCTTCCTTTAAAAAGTGGACGTAAAGATGATATTACACACTTTAGTAGAGGGCATTAAGTGGAAGTGCAGAACCAAATAATAACTACGCTTTCTGGCACAAATTTTGAATTGTCCCTCTTTTACATTTGAACTTATTTTTGTTCTAAACATAACTCGATTATTATTCAATACTCCACACAGGTACTAGTATATTTGACAATAAAAGAAAGTGCGCTGTCAAAGAACTATTTGGGAAAGAGTTTACATAAGCTTTTAGCTTCCTTCTCAATCCTAATAATTATGTTTGTCGTATTATTATTAACTATATGCATAATAAATATTGTTTAAACTAAAGAATAATTACCCTGCCTGCCCATTTTTGTAATTTAAATGTTAAATCCATTTAACATATTCGAAGACTTTGCCACGAGGGAATTAGTCCGGGGATCTTCCATCGTTTCCTTTTTTGATAACAAGACAAAATGTTGGGTACACATGACCATTAAAAGCTACTTATTCAAGGAGCTACATGGATACACGTAATTCCCTGAATGATAATTTCAAAACAAATAGAACCAACAGGTTTCAGCTGACTGATTGGATAGTTTATCTACATTTTAATCATATGTCACAAGCTCCAGGAACAGTTATCAATACGTAGCAATACTTTTGTAGTATTTTGTATTCAGTAGATATGTCACGTCATTTTAAAAGATTAATGCTTTTCCTGGTGCATGTAATGTTTCCGCAAATCCACATATGCTCTTTGTTTGAAACCACTAGCAAAATTCGTTCTATTTCAGATGTTGCTATAGGTGCCCCGTACGAAGATGATGGCACTGGGGCCATTTATATTTATCACGGAATTGGCGAATGTGGATGTAAAATGGAAGACATGTTTGCTCAAAGGATCGCAGGTTTACAGTTGTATAATTGTCTAAAATAAAAGACGTATAAACAGTTTATATGTGTAAATACATATGACCCAAGCAATTTGGCATTAAGTGTTTTTCAATTACATTTCCATTTCTGTAGCATTTGAGAAGAAAGAAGTATATCCAATAGCTCAAGTATGGCTACAGTAGTATACTCTGTCTACACAAAATTTGACATGAGACCAGTATCGTAATCTGTGAAGTTAAAACAAGACGCCAGATCTTATTTCACCATTTTAAAACACATTATTATGTCTCGCAGCTAGTGGTTGGGAGACATATTGGTTTGGTGCTGTTTGTCAATCTGTTTGTCTCGTGACTCTTTCGCGCAACTCCTCCTACACGCCTGGATTGATATTACTGAAAATTGGCAAAACTGTTGGGTACCAAAAGCAGTTTTTCAGTTAGTCGGCATTTTTCAGTTTAGTAATTCTTAGTTAGGCTATCGTCCCTTTTCATTAACCCTTACCCTAGGTTTGTCCGCGCAATTAGTCGGATTTCAACCAAACTTCACATGAACGATGAGTGTCAAGCCTTGTTATGCATATCAAAGGTATCTTTGTGGTATTAAATCTTTTTAGGCCATTTGAAAATAAGCTATCGGATTATTCTTTTTCGAAGGCCATTTGAAAATAAGCTATCGGATTATTCGTTTTCGAAGGCCATTTGAATATAAGCTATCGGATTATACTTTTTCGAAGGCCATTTGAAAATAAGCTATCGGATTATTCTTTTTCGAAGGCCATTTGAAAATTAGTCATTGGATTCTTTTTTCGAAGGCCATATGAAAATAAGTTATGTTTCCAATTATTTGTTATTCATGAAACACATACCTGTCTATCCTACAGTGTTAAGTGGTTGGAGATAGAGGTTGCTCATGTAAAACAACCTCTAGCCTTAATTACCACGATACATGACGAACGTGGAAATATACCACAATCGTTTTTGTTTGTATTTTGATGACAAAGTTTTCAGGGTAATTGTGTTTTATTCAAAATAGCAATTACATTAACAGCATATTTTTGTATTTGTAGGACGAGATGTAGACCCGGGTATTCGTACATTTGGTTGGAGTATTTATGGAAATGAGGATATTGACGACAACAGTTTTCCAGGTAATCTTTTTTCGTAACAGAGTTATCTTTTCCTATAAGGACAGACTCAATTTGTTAAAAGTATCGCTAACTTTTTATTGAACTATCATTAATAACTCGATTGTTTGACATTATATCACTTTATAAGTATACAATACTGGTATAAAATGCTGCAATGGAATGATATTAGAACTACCTTTCAGATTTACTTTAAAATTCACTGTTTCAGATATGTGTTGTTTAAATTCATTTTCCGGAAAAAAATCACCTCTGTCTGTTTTAATGAATTTATCTCATGTAATAATCGTCTAATAAACCACGAATTGGAGTTCTGACGTGCAATAATAAATCACGAAGGCAGTAGACCTGAGTGGTTTATAACTACATTGTAAGCAGCTGAACGAAAAAGCATTTTGTATAAGACGATGAACAACGCTTAAAGGATATTCTTGCGATTCTTACTAAATGTTCTAAAAAAAACAAACAAAAAACAACGTGCCATATTTTAAGCGGACATTTATTAGTGCGTCATGATGCCCAATTTGTATTGAACGCCAAATCTACATATACTCAAATGTTTGAAGAGGTCTCTAAAGGATTGGAGAGCTCTCTTATCCAATTAATGAAATTAAAATTTGATTTAAAGCGCACAATACATGAATTGAAGACCTCTAAAATTTAATAAGTGATATAAAAAATTGTTTTTGACAGGTCTATAATTGAATTATACCGCGCTTAAACTGTTTTATTTGAGAGCTCTCTATTTCATGGTTGTTAATGAATTGTGATCATCAATATTGAAGCGCGGTACAATTCAATTATAGACCTCTCTAAATCAATTTTTGATATCATTCATTTATTTCTTGCGTGCTGTAAAACGATAAAAAATGTCTCTTATTCAATTGGAGACCTCTTCAATTGAATTATAGATGTCTCTAAACCAATGGATTTGAACCGCGCTACCAGCGAATTTTTGATATCTTTAATTGATTTGTAGACCTCTCCAAATATTTTGCAGAGCTCTCCAAATAGTTAAAGACCTCTTCAAATACTTTAGTATATGTAGATTTGGCATGTATAAACATCAAATTCAAGATAGCTAAAATTGAATTTCAGCGCTCAAATTGATTTAGAGAGGTCTCTAATTGAATTCAAGATCTCTATAAATTAATTTGTAGCGAGCTATAAAACAATAAGAGATGTCTTCAAATCAATTATAGACCTCTTCAATCCTATTGCACAGCTCTTACAGCTTAATTACACCTTAATGTTTGATTTTTATATCTTAAATTGAATTGGAGAGGTTTACAATTAATTAATTGCACGCTTTAAATCATTTTTTGACATAAAAAACTGACTTAGAGAGCTCTCCAAATATTTATAGACCTCTCTATTACAATTACTGCGCGCTATATCTAATTATTTGGAGATATCTCTTATTGAAATTGAGACCTCTAAAATTATTTGAAGAGCTCTCCAAATATTTAAAGACCTCTCAATATATTTGAGTTGATGTAGATTTGTCGTTCAATAAATTTGACGTCATTCAAGACGTCATAACGGATCGAGCATCAAGACGCTGATAATTACAGATTTTAAGATTGTCACAACTGATTTCCTTCTAATAAGTTTAACTGATAAACAAGTTAGAATAATACTTTATCTGTTTTAGATCATGTTCTTAAAAATCGGAAAAAATCGTAGTGTCCTGAGAACTACAATGAAATAAAACAAGCGAAACCCTTACTCTAACATTAAATTACACCAACCAACACCACACATTCATCATCATGTGATCTAATAAACATGGCAAAACTCTTTCTCATAAATAACAACTGAATCTGAAATAAAGCGGACTTGGTTGTTATATGTGTTTTAATGTAAAGTATGAACACTTAATTAGTTTTCAAGTAGAATTCCTTGCCCAAAAGAAGAATTTACAGAATGAGGGAACCTAGTTCATGTTTTGCCTGTTTGATTTGTTACTTAATAAGTTTGAAATATATTAATCCTAACTGATATTGACTGAACATTCCTCCCACATTTAAACGGAGATTGACTGAATGAATATTTATACCACAATCTAACTTGATACTGAATAAACATCATCTGAACAGTTTGAAATGATATTGAGTGAACATGGCCTTGTAACGACTTCGGATATAGCGAAAAAAATCCGGATAATATTAAGGAACAAATTTTCTGTGCCCGAGTTTTTTTTTTCTTTCTTTATTATTATATATTTTGTATATGGATATAACAAACTCCGGATTTGAAGAACGAATTTTAACTTTTAACAGATCTTGCTGTCGGAGCTTACGAAGCTAACAAAGTTGTAATGCTGAGAACAAGACCCATTGTAAATGTAGAAGTGGAAATCAAGATGTCACCGAACCAAATACCTCTAAATGGGTCATTAATAAACTGTTCATTAGATAAAGAATCACTGTGCTTTGAAGTCACCGTTACGTTTGAGTTTAGTTCTATAGGAAATAGAAATGGAAACGTCAGTGACATAAGTAAGTATCGTGCACACATGTCGTATATATGACAGATGTCACTCATATTTTTATCCGTTTAGAAAATACTTTATTCATTAGAGAGGAATAAAGAAACTACACAATTTGACAATATGCGAAAAACCACGACACATAAAATGAATCCAAATCCCACGAAAACAAGTGGAATAAAAAGTGATTCAGAATAAAATGTATTTACAACACGAAAAATAAATGTAAAATGGTTTTAAATGCTAAAAAAACCGTTTTGATAATGTTTTTTGTTTTAGCACTTGCATGGACCCTTGAATCCGACACTGTACACAAAAGCAAGGAAGGTTGGAGCCGAGTCGAATTTAGAGGCACCGGCGGCCAAGGAACATGGACGGAAAATATTACACTGTCCAGCAGCAGTAACCGAATGTTAACAACAAATTACATTATAGATGTTAAGGTGTGTTATGAGATGCAAAACGTAACATTTCTTTGAAAGTACAATGCCTATACAACGCCAGAACAGTAGTGAAAGCTTGTTTTGAAACTATCGGGTCTTATTATGTCTTCCTAAGGACGAGACATATATTTCCTCTTGCCTTATTATGTCTTGCAGGATTAAATCCAAACTTGTAAAAACGTAGGTTTGAAAACTATATCAAAGGTCAAGGTAAGAGGGACATATCAATATTAAAGTATTTTGTCTAGGCTTTATTTGCTAAACCAGTCAAACTTAAGTTTTTTTCTTTACATAAACGCATACGTACATATTCCTTTGCAGCTTTATGGGACTCATTTGTTTTACATGTTTCAGTTTTAGTTTACACGAACAGGTTTTGGCAAGTTATTGAACTTAGTATTTAAGCTAATCTTGAAGTATAAATAGTTTTTGTGTGTTTTGGACATTAAACCTATAAAGGGGGAGCCCCCGGGCCCCAGGGGAAGCCCGCCCCCCCCAAAAAAAAAAACCCCCCCCCCCCCCCCCCCCCCCCCCCCCCCCGTTTTTTATTAAAAAAAAAAAAAAAAAAAAAAACCCCCCCCCCCCCCCCCCCCCATTTTTTTTAAATTTAAAAAAAAAAAAAAAAAAAAAAAAAAAAAAAAAAAAAAAAATAATAAAAAAAAAAAAAAAAAAAATAAAAAATAAACCTATAAAGGCATTAAGGTTTAAGAACAATAAGAAAGTTCAGTTCAGTGCTTTTTGACAATATAGAACGCTTTTAATAGGTGCATTTATTACACTACCTATATGCTTATCTAGAGGTACAGGGGTAAACCAGAGCCAAAAGATGCATGGACGAAAGTGCGAATGGAAGGTAGCTATGAATTAATTCCGACAAGTGGAGATAATTTCGCAGTCTTAGATCCGATAATTAACAAAGATGCTAAAAGAAAAATCACTGAATATGTAAGTACAATTACGGATACGAGTGTTGATAGATCGGGTCGCTGCCCTTGTATTCATTGTCAGCCATAGTGCACGTAATATTCGTAAAACACGATCGTATCTTTATCCTTAATAAGACTTAATGTAATATACATCTTTTTGTATGACGTAAGATAAACGTACATCTATTACAATAAAATCGGATATAAACATTTTTCTCGTACGATTTCAATGCAGCTTTAGCAAGCACAACTTTTAGATATAAAAATGAACACGTTTGAGTCATTTATCAAAAAGAAATCACAAATTGCCAGAGATAACGTTGAAGTAATACAATTTAATTTTAGATAAGCAAATTAATATATTCACTACATTCGTAAGAGACCAATGAGTTCTGTGCAACTGCCTTAGCGCAGTGGTAGCTCGTTTGCATCTAGAGTGGATTGTGTTCAGTGCGAGCCGCACCATTGCCATAGCACTGGTACCGTTAAGCAAAACACACAAAATCCCCATTCCACATTCAGTATTAGAACTTGACATAAGAATACATCTGTTTTTTATGTTTTAGATTGAGTTTGATAAGAAATGCGACAGTATCAGCACATGCACTTCAAATCTGCAGCTTAAAGTGGATATGTTTATGATAAAGGAAGGAGTTACACCTATGAAAGTCAAAGAAGACACAGTCATATATGTTGATGCTGCCACTTTGTTAGAGGTGATGTATCAGTTGTTTGAGTCTTCCTGCATTTGTATTTCATACTTTATCGTAGATAAACATGCGCTAGAAGGAACATAGGCTGCCTCTGGATAAAATTAATGTTTTTTAAGATGTAATGTATGTCTTACTTTCCTTATACTATACGTACAATCAGCACTATGTTTAATAATAAATTGCACAAAAGTGCAGGTAGAAAGAAAAAAAAGTTTCCAATTTCAGAAACTACATAACAAGGCACTTAGCATAAACTACAACTCATGAAATGTCTTTATGTCAGATGTATAATAAACCGAGAGGAAAGAAATGGATAAAATCTGTTAAAATTACCTACAGGTTTAAGTTTATAAAATTTATATTTTCATCCAAAAAGAAACCTCAATAGTCATTCTCATAATTATAGATTACAGCTGATGTCATGAATCTTTTGAACTCGTCCTACAGAGCAAACTTAACCGGGAAAGTAGATGCTCTAACCAAAAGAGTTGCTTTGTAAGTATTCCTTGACTTTAAAAAAAAATACGCATAATTAATACTAATGATTTAGATGTCGTCTGGGTGTTATAGAGACAACTTATATAAGGGAAATTATTCAAATTTACAGTCAGAAATATATAAAAGAAATGTGAAAAAAAACGGAACATGAGTTAGCAAGTCATCCATTCGGTTGGTCAGTCTTTTGTTGTCGTGTATACACTTCATCACTTCCATCTTAAAGGGGTCTATGTTTTTGTGTATTCACCTGGTCCATATGTCTTGAACCTCTTGAGGAATATTCTTGAAACTTGGATCAAAGATGTAGCTCACCAAGACCCATGGAGAACCCATGGAGAACCCATGATCAAATACAGCTTGGTATACCGCCGGGGAGTTGGTTTTTCATCCTGTGTAAGTTTGCAAAATATATGAATTTGCACAGATTTCTAACTATACTTTCCGATTTAGTTGACAAAAAATTTACGAACTTTTGAATGTTTGGCCAGGTAAAGAAATAACGTTTTAAATATTTTTTATTTAAATTGGTATATTTAGGGCATATTGTCCAAAAGTGGTATTCATTTTCTATCATATTCATATTGCAATTAAGGCATATGCGATCACTTCTTGGTAAATCCGAATATCTTCCAGTTTCTATAGCCAGATCGTGTGAGGAAATTCTGAACTTTGTATAAGCTATTTTAAATTTCTTTTCTTTAACAAAGTCGAGATATTTTTCAAATTCAAAGGAGTGTTTAAATAAGTTATATGTGTCAAGGCGTCTAGAATTATTGATTGATGAGTACCATCCTTGTAGGCAAATGTCTAGAATTCTCTGTTTTAACTGATTATAATCGATTAACATGTTAAATTATTATTCCATATGTAAGACAAACCGCACTGATCAAGAATTTGTTTAATTTGGTGAGACTAATTGTTTCTGTTGTATGTGCGCCCATTGTCTACATCATTTTTAAGCATGATGTAAGCGTTAAATAAAAGTGATTGCTGGTTTAAAGTTAATAATTTGACCTAGTATTTTACCATAGACAACTTTCTGTGTATGCATATTGGAATTCGACATAGTTCACCACAGAGTGCAACTAAATTAGTTGACCGTTTAACACATAAAAGTCTTCTACAAAATTTCGAATGTACAGCTTCAACATCTGGTCCCTTATGGTGACCCCATATTTCAGCCCCATAGTTTAATTTAGGTGAAACTAAAGAGTGAAATAGTTTTTATGCTGTATTGTATGTTTTTGTGTTTATATTTTTTTTTTTTTTTTTTTTTTTTTTTTTTTTTTTTTTTTTTTTTTTTTTTTTTTTTTTTTTTTTTTTTTTTTTTTTTTTTTTTTTTTTTTTTTTTTTTTTTTTTTTTTTTTTGAGAAATGGGCAATTCCAGTTGGTCATACACTGTAAACAAATTATGTAGTGAAAATGAGACATGTTGGGCTTCCCGTTTTTGTGTGCGACTCCAATTACCGTTTTTAAAAACGGAAAAAAATAGTTCTTGTGACAAAGTAGGATTGCAGGTGATAGTTAAATTAAAATCAATGATAATTTTGTTGGTGAAAAGAAAAAAAGCTAAAATATATATCTCAATACATATACATTATCAAAGCTTTTGCTTTAGCCTAATGGAGAAATACTTCTTTATTTTCCAATTTAATGTCATGTTTTAAAAGCATATTGACTAACCCGTTTTTCATTGTTTTGCGCACAAAGAGAAATACAGTTGATAAATTGTTTTTTTCATGCAGACCAAATTATGGTTTGGTTGGAGCAAGCTGCAATGAGGAGTCGCCGCACCAAACAAGCACGGACATATCATGTACTGCAGACAGTAAGCTTGACAGAAATGAAAATATGAAGATCAAGATGTATTTTGACATATCTAGACAGCGTCTCATACCTAACTTAAACATGGACAAAATGAAAGAGTTTGTGAATGTGAGTATAAATGATATATTTACTACGGGTGTCGTTAGCCTTTCAGGAAGTTTGTTACTATATTAAAAAAGCATGGATTCAACTTACTCGTCTTGATATAACACCAGTGTTTCAGAATATTCAAACGTCGGTAACAATTTACGGCACACATGGTAATATTATAACTGTAATAAATGATAAGTATTCCATAGGATAGTAGTTAAATTCTGATAACATACAGTGGAGATTGAATATGCGCACGATTAATCAAATTTACAGTTTATTAATTAGTACGTAAATACAACACATGTATGTATCATTGATATATGTACAATACATAATGCTATCAAAATCATTTTCAAATAGGAAACCATATAGAGGTAGAATATACCTCGGCTTGGGCATTCATTGTATGATCATGGTATCTAATGATGTTACTATCACGAGATTGTAATACGCATCATCATAGCCAAATTTTGATTACTGTCACTGTTATAGTCAGTCATATTGATGGCTTCAAGGTATAAATACAAACAATGTCAAATCAAATCCCGAGCTCCATATCTTACTTAACATTGCATTCTCGTTAAGTTAAATAGGAATACCTGTGTTTTAATATGTATTTATTTGATAGATTCTATTACCTATAGTTTTATAAATGATGGATCATTTCATTGAATTAGAAAAATGTAGTCATTCCTACTCCTTTTGATTTATTGTTTCAGATCTCCTTTACAGCAGACCAGGCCAACAAGGATGTGAATTCTGATAACAATAATTTTGAAAAAAGAATTAGAGTGCAACTAAAATACGAAATACATATAGAGAAGGAGTATTTATTTTTTTACCTTGTACTTTTACTTGTACATATTCTGATCTGGATGAAGTGTAATATTCTAATATATGTCTGCAAATAGTCTGTTAAAATTAAGTGATGTTTAAATTAAAGACGATGGATGTGTTTACATTTTATCAAGACGAACACTTTAACCTTCACCATTTATCCACAGCAAAGAGTCATCCGACCAAATCAGATACAAAGCTGATTCGGCCAGTACACGAATGATAACTGTTACTCATCGATACAACATTATCAACGAAGGTCCGAGTTTCGTTCCAAAGACATACGTCAATATAACTGTTCCGCTGTCAAAGGGTGATATAGAATTTGCTGTCATCAAGGTAAATGCGTTATAGAGTTACACAGATAAGAAGATGTAGCATTTATCAGTATAAAACTTAAGTAAAAGGAGGAATAGGTACATGTACTAACTACTAGCTGTAGTCGTATATTGAAATTGGTAACATATTTTCTACCTATGTAGTTAATAGTTTAAATTGAATCTTTTTGCGAATAAAATACATCATGAATACATGTTCTGTTAGACATTTCTGACTAAATAAAATGGGTACCGTTTGTGCTATGATAGCATTGAAGATATTTGGCGTATTCACTGTAATTACAGAATATGCCTGAAAAATGTAAAGTCCGCACTGAGGCACCGATTATTCAAACAACTCCGGGCCCGACTACGCAAAAAACAACACAATATTCTATTCAGCCGGAGACAGACGTAGGTGCGTATTGAATACTTTACTACAAAAACAGATATTGAGAACTATGCAGAAGGAGACACAAGTATATATGTAGGCTTTATCAGATTGTATAAATAATTGTACTACATGTAAGAAAAGTACTGGTAAGGTCAAATGACAATGCTTGTCTAAATATAAGGTAATAATACATTATGCAATTCATTTCTTCATGTTCAACCGGAGGAGTTTTTCTGCCTTAGAAAATAAAGCCTGTTGTTATGAACAAAAGCTAAATGTGTGTTATGTGCTTAAAGAGCGGAGACGAAGAGAAGCTGAAAAAGAACCAAAAACTGCTAAGAGCACAGGAGAGAAAACAGGTGAAACTGCCAAACACAAAAACATAGTAAGTTTAAATTACCTAAATTAGTTAATTCATCCAACTATAATAATTTAATTTACAGAAGCAAAAGGAGGATTTGAGAGTGATAGATGTAGCAAAATGTTTCATTTTTTAAGTTCGGGTATCTGTATACCATAACGTTAGAAATCTTGAGTTAAGGGAAAAGGGCAGTTTTTATACCCCCGAAACGAAGTTTGGGGATATATAGGAGTCACTCGGTGGTTGGTCGGTCGGTCGGTCAGTCGGTCGGTCGGGCAGTCGGTCGGGCGGTCGGGTGGTCGGTTGGTCGGTCGGGCGGTCGGTCGGTCGGGCGGTCAGGCGGTCAGGTCATCTGTTGCATTTTCCTTGTCTGGAGCATAACTTGAAAACTACTACTAGTTGGAATTCAATACAACTTCATACAATGGTCAAGTACATTGAGAGAAAGTGCAGTGCACAAGAACCACAACTCCATCTTGACTCATTACAGAATAATTGCCCTATGTTACCTTTCCTTGTCCGGAGTATAACTTGAAAACTACTGGTTGGAATTGAATACAACTTCATACAATGGTCAAGAACATTGGGAGGAAGTGCAGTGCACAGGAACCTTACCTCTTTCTTGACTCATTACAGAGTTATTGCCAAGAACAATGTCTCATTTAGTTTTTTTACAAGGTATTTTGTCACTACGAACTTCCTCAGTTTAAAAAGCAGTCTTTTTGAGGTATTAATCACATTTAGTGATAAGTCTAGTTGTGTTTATTTTTTCAATCAGTTAACTATCATGCTTTTTTCATCGACATGTTTATTTAAAAAAAATGGTTTCTAAAAGTAATTTAAAATACAGATTTATGAACACTTGACTACAATCATTGACAATGTTTATGTGTCTATTATTTGGTTACAAAGGTTACACGCTTCGCCATATTGCTTAAAAAAGGGTTGACGATTCGTCACTGATCCGTTTCATATTGCCCTAGAAACAAATGTTTACTGAATTAGTCTTTATTATATTTTTTTTTTAGATATTCAGCTTAAAGGGTTCCGCTTTGTAAATACAATTGCACTGCTTCTATTTTTACTTAAAGTAAACAGTGAACTGTGAAAAAAAACAGGAAAGTTAACAATTACGTTAAAAGATTATTTTGACGTTCAAGACCTCATGCTTGAGGTTTCTTTAAATAGTGTTAATTGTAAAGGAAATGTACCTTTAATAACTTTAACATTACATTATAACTATAAAATATAAGATGTTGCGATTTGGTAGATGTGACATATAAACTCATAATCTTTTCTTAATGAATGGACGGTATTCACTTTAAATATTTCAGACATGCGCTGAATATTCGTGTGCAATAATTGAATGCAAAGTCCTTAACCTTGAAGATGAAGAATCTATCACTATTACAATGGATGTTTATGAGAAAGAACTTGCAAAGGAAAAGGTATAAAAATGTTTTCTTTAAACACACGATATATGTAACAAAATAGTGAAGCTATCACTTATAAAGCCTTCAGTCAAACAATATTTGAGTCAAAAGTATGTAAAATAATTACAAAATATACATGCAGACAAAAATCAACCTGTCTTTTCGCCAATTTTCGTTTTTTACTTATTCATTTATTTTCTACTGCGAAACAAGTTCATAAAACTTGTGTTAATCGCTCACGACACTGACTCACTCTGGATACTAACAACTTTGCAGATTGCTCGGGCGGGATCGAATCTAGGATTATCCGACCCTAAGGCTCTAAGACCACTGTACCTTAGCGACTTTCATTCGTTATCTTCACTAAACAGCACAGTACTTTATATGAGTCAGATAATTGGTCAGCACTTCCCTAATAACGCTAAATATATATTCATACATGTATCGGAAACTGAATAGGTGATGAAAGCCGATACCAAGTATATATTGTCACACTTGTCCATCCGTCGTTCCGTCTGGTCGCACACGACAAAAAATCACATAATCTTCATTCCGTAAAAAATAAAAACGTGTAAATAAGTAATAAGTCCCAAGCTTAGTTATGCATATTATTAGAATGTTACACCTGATATATTTCATTGAAGTATTGCCGTACTGAAATATTTAGACATACATATAAAGTGTAGACTGTTCCATTTCTCGGCAACCGCCGACTGAGAGTGATGTACAAAGTTTAATTGAGCATATTACAGGCATGCGATGCTGGTAAAAGTGTTTGTATATATTTTCTTGAAACTCCTTACATGTTGTCCGAAAAGCAACCATAACAATCAGCGTGTCGTGCTCTTATTCCTATACCGTGTCAATGCCGGGAGAAACTGAGCGGTAATGTTCAATACTGCATCTGAGGTATTCATCACCTTTAGATGCAGCTTTTATAGAAATACTTATTGCACATGTATTTCATATTCAACTTGATTGTTAATAAAAGTGTTGATTTGTGTTGTATAAACAGGAAATAGATGTTCTATATGCTACTAATGCTACAGTCACAGATCCAGTAATATGGTATGGCGGTAAAGTTGTTCCATGGGAAAAAACTGTTTATGCTGAGGTAATATTCGAATCAATCATTTAATAAAACACGATAGTGTTATATAATAATACTTTACGATTTCACAATTTCCAAATTTCTCGCCTAAAGCGTGAACTCATGAACTAACGAACTCTTGTACTCGTGAAATCGTGAAGTTCCATACTACGCCAAAAGCCTGAACTCCAGAAATCGCGATTTCACGATTTCAATATTTCAATTATTCAATATTTCACAACTTCATAAATTCACGATTTCCATATTTCAATTATTCATTAATTCAAGATTTCAATATTTCATTATTTCACAATTTTAAGAATTCTCGATTTCATTTAAATACTTTATGATTTCTACTTCACGAATTCTTACTCAGAAATCGTGATGTCTTAAAATTGAAATGTAACCACTGGTCTTTCGTATAACAGGTTTAGAATCCTGCATATATGCACTTGTTTCTGTCCAGACTCTAAATATGTGATATATTGATGGATTTTAAAATGATTTGGAAAAACATATTCAGAAAATAGAGAAATAAAGTGCTGTGTGCAAGTACGGGGTCCACCATTTGAAGTTCAATGTTACAGACTGTGGGATACCGCTTTGAGGCCATTCGTCACTGGTGAGGGACAGCTCTTGTCCATTCTCAAAAAACTATAAGTTTGAGCTTGTGAACTTGAATCATGCGTAAATGTTTATATTCTTTCACAATAGTTTTAAATAAAAGTTAGTTAAACACTTACCAAATCGCAATAAGCATATACTATTGATAAAACCACGTGCTGTATGCAGCTTTTTATTTTTCCAGGTATGGACAACTTTTGTTGTTGATACAACGACTGTTGTATCAGAAGTTGACATATGGGTTATTATTGGCAGTGTATTGGGAGCAGTTGCATTGCTTATAATAGTCATCTTTATACTGTGGCGGGTAAGATATACTTCAAACGTCAAAACATGCTTTCACGAATCGGTAGATACGTGTTTGCACTGCTGTTTTGTTATATGCATTTTACTATGTAGTTTAATTTGTTTCCATCAGTTTCTCTTGGCAGTTACTTCTTCATACACGAGAACCACTAAGCTGAGTTTAATTAACAGTTTGCTTCATAATAACTAGGTTGCCCCTAAAGTGTTTTCTATACGTCTGTCTGTTTTGAATTAAGCAATGTAAGATATTGCTTCTATATTTGTAATGACTTATGACCAAATATTTTTATACCCCCGAACACAAAGTGTTCGAGCATACTGGATTTAGCTTATCTGTCTGTCCGTACGTCTGGTCGGATGTCTGTAGACGGTATTCTGTGGATATAAAATATTCAAAACCCCTGGCCAGATTGTAATGATACTACACTGATCTTGGCTATTTTGTCGTAAGTAGAAAACTGCTAGATTGTGCAGTAAGATATATTTACTAGTAGATGGTAAACGTTGCTCGATTTCTATTTTTGGTGAAAACAAATTCACTGAAAAGAACACATTATAGAACAATTAGTCATGTTAAAAGGTCCCAGTTTAAATTTTGTCGATCATATCGGTATACATGTTTGTATTTGAAAATATACGCTTCCGAATGATAAAGCGTTACAAACGCTTTTGAAATTCCGATATAACACTATAGCATAGCTGTGCCGTTAAACAAAACACAAACAACACTTTCAATAGAACTTTGCAAATTGCTCCCTACATTATAATTTCGTGGTTGATTCTAGAATTTAATTCACATTATAGTCGACTGCAAAGTATCATTTCGGAGAATTAATATTTTCACCTTAAATTGTGAGCGATCAAGTAGAGAGGTGAGTATTATTACCTCCGTTCTTCACTAAAATTGCAAGTACATGTAGTATACCTTTATCGATAAATGAATCAAATGCAAACTATTTTGAAACTACTTTCATATAATCATGCTATAAATTTATTTACAGTGTGGATTTTTCACCCGTAAAAAGCACAGCACGGTGCAACAATGGAAGAGTGCCAGTTTGTACAATCGCAAAAGTGGGAGAATGTCTTCTGCCGAGGAACAACCGTACAACGCAATAGATGATACGGCAACGAATGGATAAATAAATATTGTATGAGAAATATAATCAGAAAATGTCTGACAATTACTATATTCTAATTCAGTGTCAGAAAGTGTGTATGAGCAGTTTTAGTACCTTAACAACATTTGGATCTCATTAAGAATTATTGTGATGCAAGTATTCTCGTACTGTCACATCAACTGTTTGGCACTGGATAATTCTCAGACAAGTAAATAAGGAAGACAAACAAGCACGACCAGATCAATCCATCCATCTGTTCTTTACTTTCAAATGGTCATTCTATAAACGATATGTATCAAACGCTTTGTATAGCCTTATACTATGGATGCTCATATTTTTTACTAATACATAACGTATAATATAAAAATATATTCCGATATTGTCACTGTCCACTCAGTGAAAATGATCAATCATTCCTACCCGGTTTAACGTCAAAATGTATACCGAGCGTACTGAATTCCGGAAACAATACGACGATGACGTCGTTAAAATGACGTCATATTTGCTATGCTTTATGATGACGTTTGCCAACATTTTCGACATTTTATTGAAACAAACTCAACAAAAAAAAAAGAGTTTGAGACATAAAATAAACAGAAAAATTGTTGGTATTGATGTACTATCACGATAATTTCACTCGTGTACACCAAAAATAGTTATTTTCACTCATGGCGGCGTCACTTGTGAAATATCACCTTTGTTGCCCACACGTGATATTACATCGAAACCAATAATTATCCTCTATATCACAAGTGCTTTTTCACTTTTCTATATTTCATGACACTATTTATACATAGTCTATATGTAGGTACATTTATGCTTATACAAAAGTTGTTATTTTTTACAAAATGAAGCATTTAATTGTCTATTTTTCTTTACTTTAATATTACAACAAATGCTAACACGACCAGCGAATAACCTACATACATCTAGAACAAAATCTATTTGGGTTATTCTGCAATAAACCGACCTTGAACGACACTGCACGCGCATCTTGTTTTGGCTCTTCAATTAACCCGACGTATAGAGGATCTTACATGGCACACTGTGTATGACTTGGGACAAAGCGGTGCGATCCAATGGATGACACATGTCCAGTTAACTTGATTAATGCTATGATACCATTTACATTGATTTTATTTACCGTTTTGTTGTTATTGTTTTTACACAGTGACGTCATTAATCAAGAGAAACTGTGACGTCATTTATCTATAATCGTTGCTAATATATTTCGTGACTTGAACTGTCTTGCGTACCCTGAAAATTCGAACCATTTCTATAAATGAAATTCTTGTTAAATTAAAGTTTTTTCTTTCTTATGAAACTTTAGTTTACATGAAATAAAAATCTGAAATCAGAATCACCGCGTATACATCTTTCACGAAAGAAAGCCTCACTGAAACAGCGTTTTAACAGTGTTCGCGGGAGGAAACTTCAACAGCAAAATCTAGGTGCGTAGCATAACCCAAATACATGTAGAACGAAATCTATTTGGGTTATTCTGCAATAAACCGCGTGTGCATCGTGTTTTTGTTGTTCAATTTACCCGACGTATCGAAGATCTTACTTCGCATACTGTAAATGACTTGGGGCAAAGCGGGACGACCCGTCTAGTTAACAAGATTAATGTTACGATATCATTTACACTTAATTCATTTACTGTATTGTTGTTGTTATTATCTTTGTTTACACAGTTACGTCATTTATCAAGAGAAACAGTGACGTCATCTATCTATACTCAGTACCAATATTTTTCGTAACTTGAACCGTTATTGAGTACCCTGAAAATTTCGAACAATTTCGATAAATGAAATTCCTGTTACATTTACATGAAAATTATTAAAGCTTTTATTTTCTTATGAGACTGTAGATTACGTTGATGAACAATCTGAAACACGCGATACATCTTTCATGAATGAAAGTCACGTTGAAATAGCGTCTTAACAGCGTTCGCGGGAGGAAACTTCAACGGCAAAATCTAGGTGCGTAGCACGCAAGTGTATGTTACGTTCGAAGAAAATAATTCTCTCATTTTCTGCAAATGTTGTTTCAAATAACTCGTGTTAGAATCGAAATAATAAGTATCCAAGTTTGGTTTATAGTAGAATAACCCTCGTTTGTCGTTCTTATGTGCAATAATATACCACTTAGGCCGTCGGCCTTCGTGGTATATTCTTGCGCGTATGAACTCCAAACTCGGGTTATTCTACGATAAACCAAACATGGATACATATTCTTTCTTAGATAACTTAAGACTTGAGTCGAATGATGCTTTTTTTAGAAAATAATTTGCATGACAGGAGTGAACAAAGTTCATTAGAACAAACTGATAATTATTCTAAATAAATAAGCGTAACATTTTTCAATTAATTGTTCTGTTTGTATATAAGAAGTAGAAATAGAATCTATATCTTCTTTCAGTATGTGGAACATGATAATACTTCATAAAATTACTTTTCATGTAAACACGGTATCACTTGACATTTTTTTACTATACAATTTATGGCTTTTAAAGAAAATAATGCTTGATTTATACTTACTTTAGTCTACATCATTATATTGTACTACAACTTTGTGATACAGATGTTTTGTTTTATAAAAAATCAGAACGAAAGTGCCGCATTTTAGTAAAATCGGTACTTGTTCTTACCTGTATTTACATTTAATGAATTTTGGCTATTTAATACACTTTTGTTAAATTGAATTGCTGAAAAAGATGCAATAATGTTAAGAAGAAAAACAAACTGTACGTAATTGTATAACAGTGTTTCATTCATACTTTGTAAATGCACCAATCCAATCAGGAAGTGTGTTTCAGCTTATAGAGGGATGCCAACAGAGTGATTTAAATCAATCAGAAATCGAAACATTAAATGTACGTTTGAAATGTTCGACCCATTATTATTATTGCAACAACTTATTAAGTTTTCGGAGACGCAGAGTGTATATATATATTTATATTGCTTTTATGTACATATTGATGTTGTGTAAAATGTACCAATTGACAGCGAATAAAGTAATTTGTATTATTAATAATACATGTAATGAGTAATGAACAAGTAGTATTGCCTTGAGATAATGGAAAAATAATTAATTTAAAAGTGTCATGTAAATAGATAAGAGTTTAGCTGAAATGTTCCATTTCTTACTATAGGAATTAAAGAGCTTATTTTTTCTGCTTTGTAATGAGAGGTCATTATGTGGGAATCTATTAAATGATGTTTTATTGCGCTGTCCACTCTGTATCTTTTATATAACTTGACAGGATTGTTACATATGTTATGAATTGTATCATGCACAACACACTACCACCAGCTCCCGAGGTCAAGGGCACACTACAGTCTTGTGGATCGTACCCATTCCCATGGTGTTATAATACATTAATGTCTGTCCTTTCTGTAGCATGTGCATGCACGGACCGAAGATAAACAATTATTATCCATACCATGAGACAGTTTCACAAACTACACCCGGCCACAAACGCACATGGTAAAGGTAAAACTTCGGTCTTATTCTATTCCTGAACAACCATTTTTATAGATTCCTTCAAACGTACAGGGGACTTGTCTCCGGAACTGAGATTGTATATTGTACTTTCCCTAAATGCTAAAACAATTACTATCGTTTCAGATGCGTGTGTTATGTGAATTAATCAGCATCATCAATCAAAATTTATATACATTTATTCTGAAAAGGGTTTTACGGCCGCAACATGTCGATGAATGTTCAAACTATAAGTGCGTTGATTTTCTGTTTCCACATTATATCAGCACCAACCACGAAACTCTAAAATACTGTACATCTACGTGCAAATTACGTGAAAGCGATTCACTTTTTGGATTTTGTTTACTAAAACACGCTTGTTTGGAAATGCATGTCATGCTTAAATATAGACATTACTTAATTTCAGGACACTGCGACGAAGAATCACATGCAGTTATACAAGGACCTATATACACGTATATGTATATAGGTCTGTGAATTAGAGATTCGGTGTTAAAAGATATTCAGTTCATTCCATTTATTTGTAGAAGTAATTTCTTTCTTGGAGTATACTAAGTGAATCGCGCGTGACAAGTTTGTCTTTAAAAAGTATTAAAGTATAAAGTGTGTCTCAAAAATGTATTTAAACGAAGATATTAGAGTATGAAAACACTCATGATCGCAATGAAGTGCAGGCAAATATTTCCCAAATATTTTCTCGTAAAACAATCGATCTCTGGCCTCAGCATGTATCGATTTGGATGAAAACTTTGATAAATGGCCAGGGCTCTTTCTGTTTCTTTTCGTGAAAGCTTCCACCTGGCGCCAGATTTAACCTTCAATAACTTCAAAACTGCGAAGTGAAGGTAACATACAACTCTTGACTAACGACATATTTATATAACTTCCTAGAGTACAGAAAACGAATTTTCCTGGTATAAATGCGCTTGACCTAGTTAAAAAAAACAACGTTTTCCACCATTTTCTCAAGTTTGCCCTCAATTTTCTCACTTTAACCAAGTTTGTTGTCACTATACCCCTACCACCCTGATTATAAAAATACCGCTTAAAATAGGGTTGTCGTTAGTACACTCACGTTGTTAGTACATGCGCTTAAATTTAAACCTTTCTTTACGTCATATAATTCAAAACGAAGCCCATGTGGCAGTTCCGATGAACAAGGTAAAACGATTTCAGCGGATTTTAAATTCGAAAGACAGTGTCGTCTTCTCAACTAGTGACTGAAAACTCTGACCGGCGACTATTTTTAGTGCTATCTTAAATCTCTATCTCAGCCAGTTTGCATTTACTGTACATGACCCCGAAAGTGACGTCCGTTGGCTACGTCCGAATATTCTGATACTCGAAAGTAACAGAACTAGAAAACGATCTGCATGAATGATAACAAAACGATACTTGTACCTAAATTTGACATCAAATGTTTTCTGTAAAACTGGCGTAGCGGCATAGAGTTAAGAAAGTTTCGAAGCAACAGATCATCGGAGTCGAGGGAATTTATTACCAGACGATAGCTTCTCAAAGTCGTGAGGTTACACCTCAGTTTATCCCGAGGGTAACCAGTCAGAAAAGCGTAGCTTATACCCAATTCAAGTTCAGTATGAAATATCCGAGTTACTCAATAATAATTGTTGGCAGGTTGTGCTGTAAAACCAATTTTCATAACCAGAGTTTGAACCCGTAGAGTCAAGGTTTCTTACGAGGTCACACGAAGGTTTCTGAATATGAAACACACCATTATTTTACCGTGTGATATGTGTATTTGTAATATTTACAGCCCGTTGCAAAAATCCAAAACGGTCTGAAGTAGCTACAATCCGCCGAGATGTTGTTTTCATGGGAGAAAATATATAATTTTACATGTGTAGTATTCCTGCGGTGATTCAGAGACAGGGGCCATTTCTTTGTGAATGATTCAATTATATCTCCGGCTGATAATCTAAATCGCTACCGCAAGTTCTTGAATTTGTATAAATGCATTATGTTGCCTGAATTCATGATACACATTTTTAAAAGTAAAATCGAAAAGCACATTCTCAACCCGTGTTTGAATTTGTCTTCATGTGTATGACAATATTTGTACATGTATGTACAGTTCAGAGCTTTTAGATATAACGAACAGTATTAGCTGCTTAATTTTCATTAAAAGTGCAGTATGTCATTGTTTTCATGAAATGCCTTTTTTCACATCGTTCTGTCCACGTTTTACCAACATGAGAAGAAATGTCTCCGAAATTGATAATTTGAGTCGCAGCACCTGTTATCTATTCGAACACTTATGTCGTATTCGGCTTCTGACAAATTCACCTGCCTGCCTAAATCTTTATTTGTTAAAAATTGAATTTATTTTTCTGTTAAATCAATATTTACAGTCTACATGTAATGCCAGCCCGACAGTGAACACGAAACTTTTCTTTTGTGCATGGTGGTTTTACTTTCAAAGCCCATGGCTTCTCCTATCCTTTTTATTTTCGGGAAAGAGTTGGGGTTAATGAAACTCGGAAAAAAATTCACATCGATAATGGCAGACAGGTAATTTTATCTCGTATACAATTTGTTTATTTCATTAACATGTACATGTATTATATATGATGAAATTATGGAAATTTGTGAATGTTCATTGACCAAACTTGATAGCATCCCAGCGAAACCATGTTACATGTATCACGCTTTAACCTACTATATATTCTTACTATACGTTTTGATTTAAAAACACGCAATCAATGATAAAGGAAACATATACTTACGAATTTCATTACAATAAAACGACGGAAAAACGACAAACTATGTGTGATTAAAAACCGAATACTTTTGACACGGACATTTTGTTTCCAACTAGAACGTAACAATGTACATGTCGTCAGTGTGACCGCTATATTTATATTTACTCTCGAGTGCAAATTTATTTTCAGTGACATTGGCTACACATATACATTATCATGATAATAATTAGTGTAACAGTTCTATGACATATCAACTCACTGGCTGCGCGCAAGTTGGTGAAATCACAAGAAATTCACGGAATTTACTTCATGTATATAATAACCTGTACGAGCGTATACACGAGTACAAATAAAACCGTGAAAGAATAACTTTTGTACCCTTTCGATCACATTCCGGGGAGCTGCATATGAAGGTCTCGGGAAAATTTCTGTAGTGAGTAGACACTCATCGGTGTCACTCTTTTTGTATAAAGGATGTCTGTTTACACCATGCTCGTAAAATGCATGTACAGATCTATTTAAATATGTCCATTTTACATTGACACCGTAAGGATTGTAATATTATCGTTTTATAAAACATGTTTGAAGATAGATTCTCAATTTTCAAGATGTGCGATCGTAATCTATTCACTCACAATAAGTAGGTATATTTCCGTTTCAATTTTGTTACGAATTTTGTTAAATTAAACAGCATTGAGATGTATCTTTTAATTACAAAAATGTAAATACCTTTTTTAAACAATGCAACTAAAGAAAGGTCGGGTAGTACACGTGTTGTAATTTATCGATCGAAACCTGGCTACTGAGGTATATAGTACACCCATATTTTGAACGCTTATTAGTCAGCCCGGTTAGCTCAATCGGTAGAGCACGAGACTTGTAATCTCGAGGTAGCGGATCGATTTCCGGGGCTGACCAACTAAAATAACTAACAGTCTTTCGGATGAGACTAAAAACAAAAATAATATCAAACAGGGAATGCCACGTACCAAAAACGCAGCCTCCCCAAAACGAGCCCCACAGCACCCAGAAGTGCACACCACCAACACACATACAAACACACACGCACACACACACGACACACACATACAATCATGTACACACACACATATACACTACCAACACACACTAGCATACAAAGCAAACACACGAGGACAAAACGAACAATTAAAGGAACACAGTGGGGCACCGCCTTGGAACGGTCAGTGGCAAAAACACCACTGGGGAGCTTAAACCGGTTTATGGTGCGCACCCAACCTCACTCTTACCCCCACCATGTTCCAAAGTCACAGGACAGTGTAAATAAAAGTAATCCCTGCTAGGTGAATCTCTAACACACGCAATGGAAACAAAAGGCATGGTATGTAAAACACAAAAATGCTCGTGTATAAATATATAAAAAGCAAACCTTGAGAACCAAAAAACGTATGTACTCAATGCCTTTGCATTAAAACCGAGGTCCCATGTATGGGTGCTATAGAACCAGGGGTGAACCTGGAATTGGGACGCTTTCTGTATCATGCACTATCCTCCGAAACCTTAAATAACTCACCTCTTCTGTAGGCGTCGGTAAAAGCGGTTATTCATAATAGAATCTTCCATTTAAAGTTGTATCGGATTTTGATTTTAGCTAGTGTAAAACGTCATTGTATGAAAATATACTATCAGGAAATGCTGCAGCTGTATGTAGGGTGTTTTAAACTGCGTTAGAAAAGAAGAGATTTAACGTGACTGTGGACGTGGGAATATATGTGTGATATAAACGACATTTTTTTTTCATACACTTTCTTAATTGTGCGTGTGTTTTTATGCTACAAACGGATTTTGATAACTGGGGCGTTGGTTTGTATTGATATACAGTATAAATAAGACGAAGGAGATGTTTCTGTAAATAAAACAATAAATAAAAATCTGCTGTTTGAATTAATCATTGAATAATTTCATGATGACTCACCAGAACGTAATTGTTTTTCGAATGTACATAATAGCACTATGCACCATTTTACTATTTGGAACAATAGAATGTTATAATATTGAAGTGAAGAAGGTGGGGATAGCAGCTGGCGCAGAGGGGTCCCGGTTTGGATATACTGTTGCAATAGTTCGAGCCCCGGGATGGGTACAACAGTCAGTAAGCTTCAATGCTAAAAAGTAAGTCGACTTCATAATAAAAAGCACAACGTATTTGCATGAATTATAAATAAGTATATAGTCTTTTTACAACATTTACAGCAGCAGAACCTCGTAGATGTTCACATTTAAAACAATTCTGAACACTTCTAGAATGGATAATTGTGTGAACCAGTTTCGATAGTACATTGTAAAATTTGTTCCTATTAAGTGATTCAGTGGAGATATGGCCATCGGATATTTACCGATCAAATACAAACAGTGTTGACCATTGTCTGACTGCATAGATGCGGAGGCTGGTCATATTGTTGATTAGTAGTAAAACAGAAATACATTTGCATCAGTGTTCAACAGAATAACATTTTGCAGTCATAGATTTGTAGGAAATATTTAACCCAGCGAGTATTATGTGCATGAGCTTGTTATTAAATTCAAACTGTGTGAACTATTGACTAACATCTCCTCTTCGTGTTACAATATATATCTCTGGGAGCTTTGAAGCCGTATTGTTTTAGCTAAATAAATGAGAAACCTTGTTCGTGATAGCGGATTTTTCTTATGCAGCCATTTGGCAACACTGTTTCTATCAGAATGAAATTTCGTTACTGTTTTATAATCTTAAGTCTTAATGTAAAACTAAATAATAAATAATTATAAATTTATAGTTAATGACATACTGTTTCTTCGGGTGTAATGCCCGTTTCATTAGTATCTAGCATGTTTTATAATCGGCATCCTCCCTCGATAGCATTAGTATCATAAGCCGTCCTCCGTAAGAAAGCGCTAGGATTCTTACATAAAGAGCCAGGTTGTATCGTGGCTCGAGCCCATAGCCCTCTATTAATTGAGATAATTTCATTAAGCAGACTAAATGCAAAATTACATTTTTAATTAAGTTATGCAACTTCACACACAGCTATCTCGCCCAATCATTGCTGAAAATTACCGTAGTTCTTGGAAATACTCTTCTATATAAAACCTCAATCAGTTATTATTTTGTTTAGACTCAATTACTAATGAGGGAATAATTTCTGGTTGCAAGTGAAGATGTAGATCATTTCACCAAAGCAAGTCTGTTCCTACTGTGATACAGAATGTAAAACTGATTATATCATGACCGAAACTATCTGTGACGACCGAAACTATCTATGATACTGATTGCATCATGACCAAAACTATATGTGATACTGATTGCATCATGACCGAAACTATATGTGATATTGATTGCATCATGACCGAAACTATCTGTGATACTGATTGCATCATGACCGAAACTATCTGTGATACTGCTTGCATCATGACCGAAACTATATGTGATACTGATTGCGTCATGACCGAAACTATATGTGATACGGATTGCATCATGACCGAAACTATCTCTGATACTGATTGCGTCATGACCGAAACTATCTATGATATTGATTGCATCATGACCGAAACTATATGTGATATTGATTGCATCATGACCGAAACTATATGTGATATTGATTGCATCATGACCGAAACTATATGTGAAACTGATTGCATCATGACCGAATCTATCTATAATATTGATTGCATCATGATCGAAACGATTTGTGATACTGAATGCATCATGACCGAAACTATCTATGATACTGATTGCATCATGACCGAAACTATATGTGATACTGATAACATCATGACCGAAACTATATGTGATACTGATTACATCATGACCTAAACTATCTGAAATTATGATTGCATCATGGCCTCAACTATCTGTTTATATTTTGATACTGATTGCATCATGACCGAAATTTGTTTGTCTATACTGTGATATTGATTGCATCCTGACCAAAACTATCTGTCCTACTGTGATACTGATTGCATCATGACCGCAACAATCTGTATGTAATGTGACAATGATTTCATCATGACCGCAACAATCTGTAGGTAATGTGATACTGATTGCATGATCGAAACTAACTGTCAGTAATGTGATATTGATTGCATCATGACCGCAACAATCTGTAGGTAATGTGATGACCAAAACTATCTGTAAATAATGTGATACTGACTGCATCATGACCTAAACTATCTGTCTATACCGTGAAACTGATTGCATCATGACCGAGACTATCTGTCTATACCCGAATACTGATTGCATCACGACCGATACTTTCAGTCTATACTCGAATACTGATTGCATTATGACCGAAATTATTTGTCTATACTATGTCTTCCGTGAGTGTTCGTGTTGTATTGAATTTATTTAATTAGTCATCTAAAAACGATAAAACCGAGGCTCTGCCTAATAAATAAACCTATGTTTCTATTGTAGACGAAGCAAAAGTTGATGAAATGAAGTTACAAAACTGTCAAACTTTTCTCAAAAGTTCTCTCGCCTAGTCTGTGTCGCGTGAAAACAGTTTTAATTTATAAAACATGACCTTTATACAAAATCTCTAGAAGCCCGTTCCCCCTACTAGTAACTGTAAGTGGGACCATCCTTCGTTTTATGAATTGTTATTAATCATATGGGATATAAACATGAAGAAAAAGGTAAAAGCTATCACGACGTTTATTTAAATCATTTTAAAACATATTCTAAGCATACATGATCTTGCATGTCCTGAAAACGTAAGGCCAAACGTTCAACTCTTTCTTTTAGTGAATATGTCCACAATCATCTTTGTATAAACTCCATGTCCATATGAATGTCTATTACGCCCTGTATCAAGCAGGCTCTCTGGTACGTCTTCAAACGTCTCGTGCTGTTATTACTGACGATGTACGCAGAGTTCTAAAGTGTATTTTGATTATCTTCGCGTTGAGGTTTTGATTTGTGACTGCTACAGCAGATGGTGACTTAGAACTGCTTATATAATTAGATGTTTCATTTTTACCGCCAAACAGATAGCAAAGAGCCCAGTAAACATGAACACCTTAACCATTACATGTCATGTTGATATTAAGGATTTCAGTTTGGTACGTAACATCTTGGAAACATTTCGAATCCGTTTCTATCCTCGTGGAACCGGTGCGTTAAGACATTGATATGCAACAGGGTTATTTATATTACAATGCGATCTAGAAAGCCGGATTTGCTCGAGTCGAGTCGTTTACAGTAGTCGGAACTTAACAGTTGTCAAAATTTGCGAATATCGTGCGTGTAATGTGTGTATAACGTGTGTGCGTTCATCGTGTATTTTGTCAATCGTATAACGTGTATTATATCGCGCAATTCATCGTGCAACGTACACCATATACTTATACACGATATACTATGTACGATACCCGGTGCACGATAGGCCTTTACGGTAAACGATTCGATTTTTTTTTCACTCGTGATTTGTTTTACTAAGCGTGTACATCTCTGCAAAACAAATTAAGTGCCGAAATCACATTGTATTTTATTTTTCATTCGTCAGTGCAATACGGACAATAATGACTTCCGGGACGTTTACATATGAAATCGGAAATTTAATGATATTTTCTTGACGGAAAGGATATAATATTTTTCAGTATCTAAACTCTTGTTGTCACGGCATTATCTTAAGTGCAGTAGACAATATATAAGGAAAATTATTGGGAATTATAACAGGACAGGGAACATAAACTACTTTAGAAGGTTAACCTTTGAAAATTATTAAGTAGATAAAATAATATGACGAATCATCGATAGTTTTACACATTCAGTTAAAGTCCGATCAAAAATAATAAAATAATGTACAGTACCTAACTAATATTACATCTTGTTTAGGGTAATCCCCGTAATCGTTATAAAAATAATCGCCACACAAATTAACTTAAAAGCTATGAATGATTTATTGAAAAGATAGTTATGTTGACTGTCAAAAAGACAAATGGACAGTGTAGTGTAGTGGCGCTTTAAAGAAACGTGTTGACAGCAATTAACTTCTGCCCATTTTCTCGCACCTCAGCGTCAATATTCAAGTTCAAATTTGACACTTACTGTAAATTATTTCGTACCTAGGTAAACTGTGGACATTTGAAACAGTTTTATTTCTTTCGTGTAGGTGCGAAACCTGTAATTAATTGTTTTTTTTTGCCCCACTAACGGTATAAGAACAACAAATTGTTAAAGAGAAACAAAACAAACAAATTTGGAGAAATATTTTTTTTTTAAGTAAAATGTAAAAAGACCAAAGTAATCGTAAAACGTGTTCTCCGTCTATAGTATAGCATGCAACATTCGCTTCGTATATCGAGTATTGTTCTAAATCGTGTACCGCACGTGTAACGTGCGTGTTTCGTGCGTATATCGTGCGTGTATCGTGCGTTTCGTGTGACAACTGTTACGTTCAGACTACTGTATCAGATCGTATACGAATGCGGAGCACGATTATGATCCGAACGCGACGATAGTCAATCCGGTTACTGGATCACATTACTATGATAATGACCCTTTTATGATATACCTTTGGGTACTTGCCCACACAAATGCCCTTTATTTTATACGACGTTTAAGCATAAAATAGTTAAAAGTTAAATTCTAATTAGCCCGAAATATGTGTTGCATACCCCGTCATTCCATGGTCTAGCATAAAATGTGCTGTTTTTGCCCATTTTGCTGGTGCTTTAATAAATTAAAAAATGTGTGCTAACGGAGAGATCCACGCGCTGTTATAACCCGTTTTCATTTAATATGCGCATTACCAGGGTCATTGGCCATTGTAAACAATGGACCTGTCTCCCAAGTCTAACACCATGTACGGCGTCAACAGTGCCGGGCTTAAAAACTGCTGGTGACGGCTTTTAAAGCGCTTGTATCTTGGCGAAGCTGTTTTTGTTGAATCAGCTTGATGAACGTGTACATGAAAAGTTCCGCCATGTATGGGAGCGCTGAAAATGCTTTAAAAGCCACCAGATATATGAAGACTGGATCTTGAATCGTTGGAGTAGAATTACATGGATCAAAATTTTCTTTTGAATTTGAATGGAGGATTTCGGATACTTGCCTGTGCTGTTTCTGATTAATATGACTGTAGTTGTTGATTGATCCAATATTATATGACAAGATATTTGCATTATCTGGTTTGGTGGTATATTACTGTCATTTAATTTATGGACAAGGTATATCCTGACACTGTTATTCGACAGTCATTTATTCGGATTGAGACCTGAATTCTGGACCATTCTCTTCATCATCGATCCCAGTTTGTTGATACCAACTTGATTCCTTTTTAACAAAGTGTCACGAGGTGTAGGTAAGTGCACAGTTGTTGTTGCAATGTAAAATGGATGATCAGGTTTTGAGTAATTGACTGGTCGTTTTCCAGCATTCAGTTTGTAGATTTTAATTGGACCTCTTTCTGGATTGACTATGTTTGCCCACATGTTTGGTCTTACCACTCTCATATCTCAAGGGTTTTCACCTGAGCGTGTTTTGGTTTGTCTTTCAGTAAATTATAGATATTCATGACCTTTATCATCTGCCATCAAAGAAACATCACCCCAACACATATCACATGACAGCTACTTAGCACAAAGTGGATTGTATTAAACAACCAAAGAGTCTGAAGTATTGTGTCTGGTGTACTATCACCAAGTTGTTGATTGTTCCACAAATGATTAATTTATTCGTCAGACAATGGTTCACTTGTTTAGACAGGTTACTAGTACCCTTACCGTCCTTTTTCGGTTGACGTTGTTTCATGGTCAATGTGTCTCGCACTTTTGCAAAGCCAGTTCCAAATGCAATGGTTTGTCCATAGCCTTTTCGCCTTAACTGACGGTCAAAACTCGATATGATACCTCGGAGGACGGAAGGTTTATAGTCCTCACCATTCTGTTTTCTAACGCTAACTAGGAAGCGGCAAAAATAAGAGTGACAGTTCGTGGTCAGGATTTCATGAATTTCGCGGTTTTCGTTGATTTCTGGTTCCTCAAAGAAAGCTTTAATAACTTTTAGATCATTAAAGGTGTTTACCATTGTGTTATTGTTTGTTTGCTGTTGATTAAATTCGTCTACATCAGAGTCAGATACTATATTGAACCTGGACCTTGGCCGTGGCGTCTGCTCGGACCTAGCGTTAAACTCATCGATGGACACAACAGTCAATCTTTCCCGTTCAAGCTCAACTTAAAAGTTACTGTCAACAAGCCTGACCATGTAACATGTTGTAAATCCCCGGAAAACAGCCACACTGACCACGCCAAGCTCTTCACCGTCGATTCTGACATAATCATAGACAGAAATATCAAGGACGCTATGTTTGTTTTGATTTTTGACAGTGCGAAGCGATAAAAGTGATTCGATTCATTAGCATAATTATTACACTAGTGTATTACTGACCCGTTGAATACATAAAATAAACAACTGGTTTATTACACTGCTGCGCCATTTGGTCATGTTATAAACTAAAAAACTGATTGCATCATGACCGAAACTAGCTGTCAGTTATGTGATACCGATTGTATCATGACCGAAATAATATGTTTCGTAATGTGATACCGATTGCATCATGACTGAAACAATCAACTGTCAATAATGTGAAACTGGTTGCATCATGACTGAAAATTACATGTACCATTCAAATCAAATTTACAAAGATCTTTGATAGTCAAGTTTTCTTAGCCGATTCTGTTGAATCTTTACATTCTAAACAAAAAAAAAAACAAAAAAAAGAGAAGAAATTAAATACAACGAGTCTTGAAATAGGGAGCATTTGCCATACTAAATGTAATAATATACAGTGAACCCAATCCTTGAGACCCACCTTAGCTGAGCAACAACCTTATAAATGGAACCACTTTATATTCCGCCCTTGTAAATTAAGAAGATAGTAATTTATCCTGAGTTAAGAGACCACAATATACAGTTAACTCTGCCCTTACCACCACCTGTGTTAAACAACAATCTGGCATATGCAACCACTTTATATTCATCCATTATAATTTAAAATGATAGCAATAGTTTCAAGACCACAATTTCAGTTTCTCCTCTGTGCTCGCTTAAGGCAGGTTTGACTGAATTGAGACCAGAGTCTAGAATACCAAATATTTAAGATACCACTCGACATTACTTTTATTATATATGTCTATTGAAGGGAATGATCGAACACATAACGAATATAACATGAACATATTTTGTACTAGTTTTTTAAAAGTGTTAAACTAAGTTAAAAAGATACAATTTATAGTTTAGGCGTAAATAAAATATGTTTGTTTCCGACCTACCCTATTTTTTCAAAACTATCCCTGACAACAAAAATATGAGATAACGGTACATTCGTTAACAAAACAAAATCGTCTCCACATGTAATTTTCCTTTTCTTCTTTCTGATATATATTGTTTTAAACTTGAAGATAGTATGAACTGAACTTTGAAAAAATAAAATAACTTGGTAACATATATTTAATGTTCTTGCCATTTTAAGTTCAATATATGTTTTCGTTTGTTACTCAAATTAACAATAAATATATAAAGTGATACAAAGCATCTTAGGTCCCAATTTTCTTCTGGGTGCAAGTGACCAGACAACCATAACGTACTCCAGGGTTAACCAGTGTGTCTCCTTGAGCATGCACATTAGTGCCAACTTGAGCTGAGGAACATAACTGTTTTTCGATGTATAACAATTGAAGTTTTTTCCACAATGAACCGGGTAGCGACGTCTTAGATGTTATTTTCTCTGGAATTGGCTAAAGTTCTTCGTGCTTAACATTGGTAGTTTACGAACGTCTCAGAATTTCAAAGGTGTTCCCTTATTTCTCAAAATAACTTCATATGTGTGTCTCACACGCGTAGATTAGGCATTTCATGGTTTCATTCAAATTTATGAAGATTCCAGCTGTATAATGGTATAAAGCAAGAGCCAGTCTAAAGGTGAAGTCACTAGATAATTATGTTCAAATATTTGCAGTAATACACAACTGTTGTCATTGTTGTCAATTTTGTTAATTTGTTGCATAGTACAGCTAAATTATGTAATTCGGTGACTTATGACAGTTTGAAGATACATGAGCATGTCCCCCGGCAGAATAATAATAATTTCAAATTGAGTCGTATGTTGCACAGTTAATATTGCAACTTTAGGTCAGTTCATTGCGGGCCGCAGCAGCGGCCCGCTATATTTAAAAACAAAAATAATATCAAACAGGGAATGCCACGTACCAAAAACGCAGCCTCCCCAAAACGAACCCCACAGCACCCAGAAGTGCACACCACCAACACACACACACACACACGCACACGCACACACACACGACACACACAACCACGCACACACACACACACACACCACCACCAACACACACCAGCATACAAAGCAAACACACGAGGACAAAACGAACAATTAAAGGAACACAGTGGGGCACCGCCTTGGAACGGTCAGTGGCAAAAACACCACTGGGGAGTTTAAACCGGTTTATGGTGCGCACCCAACCTCACTCTTACCCCCACCATGTTCCAAAGTCACAGGACAGTGTAAATAAAAGTAATCCCTGCTAGGTGAATCTCTAACACACGCAATGGAAACAAAAGGCATGGTATGTAAAACACAAAAATACTCTTGTATAAATATATAAAAAGCAAACCTTGAGAACCAAAAAACGTATGTACTCAATGCCTTTGCAGAAGGCAGAGCACCAAGAGAAACACCCTTAAGGGCCCGACGAAACAGGCCAGAGGACAGAAATCAAAACAGTTTCGTCAGAGGCCGAGGGTTTAGAACGAATAACAATCCCTGAAGGATGAAAATATAACAACATAATACGTGTTAATACGTGGTTGGAAAATGTATCATGTAGGTGAAGTAGTGTATAGTTCTTTGAACAAAATGTTATGAAAATCGCCTACGAAGGTACGATAAAGAATGCGTTAAACCACTGTTCATTGTGTGGCTTTAAAATTGTCAAAAAGTTGATATTTTTATCCTTTATCCATATAAACGTGAAATTATTTGATATGCTTATGCAACGTGTATTTAGTAGTGAAAAGTTTTTATTGTTCGGCTAGTATAAAAACCGATATCGGTTAAACATGCCGGTATTTTCCGGTATCGGGTAAAGTGGGTCCATTACATTACTATGACTCGACTTTTATTATTTAAAATTTACAATCACACTTCAGTTTGTTTTTGAATGAAAGTATCACTGTGCAGTCACTGACAGTCTATTCTAATCAGAAATGGCATGTTAGAGCAATAAAGTGACAGGTAGCCGAAGTTTAACTGGCCGGGATGCACTTTGCATCCCCCATTTCAAAATATTAACATGAAAGCTTTGTTCTACGCCCGCTGTGATACGTAGTATCACAGTTTTCTTGTTTATGATTGCTTTTAATGCAGTTGAAATTCATATTCTCGACAGGTGTCGTATTTGTTGTAAGCAGTCATGCCTGTTACAGTACCCATGCTTCAGGTATATCTTGCAAGCCTATGTCGTATTTATAAGAGTATTATCTGTATTTCCATAATTTGACAATGAACAAAGTAAGCTATGCATAACAAAATTAAGTGCCACGATAAAACAAAAACTTCACCAGGGATAATGATAAATCTTTATACAGCATATAAAAAATGACCATGTTTAGGTTATATGAATCAGTCCGACAATTGAATTGCACATAAAAAAACAAAATACCAACACCAAAACATTTACAGAGATGACCATGACATGTTTCCTAACAATGTGTCTGACAGATAACATATGTAGCCCCAATTTTGCGACAGTCAGTAACCTGGGAGTAGAACCAACTATTTAACCAACAGGGTGTCAGCCCATCCATACCCTCATCACGCAGTCACATTGCGTAGATCAACAGTTCTAGAGTCAAGAATGTGCCGACGAAACGTAGCGCCGTAGGCGTCATCTGCGCCCCTTATACAATTAGACACCATTCAACTACACTGGAAGTCACTAATCTCCAGGTTTGTTAAAGTTCTGAACAACATTATCGGAGTACAACATATCCGCACCTAATAGCATAAAAACACTACAACAAAATATCGTATGGGAGTAAATCACTTTTACCCCACACATGTAATAGGTCGCAATATTTATAGAATAACGCATAAGTTCTCAAGTCTACCAAAACGCAATACAAAAGGAACCATGAAATGACAAAAAAAAAAATATCAAACAGGGAAAGCCACGTACCAAAAACGCAGCCTCCCCAAAACGAGCCCCACAGCACCCAGAAGTGCACACCACCAACACACATACACACAATCATGTACACACTCACACGTACACTACCAACACACACTAGCATACAAAGCACGAGGACAAAACGAACAATTAAAGGAACACAGTGGGGCACCGCCTTGGAACGGTCAGTGGCAAAAACACCACTGGGGAGCTTAAACCGGTTTATGGTGCGCACCCAACCTCACTCTTACCCCCACCATGTTCCAAAGTCACAGGACAGTGTAAATAAAAGTAATCCCTGCTAGGTGAATCTCTAACACACGCAATGGAAACAAAAGGCATGGTATGTAAAACACAAAAATACTCTTGTATAAATATATACAAAGCAAACCTTGAGACCAAAAAACGTATGTACTCAATGCCTTTGCAGAAGGCAGAGCACCAAGAGAAACACCCTTAAGGGCCCGACGAAACAGGCCAGAGGACAGAAATCAAAACAGTTTCGTCCCAGTGGGATTTAAAAACTGCCCATCACATAGTCCTCCCCCTCTTCCGTCAGACACAATCAAAGAGGGAAGCATAGCGTCCAACTGTAAACGGGTTGAACACCAAACATGCGGTGTGTCTCAAAATAGTTGGGTCGTAACCTCTTTTAACAAAACGTTTTATAATTTTAGCAAATGCAGTTGGAAAATTGCCATGACCCAAAATCTTACGAAGTTTGTAAACCACATCCCCATAAAAATCGGGTTTTGAAATACCTTCTCGCAGAAGAGTCTTTAGATTACTATTGAATTTCAAAACCAAATCAGAATTACGATAGTAAAATTTAGCAAAATATTTACGCAATTTGTAATAACGGTAGCCCTGTTGAAGAAGTTTATTTGTAATATATTGATTACGTTCATTGAAATCCTCAACATAACTACACGCTAGGTCATTTCTGCCTAGAAACACATGGTAACCATCGAATATGAATTCACAACAGAAAACACGTCAGAATCATAACATGAACGCACATTAAAAACAGTAAAAACTACAACCTTTAAACATAACTAACACCGTTTCCAAACATTCCCAATAAAATTCATTGTATACATTACAAAGCCTAAATATATGGAGAGAAGTCATTCATCACAAAACTAAACCTTGTACATACACTGTGACAATAACTTTTTTACAAATAGTTTTAGTTCATTTCATTACTGGATTCCTACCAGTTCTCGGGCGGAAAATGAACATTTTTTTATTAATTGTAGCAACAAATATTAGTAAACCCATAAAATTTTCAAAGGATAAACTTAGGTATTGTGATAACATTATAAACCTGTCAGTTTAGCGACTGCGTCCACAGCTTGTTTATAAATGAGGCCAGAAAAGGGGTACAATTTCTCTCTTTAAAGCCACATCGGGCAACCAATTATCGGGCACTCAACTTTGTGCAAAGCAATATTCCCAACAAAGATGTTAAGTGCTTGTTTTATTATTTTAAATACATGTACGAAAAAAAAACGATAAATATAAGTATATTTCATTCAAGATACACACCATTTAACTTGCCTTATTTACATTTGTAGTGTTCATCTTCAGAAGGATGGAATATGAACAGTAATGATTTTTCTTTCTCATGCTGATCAATAAAAAAAGAAAAAAAAGGGAAGCCAAAATAAAAAAATAAGCGATTTGTGAGCCTTGGACCCTGTCCGCGTGGGTGACAACCTATGATCGTAACCACTCGACCAATTCTTACAACATCGTATTTAAAACTACTTATCTCATATCGATTTTAGTACGCCTCATCCGTTACACGGTCTATTTATGTTAAAATTGTATTTCTTGAATATACTTACTTTTACACATTTTTATTCAAATAATTATATATCTGACATAGTTTCGTTCACATTTTCTGCAATATCGATATTCAGTGTACCTTTACAAACTGAACCCCTGCTTTTATCTCAGCGCATGCGCAATAAAATCGGAAAACCCCCAACTGCTGGCAGCTTAGGTTATAAATAGTAACACAATAGAGAAGTGATTTAAGCGGGATATTTAACAAATATGAGAAGTTTGAGTTTCCTATTTAGTCACTTACACCGAAAGAACAATCGTCCCAGTGACATGGTTGCGTAATCTAGGACCTTGAGTACGGTATAAAGCCTATGCGGTACGAAACATAAAAACGCCCGAAGATCTGGTAGCGCCCGACAACTGGTAGGAATCCAGTAAACTTTTTTTACTTTTTCGTTGTTTTGTATATATCTTATGATTGATCATTTAGCCGTCTATTTTGTTAATCAAAAATTTTCTTTGGCAAAATAAAACCAATGATCGTATAGCATTTTTTGTTCTAACTGAATGCCAACACTGAAAAAAAATATGTTCGTAAATATGACTTAGCTTGCGCCATACTAGAAATAAAGATAAAAGTAAAACAGGTCTTACAGTTTTCGGCATCCGCCGTGTCGTAATAATGGAGTGCCACGACAACTGTTTCAGAGCTGATCCTGCCAACGGCCACCAAAATAAAGCGTTGTAACAGAATAAAACACAACGCTGGCTAAAACAGTTCATTCAGTTTATTGTTTATTAAAATACACTTTTTAAATTACATAATTCATTTAATAAGCTGCCAAGTCTATTTCATAACTGAGATAGTAAGTAAGCACAGTATATCAGACCAGCCAACTGAGCCAACCTTGTACAGATGCTCTCTCCTAGCTCCCCTAACTAACTTACTACCTCCTCCTTACTTACTTTTTATACAGAAAAAATACAGATATACATGTATATACTAAAGACGCCACACGTGGCTGATGTCAGACTTCTTTTATTTCTCAATTTATTCATCAGAAAATGTCCCGACAAAGATCAAAACATCCGGGAACATAAAACTTACTTTAAACGTGTATTACAAATAAGACCCTTTGGCTAATAAAGTATTGACAGCTTTTATACCTTCCCATTTCCAAAGCAGATTTAATAAATTATCTATGAAATTATAATTTTTCTCTTATTACACTACAACAGTGCAACATTTGGACAATGGTAAAAAAGAGAAACTAAGTAACAGTCTTTAAGATTGAAACATTATCTCAAGTTTTATTTATCTATTTAGTTTAACATCATTAAATTCCCATATCCTTTGCAAAGCCGGCATATTTTGTTACACACTCGACAGACATGCATGTGTTTGCGTAAACACTGTGCATCACGTTATGCTACGTTTGGTTTACTGCGCGTGTTGTTTACGTCAAAAAATAGATTGAGCTGTAACATGAAAGTAAAATTTCCATTGGCCCACCTACAGAGGTCACGCACAGGGGTCACCCTGTCTGCTAACCTGCGCATTTTTTAATTTCTTTTTTGCTACTGAGAGGTCAATTTTGAGCATAAGATGTCAATATACCTGGGTTTGAGCACGAGATGTCTGCTTTATGTCTATGAAACATTATTTGCACGCTGAAAACACTATCCCATAGGAGCCTGTACGCTAACGTTGGTAAATGAAAATTTTCAAACCTGGTAAAATTGTGTCCAAAGTCATTTTCAAGGTTGTCTTAAAGTGTCAGCATTTGCCTCGGACGTCTTACTTTTCAACATTCAGGAGCTGCCGGCATAGGCTTTAAATTGATGCAGCTAAACGTGTTCCATACGGTAACTGTCGCTTCTATGGAAGGCCAAACCTGTCTTAACCTGCGTATACGGTTTATTACGTTATGGCCGTTCAAAGGATATGTGATGCCTGTATATTTCGACACCGCATGCTTACATAGGATTTCATGTTTTACTATTTCAGATTGCTAATTGGTGCCCCAAACTTAGCTTACAGTAACATAAAAGGTCATGGTCAAATAGCTAGGTGTTCGAAACCGACAGATCAAAATATAACATGTACATGGTTGAACATGACAGATCCCAGTAATATGTGCGGTATGTGAAACAGATTTGTTAATCTTACATATGTTTATTTAAAGAGATATACCCTAAATCTAACTGCAGTTTAATAACATCAACCATTAATTTATCATATCATTGAAATTATTGCCATAACACCTCGAATGTTTTATTTAATATTCAAGCAAATATCGTTTAAAGTCGTAGGACCACATTGACAAGTAGCTCTAATTTTACAAAGAAAGATGTCTTACTGGCGGAAATGACCCTTATTTGTACCAAAAACATTCATAACTTTACTTTTTAAAATCGATGTTCATGTACATGTTAGAAATAGAGAGTAGTATTTTTTTCAATGATATTGCAAAAAATAGAAAAGGCTTTCTGGCAACACTTCGTGAAGAAGTGAGTTGACTACAAAATAAATGAATATGTATATATTGTTTTTAAGTGAATAGAACACGGTTATACATTATCCTATCAATATATTACTTTAACTTATAGAGGATAATTGTTGGTTTCGGTGTAAGATCACGTTATAATTTCACCCAGTGGGCACCACCAAAGTAATATTTTCACGAGTGGCACAGCCACGAGTGAAAATATAACTTTTGGTGTTCTCGAGTGAAATTACCGTGATATTACACCGATACCAACATTTTTTTCTGTTTATTTTATGGTTAAAACTCTACTTTCCTTGAGTTTGTTTCTATAAAATATTGAAAATCGCGGGAAACGTCGCCACAAAACATAGCGCAAATGACGTCATTTAAACGACATCATCGTCGCATGGTTTCCAGCATTAATTACGCTCGGTATACTTTTTCACGTAAATCCGGTTAAAAAATTGCAGAAACAGTGAAAAATAAAAATGTTAATGCACTGTTTCAAAACTGTGGATTATCACTTTTATTTCACTGAGAAAACTCTATAATTCACCGTGTGTGCAAAACGTGCTTTTATTTCAGCGAGATTGTCAAAAAAACCCGATACTGACTGTTCATTTGAGAGCAGGCTTAGTGCAACTATGGAAGTTAATAGACAATACCCAAGCGTACGATTGGACTCCAAAATACCCATGGTGACGGTACGTACATTCATTTACTATAATAACCGACAATATCATTGTTGCTAAAAACACGCTAATAGACAATCTACTCTATGGCTTGAACAAAATCGCTTAAACAATTATATTAATTTCATAGCATTGCAGAAATAATTATTTTAGATTTGACACTTCATTCCAAACAGTTATTCTCGTTGGTTCCACGTAATGCATGTTCAGTGTCCAAACAATTGTAACATACCTTACTAATACAAACAGGAAAATAGTCTGAAGTACAAATAAGTAACAAACACGGTCAAATAAAGACACAACTTGAAGGTGTCTGCCACTCATCCCGAAAGTTGTGAGTTAGAGCCCCACTGGGGTCACGACTGTACCTCCTCATACGACACCAGTACTGTTTTTGTTTCTGATGAATAACTTTATGTAAAGTTCATGTGTTTCTGTTTTATATCATGTTATAGTGGATGCTTACTTATAGAATCACGAGTGAAATGATTTTTGTATCTGGACGACTTACTAACATTTATTGCTTCAATTCTAACACGTCACTTTCTTTATAACGGACTACGAACTATATCGAACGCGCAACATTACATCATTGTGAGTGCTTTTGGACTCGCGTTCTTACGGAGAATCGTGCTGCATTTTAGCGTAAAGTTAACACAGTTTGCAACCTGTCTGATTGTAAAGCAAATACAGCCGTTGGTTAAAGAATCTTATTATAAAAATCTTTTTGGTGACAGTCTGTATTATTCCAATAATTAACAGAATAAAGCGACACAGTCAAGTGCTTAATTTCTACTATTCACAGGTGTGTGCCCCTGGTTGGAAGAATGTCTATCCAGAAACGAACCCTGAACGATATCAGAACTATATGATTGGCATGTGTCTTAAAATGAGGGATGATCTAAAGACAATGGGGTGTGACGACAGAAGGTAAGCATGATTGTATATGATTAAGACAATAGTCGTTGCTAAGTGACGTCACAATCTAATGAAGATGACATTTAAGGTATGCAAACCATAACGAAGCACCTCCAACTTAATACTCCTCAATTGCCTTAAATTTAAATACAATCAAATCAGCCCATTTTCACCTTCGGCATTCTAGTTAGTCTCAATGACGTAGTGGTTAAGTCGATGGCTTACTAATTTTGTGAGTTGGTATTTCAAATCTCATCCAAATCCTTAATATATTTCGGCACGTATTCATAAAAATCTTCATTCCTATCAGAGTAATAGGGATAATGACCATGTAAAATTAAGACAATATTAATTATTTGTCTAAGAGTGAAATTTATGCCCCTTTCATAAAATCGCATTTTGCTTTGACGATTATTTCTTGTATATTCATTTCATTCATTCATCAGGGTCATACATGTATACTAATCTACGTACATTGTGTTGATGCTTCAGCTTAAAAGGGAATTTGGTGAATCAGCAATTTATGGTGCAAAGTCGATCTTAATGAATAAGAAATATTAAGAAATGATAAGACATTTCTGATTACAGTAAACTCCGTTTATAACGAACTCATTAGGATCATTAAAATCTATTCGTTATATCCAGAGTTTGTTATATCCGTATTGCATTTTCATATATAATAAAAGAGACAGATTCGGACCGCAACAATATGTTCATTATGTCCGGATTTTCGCTATATCCGGAATTGTTATAAACGGAGTTTACTGTATACGTGTTTTTTAAAACTAATTTTCTATACTGGTTGGGGACCACCAAACCCGGACAACCATCAAACCGGACACTTGTTTAAATGCGTGAATATTTTCTTAATATTTACAATCGTATGGTGTTGATCAATCAGACACTTGATTTCCATTCACAAATGGCAAAATCAACAGTTTAATGTAACTATTTGACCAGAAATCTCACTATTTATTTTGTCAGTCACTGAAAGCAATCCATGTCATTGCTTACATTGTTGGGGGAAAAGTGGAAAGTGACAAACTGTGCAAGTGCAATATTTCTGAGGCCCAGCAATTTTTTTTCACAAGTTTAACCTTTCATCTTGATACTTCATTTATGTGTCGAATGATTGATACAGTTAACAAAATCTAAAAGCTGACATCACAATTAAAAAAATCTATTTAAACTATCTGTCCGGAAACATGGTACAGTTGGTCAATAAAATATAGCAATTTGGTAACCCCACAGCTGGGCCTCAAAAATGTGATTGATTTTATCTGATGGGTTAACAAGTTAGCTTTTCGTTTTGGAGAAGAACCTAACTTTCTACTGGTAAAATTTTGACTGCTAGATACAAAAATTGTCAGAGTTATCGAAAAATATGTTTGAAAAGTGTCCGGTTTTAGGACTCTAGCCAGTATATGATTATGAATACGTGTTCTACAATGTATAACGGCTAAATTTGGTATTTCGAGCCAATTGCAAATGTATGATTTCTTGTCGAAAGTTTTTATCAAATGCGCCTCAAACACGGACTATTATATCTTGCAGATCTTGTTGGCCTTTCTGGCCAGATTCAAGTACAACAGCAAAGAAAGGAAGACCAGTTTTTACATTTGCTCAAGCCGGCCTATCTGCTGCATTTTCACCGGTATCTTAATCATGCCAAAAACAAAATTCAAGTATTTTTTATAAGTTACAGATTTGTTTCTCTTTCCATTGAATAATAACTAATCATTGTTTACAAACGTTTCATCAAAATATTCAATCTAGACGTTTTTATTAAAAAACAACAACAACAGCACGTATTTACGTTAAAAACTTTCAAACATACGGGTCTCATTGCGTCACGTGACTGCAGCGTTATGTCATATTCAATTTTAATCCTTGTATATAAATAACCAATTCCAACTGTTATACGTATTGGAACTGGTTTACATTGTTTTAGAAGAAAACTTACCCTACTTTTAGGACGGTCGCAGTGAAGTCATTACAGCGCCTGGTGCTGATGACTGGAGGGGTAAGTATTAACTCGATAAAGATGCTATATACACATGTACTCTTAGAATAACACCTTATTAACGTAAACGTTCCGTCTCATAGATAAGAATAAAGATAAAGCGAACTTCAAATCAAACATTTCGGTCAATTTCTGATGACTGTAGATGACCCGTATGGAATTTGAGGTCAAAGTTCACAGGTGATAGTCAAGGATTCCTTTAACACAAAAGTTTGTCCGATAAATAACTAGAGAATGCTCGGCCTAATCTCATTAAACTTTGTTTTTAGGTTGGTCATGACTAGTAAATGACCTCTATAGATTTTGAGGTCGACAGGTATAAGGTCAAAGGTCACAGTGACCTTTAGCTGAAACAACCTTTCCAATCAATATTCAGAGAACGCTTTGGCCTTGAGTTCTCAAACTTCGTAGGCCAACAGATTACCGCTATTACTGTAATGTCAACAGGTCAAAGGTCAACATCACAGTGACCTTCAACATATTAAGCTAATTGACTGTTGTCAGAGGGCATGTCTTACAAACATCTCTTTTTTTGATAATTTGATAAACAGCACTTTCACGTTTTAATCGTAGGTGCATACAATGCAGTTCAGAAGAACTGGTTACAGTGACTTGGCGGAAAGAATTACCCCCTCTGAGATTAAGTCCCGGTGGGATAGTTTTAAAAATTCGTTTTGTTTCTGAAACTGACATTACAATACACTTTCCAGATGTTTTTTTATTTCTATTTCTTGTTCGGGGGTGGGGAGTAAAGATAAACTGAATTTGCTTGTTATTATTATTTTTGTTTTTACTAGTGATGATTTTTACTGAACTGTCCCGCTACTATAAAAATAAGATTATATAAGAGCACGAATGAATGCAATATTGATATTGTGTAATAAGTGACAAGATCAGAAAGGTTATCATGTCAAAAAGCCATATAGGTACATGTATGTATGCCAACCATTTATGTAACTGACAAACGGATGTACATCTATTGATCCATATCAAAAGTAAACATTTCGCCGTGATTGTAGTTCTAACCAGTGCAAGAAATCTCTGTATCTACATGTAAATATGTTTCACAGGTTGAGCTGTTTTTGGAAACTAAGAAAATGGCATCAATAGAGTATGGTATTCCACATTCAGGGTCGTCAGTACGTATTGTTTATATAGTACCGGGTAATTTTGTAAAAAATGAAGTCACACGATGGGATCAAATAAATCTTGAAAAAAAGTAAATCTATAAAAAAACGTTAGAAAATAATGAAAGCCGTTTAGCTGTTAATGCAAAAACGTGTAGCCTATAAAATGGAAACATAAAAGTATTTTAGAACTAAACAAAAATCGCTAATAGTCAGTAGCTGAACCGTAGCAGTATCAGTAGCAGTTACAATAGCTTAGCAGTAGCTTAGCAGTAGCAGTAGCTTAGCAGTAACAGTAGCAGTAGCAGTAGCAGTAGCTTAGCAGTAACAGTAGCTTAGCAGTAGCGGTAGCAGTTACAATAGCTTAGCAGTAGCAGTAGCAGGAGCAGGAGCACAACAGTAACAGTAGCTTAGCAGAAGCAGTAGCTTAGCAGTAGCAGTAGCACAGCAGTAGCAGTAGCTTAGCAAACGCAGTAGCTTAGCAGTAGCAGTTGCTGAACCGTAGCAGTAACAGTAGCGGTAGCAGTAGCACAGCAGTAGCAGTAGCTGAGCAGTAGCAGTAACTAAGCAGTAGCAGTAGCTTAACAGTAGCAGTAGCTTAGCATTAGCATTAGCATTAGCATTATCATTATCATTATCAGTAGCAGTAGCAGTAGCAGTAGCTGTAGCTATCAACTATATTAGCTATACTATACGATAAAACATTCAAATTATGACAATTTTAAGTGATATTAATTTGTACAAAACTATAACACTTATTTTAGAATCACAAACAGGATTGATTAGAACAAATATTCTACATTTTTAAGTGATATATTTTATAAAGAAAGAAGAAAACTGTATTTTTAAGGTTTTGTTTATGTTCTTTTATTTTTACAATCGAAGATCGGTTGCTTCCGTAATGCTGGCCGAACACTTCCGAATGCTCAAGGCTATCGATAAGTTTTATGACCGGATATAACGTAACAGTCTTTAACAATATGTATATTGGGTTTTTGTTTTACACTTTAGAAACTGGACCAGAATGAATATCTTTTTCATAAAAAGGCAAAACTTTTCATTTAAACCGGACAGCTATGTAATTTAACATGATATTGTTTATATTTTCACTTTACCCTATTTCACAGCGAAGATCCATGAGACCTTCAGTGGTTGGTATTATTAATAATAATGTTTACGATTTGGTGTTAATTTGTAAGACATAAAAGTTTCAATATGTATGTATTTTTATTTCGTTGCTACAGCGGATTTTTTAAAACTTTTTTGTCGACTAAATGCTTTTCTTTTCTCTCCCAATCGCTTTCGGGTATTTTTTTATAATTTCCTTCAATGGCTGTTACAAATCACTGCGCAGCTTCTCGGAACTTCATTTTGACATTTGAAAAAACTGAAAAATCCACTGTAGCATCGGGACTGTTGAGGTAAAGGTACAATCTACGACATGATTTGTAGTCTAAACATATATATATATATTTGTTTTGATTGCCGGGTTCAGCGCAAATAGCAAATTTGTTTATTACTTTTGGTTGATGTAAATTTACTCGCGAATTGAATAATCTGGACTCACGGGCAGGGTTAACCCGCAAAGAGGAGGTATGAACACGACGTAAAGAAAATTTCGCCTGCGGAACGCATTTAAAATGCAAAAGATGAATTTATATATTTTGTAGTTTATAAAGTACTTAAAAAGATGGAAGCGATGCTGTAATCTTCTTTGATGTTAATACGAACGTGGAAGTAGCATAGACTATATAAAGCACTATAACAGTATTTTTAAATATTAATGTATAATAATTGAGCCCTGGCATGCGAAACCTTCTCTTAGAGTCATTAAAGATAAAATTGAAATTAACTTATAAATAGTGTGCGACCTATGTCCGACGTCAGACGTCAAAAGGCGAGTTTTCTTCGATTTTTATGAAATTGTACAGAATGGAACTCTTAACATGGTTCGTGTTTAGCTTGTTTTAATATTCATGTTTTTCACTATGTTTCCTAGCAAAGTGACTAAAAATGGTGTAAAATCGACGTTGGTTCAAAAATGCCCCTAATTTAATTTAAAGGTCCAATTGATTGAAAATGTTCCCGGTTGATATTTTGTAAGCCATTTGTAAATAAAGTGCACTGAACCCAGTTGGGCGGAAATTTCAGATACAAAACGTGTTTATTGGTACATAAATCACCGATACGAATTGGTCGATATTTCACCGAAACGGAAATATTATGATCCTCCGCGACTTCCGTAAAATATCGGAAAAGTTCCCGTATGACGTCACTCTAAGTACTTGATAAAGATCTGCGACATTGATTAGTCATTTTTATAAAACACCCAGGACCGACTGTCAAGCACATATAATACGTATTTTGTATTTTTGATAGTCGGTCCGGGGTGTTTCATAAAAATGACTTTAAGGGGTACAAACTTCATGTGCCTATTTGACAAACGTTTCAAGAGTAGCGACTGCGTGGAACGGTCCTAGCGATTCAAAGTCCGCTGATATACGACAATAAAAGACAGAAAATGTATTTTAAATTTGGCTTTTGTACAATGATGTCAATCTATATATTTTAATTATTGTCTTTAAGTAGAAGTTTCTTATATCAGTATTAAGAAATTATTTGTTACAAACTCCAATCTAGATCTAAATTTTCTCAAGTGCAACTTTTCTCGTTTAACTTAAATCATGCCGAAACATATCATATACGAGCATGTTAAGTTGAAACTTTTGTCACAAAACGTATTTTATGAACGACAATATGACATTTCTTTAGTCACAGATTGGTTTTTAAAATTTAGTCTGTATAAAGGGCTGGCATTTATATTTGAATAATTAAAAAAAAATATGTAGTCACAGTAAAGGCCCTACTCCACTAGAAGTTTTAACTTACATGTTGCAGAACACTTCAGTTATCCGTAAAATCCTCAACCATTTTAATTCTGGCTTTCAACAAATCAAATTACAAAAACAATATTTCATTTTGACTACACGTGCTAGCTCTCAATCTGCGTCGTCATTATTTCCAACGCGAAACAATTAAAACTGAAAAATATATAGCATATTTTGTTTCAGATAGTTCATGTTATTTTATTTTAGTCGTCATTTCAGTCTTTTATGAGCAGTAAAGTACAGCAAAACATTCCCTATCACATTTTCTTGTTGAGTTTTTCCTCGTGAAGGAAAAAGGACGAATAAATGCTAGAAATGACAGCAATTGCACTACAGGCTTTCATATTAAGAACAATCGATTTCATTTTTCTGTGGGTTAAATGTGATATACAAAATGTCAAACACTTCTAAACGCCTGACCAAAGAAAGGTAACATATATTGTATAGACCAAATTATGTTCCGTAAAGTAGGCGACTAATACTTGAAATTGCACCATTAACAAACTCTAGATTTTGCCAACCGACGAGGACAGCCATCCACCACCCATCCCAACATAACCCCAAATCATGGCCTGTCTGCATCTGTCCCCTACATGTGGTGAAGAACATCTACGTTTTCTGTAATATAGGTGGGCAGATGTATTACACCGCATCCCGAGCGTTTTTGTTTAGAAGAATTTACATATCGTTAAGATTTCACCTCTTCAGAGTAAGTTTCCATCATTGGTTCTGGAAATAAAGGGAAAAAATAAAATGAATAAAAATTTGGTCGCACTAGGGCTCGAACCAGCGACCTTAAAATAAAATGTTTAATTCATACTATCAAATACATGTATCTCGCTTTTACCGAACGGCTTCCTTTTGTCAAATTACTGTATAAATTAAATATTATTCAGCCGACTTACCTCCTATTTCAAAAGTACAAACAACACGTATGACCTAGAAATCGAACTGTATAATACCTCAAGTAATTTGTAGAGCAATCAAGCAATTATGAAATCACGCGTGCATCTCCATATTTGAATATTGACAGTATGTAATTTTACATGGAACTCAAAATTAGATTTTATTCGATATAAAAGTTGAAAAGCTAATCCATGTATATCATAAGGAAAAACATTGAACAGCCACGAGATTAAGAGGCTGTTTTCTTCTATGTATGTACATGTATGCTTAACAAAACTATGAACATACATAGAAGTATTAGCTACGGCACTAGGCAATATTGGACACTTTATAAATGATACTAAATTTAAATTTTAACGATTTTGAAAGTGTAACGTTTAACCATTCATCTGATTCTTTACATAAAATAATGTGAGTTGTGTGCGTTTACACTTTTATAAAAAAGACTTTGTATGCATTTGTCAAGAGCGGCTGTTATTTTAAATCACTGTAAACATTCACTGTACAGACACTGATTGAGGGTTATGGGTTCGTGCCCTCCTACGACCATGTCTCTTTATGTGAGAAAGTTGTCAGTTTCGTACGGAGGATCGGAGTCTAGTGCTGGTTCTTCCCAGGAACGATTTTGTTCTCGAAATATTTTTTTAATTTTATTTAAGCACGGGACCAGAAACCTTTTCTTTTTTCATGATGGTAATGATTCATAAACAAATCTTCAAACTTCGGCTTATGTAGGCAGCATTCTAAAACTTTCTTGCCTAGAACCATAGAGCTTAGGTAATTTGAATGTAGCATTATATAGTGCTTCTCTGTGAATATTGTTAAGATGAGGACCCCCTTCTCGGTAAAAAAATGTGTTATAATCAATGGTAGCAAGGTGAGCGATATATGGCCATCTTACCCCTTTTTGTTCGAATATTCGTTCTAAAATATGATTACTTAAGACATTTCGAGTAACCTTCAAGTCATGTTTTCGTGCAGCTTTAACAACAGATAGCTCATACTTAATATAGCCAAGTGTCATTTAAGGTTCACAGGAGCATTGCTTTTGATAAACTGTAGAGGCGTTGGACAGTAATTGACTAATGGAATAAATGTAGAACTATTTGCCCTTGCAGCATGTAAACCCCATTAAATTTTATCCAGTGACCCCTTGGTGCGATCTTTGATACGGCGAACAATGCAGTTTTATTCGGTTATTTGGTTAGAAGGTTTCATTTTGTTGCGGGTAGAACTGCATGGACTAACGTACTGTACTTACAGGTTCATGTTTAATATGGTTCACAGCGATGCAGAGTTTATAGTCAGTTTTTTACGTGCTATGCCCTCCGGTACATTGTACACTGGCCCCTAATATATATTTTTTAACCAAATATCAATTGTACTGTAACACTTCCACCCATGACTCTAGTACACGATGATCATTTAATTTTAGAGAATTATGTGATTGCCTTCGGAATATTAAACATTTAATTCCTCACACCTAGAAATTCAAAATATTATTATCGCGGCAAAAAACTGGTTGCACATTAAAAACACTAACTTCAGCTGCTGTAATCTCATGCACTTGTTCAGTTATCCGTTTAGATAAACAGAGCCATCAAAGCTGTATTGCTTTGAAACGTTATATTCACATGAAACGCGAAGTTGTGATAAATAACTTATCCTTGCATTTTGCCTTGAGAATGAGCCTCTTGGGACTTGGAACAATTGTTTTTAGTTAAGTGTTGTGATTAAGTCCAATTTTCTCCTCAACTATTACAGCTGAACCTTTTAACTCTAAGAAAACGTTCTAACAATCATGGCAAGTTCCATAACTATAACTTGTATATGATTATATTTCTTGTCCTCCTGATATCTCCTTAACATCTGTAAGGAATTTCATGAAACTTTAAATTTAATTGTTCCCCGCATAAGCGTGACCACGTTGCTATCGTATTTGATTTGCGATCGGAAGGTCATAACTTTGAATACCACTAGTGCAAAAAATTGCCGTAATATTCCTCTGAGCTACTGCTTCTGCTGTGCTACAACTACTGCTACTGCTACTGCTACTTTTACTGCTACTGCTACTGATACTGATACTACTGAGCTACTGCTACTGCTGAGCTACTGCTACTGCTACTGCTGTGCTACTGCTACTGATCAGTTACTGCTACTACTAAGCTACTGCTACTGCTGTACTACTGCTACTGCTCAGCTACTGCTACTGCTACTGCTACTGCTAAGCTACTGCTTACGCTACTTCTACCGCTACTGCTGAGCTACTGCTACTGCTGTGCTACTGCTACTGCTGAGCTACTGCGTGCTACTGCTACTGCTGCTACTGCACTGCTACTGCTACTGCTGTGCTACTGCTACCGCTGCGCAACTGCTACTGCTGTGCTACTGCTACTGCTAAGCTACTGCTACTGCTTAGCTACTGCTACTGCTGCCACTTCTAAACTACTGCTACTGCTGCTACTGCTAAGCTACTGCTACTGCTTAGCTACTGCTACTGCTACTGCTACTGCTGCCACTTCTAAGCTACTGCTACTGCTGTACTACTGCTACTGCTCAGCTTCTGCCACTGCTAAACTACTGCTACTGCTTAGCTACTGCTGCCACTGCTAAGCTACTGCTACTGCGAAGCTACTGCTACTGCTTAGTAACTGCTACTGCTACTGTTGCCACTGCTAAGCTACTGCTACTGCTGTACTACTGCTACTGCTCAGCAACTGCATATGCTACTGCTGTGATACTGCTACTGCTACTGCTCAGCTACTACTACTGCTCAGCTACTGCTACTGCTACTGATAAGCTACTGCCACTGCTAAGCTACTGCTAGTGCTGTGCTACTGATACTGCTGAGCTAATGCTATGCTATTGCTACTGCTACTCTGTGCTACTGCTACTGCTGTGCTATTGCTACTGCCAACTTCACGTTTTATAATTTTGCTATAATTTCAGTCAGTCACTAGAACGGATGCATGGTACATGTATCCTTGACTAATCTCATTAACACCAAAGAAAATATAATAATGAAAAATATAAATACCACTTAACAAAAAGAAGATGTTATATATTGATAGTTCATTTTCTTAACCTCATTTTTTGTCCACAGTGTACAGCCATAACAATTGTAAATCTTAGAGAAACTATAAATGATGAATAAATGGGTTCAAAGTTCGGTGCCACGTTGGAAGCAGTTGATCTTACAGGTGATGGTTTTGACGAGTTGCTCGTCGGTGCGCCACTTTATACGGGCGAAAGACCAGAAGAAGGCCGAGTGTTCGTGTACACTTCATCAAAAGAGGTATGACTTCGTTTATTAAGTAACTGTCTGATGTGTCAAACCGGCTGATGCAGACATCGAAAAATTCTCTAGGCAACAGTTATATCCACCGACTACGTTACTTATTGTAACTTTTAGCGTTGGGAAATATTACCAGTTAATACAGCAGTTTTATGCTGCATTGTACATACAATAGGGTCGTTCTAACGATCTTTTAAATTAACTTGATTAACACATTATCCATTGGTCGTAACAAAATGGCGTATGTTTGCAGGTCTGTCCGATCGGATTTTGTATGTTAAAGGTACAATAAACTACTCATACGCCTTCAGTAAAGTTCGGGATAGTTTTAGAATCAAACCTTTTTTATTAAATGCAGCTAGTCGTCTGAATACGAGAAATTGAATCACTTACGCATTCGAACTTCTGACTGTTTTTTATTCAACAGTAAAAGACAGGGAGACCTTTATCATTTCTTGATTAAAATTGTTTCAGCACGTAAGGACACATCATGAAAGTACATTGTACATACTTTATAGTTCAATATACATGTATACCATTTGAAATAATCAATCAATAAAATGCTAGAGTAAGTGCTAAGATTTAAAGATAAACAATGTATTTTAGTCACAGTCAAGTATGCCGGTTATGTGCGGACCTATAGGTGTTCTGTCTGGTGGTGCTAATATGGCTTCGTTACAAGGAAAGACATCTTTTGCTCGCTTTGGTTCATCAATAGTTTCTGTGGGTGACCTTAACCATGACAGCTATAATGGTAAGTCATGCACACTAACATACTTTATACTGTATAGCAAGTCTATAAATAGTTCAACTTGAAGATTGTTTCGTTTAAAAAGTGGACGTAAAGATGATATTACACACTTTAGTAGAGGGCATTAAGAGGACCTATAGGTGTTCTGTCTGGTGGTGCTAATATGGCTTCGTTACAAGGAAAGACATCTTTTGCTCGCTTTGGTTCATCAATAGTTTCTGTGGGTGACCTTAACCATGACAGCTATAATGGTAAGTCATGCACACTAACATACTTTATACTGTATAGCAAGTCTATAAATAGTTCAATTTGAAGATTGTTTCGTTTAAAAAGTGGACGTAAAGATGATATTACACACTTTAGTAGATGGCATTAAGAGGAAGTACAGTACCAAACAATCATTACGCTTTCTGGCACACATTTTGAATTGTCCCTCTTTTACATTTGAACTTATTTTTTTTCTAAACATAACTCGATTATTATTCAATGTATTAACTTGATACTCCACACAGGTACTAGTATATTTGACAATAAAAGGAAGTGCGCTGTCAAAGAACTATTTGGGAAAGAGTTTACATAAGCTTTTAGCTTCCTTCTCAATCCTAATAATTATGTTTGTTGTATTATTATGAACTATATGCATAATAAATATTGTTTAAACTAAAGAATAATTACCCTGCCTGCCTATTTTTGTTATTTACATATTTAATCCGTTTAACATAATCAAAGACTTTGCAACGAGGGCGTTAGTCCGGGGATCTTCCATCGTTTCCTTTTTTGATAACAAGACAAAATGTTGGGTACACATGACCAATAAAAGCTACTTATTCAAGGAGCTACAGGGATACACGTTATTCCCTGAATGATAATTTCAGAACAAATAGAAGCAACGGGTTTCAGCTGACTAATTGGACAGTTTATCTACATTTTAATCATATGTCACAAGCTCCAGGAACAGTTATCAATACGTAGCAATACTTTTGTAGTATTTTGTATTCAATAGATATGTCACGTCAATTTAAAAGATTAATGCTTTTCCTGGCGCAAACCCACATATGCTCTTTTTGTTTGAATACACTAGCAAAATTCGTTCTATTTTCAGATGTTGCCATAGGTGCCCCGTACGAAGATGATGGCACTGGGGTCATTTATATTTATCATGGAATTGGCGAATGTGGATGTAAAATGGAAGACATGTTTGCTCAAAGGATCGCATGTTTACAATTGTATACTAGTCTAAAATAAAAGACGTATAAACAGTTTATATGTGTAAATACCTATGACCCAAGCAATTTGACATTAACTGTTTTTCAATTACATTTCCATTTCTGTAGCATCTTTGAAGAATGAGTTATATTCAATAGCTCAAGTATGGCTACAATAGTATACTCTGTCTACACACAATTTGACATGAAACCAGTATCTTAATCTGTGAAGTTAAAACAAGACGCTAGATCTTATTTATTTCACCATTTTAAAACACATTATTATGTCTCGCACCTAGTGGTGGGGAGACATATTGAATTGGTGCTGTTTGTCAATCTGTTTGTCTCGAAAGTCTTTCGCGCAACTCCTACACGCCTAGATTGATATTACTGAAAATTGGCAAAAATGTTGGGTACCAAAAGCAGTTTTTCAGTTCGTCGGCATTTTTCAGTTTAGTAATTCTTAGCGAGGCTATTGTCCCTTTTCATTAACCCTTACCCTAGGTTTGTCCGCGCAATTAGTCGGATTTCAACCAAACTTCACATGAATGATGAGTGTCAAGCCTTGTTATGCATATCAAAGGTATCTTTGTGGTATTAACTCGTTATAGGCCATTTGAAAAAAAGCTATCGGATTATTCTTTTTCGAAGGCCATTTGAAAATAAGCTATCGGATTATTCTTTTTCGAAGGCCATTTGAAAATTAGTCATTGGATTCTTTTGTCGAAGGCCATATGAAAATAAGTTATGTTTCGATTTATTTGTAATTCATGAAACACATACCTGTCTATCCTACAATGTTAAGTGGTTGGAGATATAGGTTGCTCATGTGAAAAACAACCTCTAGTCTAGCCTCAATTACCACGATACATGACGAACGTGGAAATATACCACAATCGTTTTTGTTTGTATTTTGATGACAAAGTTTTCAGGGTAATTGTGTTTTATTCAAAATAGCAATTACAATAACAGCATTTTTTTGTATTTGTAGGACGAGATGTAGACCCGGGTATTCGTACATTTGGTTGGAGTATTTATGGAAATGAGGATATAGACGACAACAGTTTTCCAGGTAATCTTCTTTCGTAACATCGTTATCTTTTCCTATAAGGACAGACTCAATTTGTTTAATGTATCGCTAACTTTTTATTGAACTATTAATAATAACCCGATTGTTTGACATTATATCACTTTATAAGTATACCATACTGGTATAAAAAATGCTGCAATGGAATGATTTTAGAATTACCTTTCAGATTTACTTTAAAAATTTGCAGTTTCAGATATTTGTTGTTTAAATTCATTTTCCGGATAAAAATCCCCTCTGTCTGTTTTAAGGAATTATTTATCTCGGATAGTAATAACCGTTTTAGAAGTACATGTAATAATCGTCTAATAAACCACGAATTGGAGATCTGACGTGCAGTAATAAACCACGAAGGCAGTAGACCTGAGTGGTTTGTAACTACATTGTTAGCAGCTGAACGACAAAGCATTTTGTATAAGACGATGAACAACGCTTAAAGGATATTCTTGCGATTCTAACTAAATGTCCTAAAAAACAAACAAAAAACAACGTGCCATATTTTAAGCGGACATTTATTAGTGCGTCATGATGCCCAATTTGTATTGAACGCCAAATCTACATATACTCAAATATTTGAAGAGGTCTCTAAAGAATTAGAGAGCTCTCTAATTCAATTAATGATATCAAAATTAAATTCAAAGCGCACAATAAATGAATTGAAGACCTCTAAAATTAAATAAGTGATATAAAAAAATGTTTTTGAGAGGTCTATAATTGAATTATACCGCGCTTCAACTGTTTTATTTGAGAGCTCTCTATTTCAAGGTTGTTAATGAATTGTGATCAACAATATTGAAGCGCGGTACAATTCAATTATAGACCTCTCTAAATCAATTTTGATGTCATTAATTTATTTCTTGCGTGCTGTAAAACAATTATAGAGGTCTCTAATTCAATTGGAGACCTCTTCAATTGAATTATAGATGTCTCTAAACCAATGGATTTGAACCGCGCTACCAGCGAATTTTTGATATCTTTAATTGATTTGTAGACCTCTCCAAATATTTTACAGAGCTCTCCAAATAGTTAAAGACCTTTTCAAATACAGTGATTCAGAAAAAAATGTATTTACAACACGAAAAATAAATGAAAAATGGTTTTAAATGCTAAAAAAGACGTTTTGATAATGTTTTTTGTTTTAGCACTTGCATGGACCCTTGAATCCGACACTGTACACAAAAGCAAGGAAGGTTGGAGCCGAGTCGAATTTAGAGGCACCGGCGGCCAAGGAACGTGGACGGAAAATATTACACTGTCCAGCAGCAGTAACCGAATGTTAACAACAAATTACATTATAGATGTTAAGGTTTGTTATGAGATGCAGAACGTAACATTTCTTTGAAAGTACAATGCCTATACAACGCCAGAACAGTAGTAAAAGCAAGTTTTGAAAATATCGGGTCTTATTATGTCTTCCTAAGGACGAGACATATATTTCCTCTTGCCTTATTATGTCTTGCAGGATTAAATCCAAACTTGTGAAAAACGTAGGTTTGAAAACTATATCAAAGGTCAAGGTAAGAGGGACATATCAATATTAAAGTATCTTGTCTAGGCTTTATTTGCTAAACCAGTCAAACATAAGTTTTTTTCTTACATAAACGCATACGTACATATTCCTTTGCAGCTTTATGGGACTCATTTGTTTTACATGTTTCAGTTTTAGTTTACACGAACAGGTTTTGGCAAGTTATTGAACTTAGTATTTAAGCTTATCTTGAAGTATAAATAGTTTTTGTGTGTTTTGGACATTAAACCTATAAAGGCATTAAGGTTTAAGAACAATAAGAAAGTTCAGTTCAGTGCTTTTTGACAATATTGAACGCTTTTTATAGGTGCATTTATTACACTACCTATATGCTTATCTAGAGGTACAGGGGTAAACCAGAGCCAAAAGATACATGGACGAAAGTGCGAATGGAAGGTAGCTATGAATTAATTCCGACAAGTGGAGATAATTTCACAGTCTTAGATCCGATAATTAACAAAGATGCTAAAAGAAAAATCACTGAATATGTAAGTAAAATTACGGATACGAGTTTTGATAGAACGGGTCGCTGCCCTTGTATTTATTGTCAGCCATAGTGCACGTAATATTCGTAAAACATGATAGTATCTTTATCCTTAATAAAACTTAATGTTAAATACATTTTTTGTATGACGTAAGATAAACGTACATCTATTACAATAAAATCGGATATAAACATTTTTCTCGCACGATTTCAATGCAGCTTTAGCAAGCAAAACTTTTAGATATAAAAATGAACTCGTTTGAGTCATTTATCAAAAATAAATCACAAATTGCCAGAGATAACGTTGAAGTAATACAATTTAATTTTAGATAAGCAAATTAATATATTCACTACATTCGTAAGAGACCAATGAGCAACTGTCTTAGCGCAGTGGTAGCTCGTTTGCATCTAGAGTGGACTGCCATGGCACTGGTACCGTTAAGCAAAACACACAAAATCCCCATTCCACATTCAGTATTAGAACTTGACATAAGAATACATCTGTTTTTTATGTTTTAGATTGAGTTTGATAAGAAATGCGACAGTATCAGCACATGCACTTCAAATCTGCAGCTTAAAGTGGATATGTTTATGATAAAGGAAGGAGTTACACCTATGAAAGTCAAAGAAGACACAGTCATATATGTTGATGCTGCCACTTTGTTAGAGGTGATGTATCAGTGTTTGGAAATATGGTGTTTAAGTCTTCCTGCATTTGTATTTCAGACTTTATCGTAGTTAAACATGCGCTAGAAGGAACATAGGCTTCCTCTGGATAAAATAAATGTTTTTTAAGATGTAATGTATGTCTTTCTTTTCTTATACTATACGTACAATCAGCACTATGTTTAATAATAAAATGGCACAATAGTGCAGGTAGAAAGAAAAAAAGTTTCCAATTTCAGAAACTACATAGCAAGGCACTTAGCATAAACTACAACTCATGAAATGTCTTTATGTCAGATGTACAATAAACCGAGAGGAAAAAATGGATAAAATCTGTTAGAATTACCTACAGGTTTAAGTTTATAAAATTTATATTTTCATACAAAAAAACCCTCAATAGTCATTCTCATAATTATAGATTACAGCTGATGTCATGAACCTTTTGAACTCGTCCTACAGAGCAAACTTAACCGGGAAAGTAGATGCTCTAACCAAAAGAGATGCTTTGTAAGTATTCCTTGACTTTAAAAACAAATACGCATAATTAATACTAATGATTTAGATGTCGTCTGGGTGTTATAGAGACAACTTATATAAGGGAAATTATTCAAAATTACAGTCAGAAATATATAAAAGAAATGTGGAAAAAAACGGAACATGAGTTAGCAAGTCATCCATTCGGTTGGTCGGTCTTTTGTTGTCGTGTATACACTTCATCACTTCCATCTCAAAGGGGTCTATGTTTTCTGTGTATTCACCTGGTCCATATGTCTTGAACCTTTTGAGGAATGTTCTTGAAACTTGGATCAAAGATGTAGCTCATCAAGGCCAATGGAGAGCCCATGATCAAATACAGCTAGGTATACCGCCGGGGAGTTAGTGTTTCATCTCCGGTGTACATTAAATTTAATATTTCCTTCATCCGAGGAAGTGTTTTCATGAAATTTGAATGTCTCTTTCATGCCTTTTCATGGAACTTGGAACAAGCGTACTTTCTGTGCATACAATGTTTCAACCTCACCCGTATAAGGTCAAAGTAATTAGTTGTTCGTGTTTGCTCAATATCTTTGAACCACTAGAAGGACTTTTATGAAATTAAGTATACAATGAAGACAAGGTCAGGATTAGTAGTCAATAGTCATAAGACTATATCGCCTTAATCCCTTTAAACATTTACATGAAAATAAGGTCAGATGTTCAGATTATTGATAAGACTGGTTGAAACTGTATAAGGTCATGTCAAAGTCACAACTGAGGATAAAATGTCATGAAACTATCTCCCTTAAGCCCCTTGAGGGAGATTTATGAAACATGGGGAATTGTTAACCATATCGAGATGATTTTCATACAGTTTATTTTACCTATCTTGGTTCAATGTCAAGGTCACACTTGGGAATAAAAGTATGTGACATAATTGTGTTTTTCACTTTGTTACTCTTTAAACACGTACTTGACTTTAAATGGTCATTTAACAAACATCAATCATGTTATAATTGAGGTTATCTTAATTGGAAAAAAAGATTTTGTCACAAAGTAGGGTTGCAGGTGATAGTTAAATTAAAATCAATGATAATTTTGTTGGTGAAAAGAAACAAAAACTAAAATATATATCTCAATACATGTACATTATCAAAGCTTTTGCTTTAGTCTAATGGAGAAATACTTCTTAATTTTCCAATTTAATGACATGTTTTTAAAGCATATTGACTAACCCGTTTTTCATTGTTTTGCGCACAAAGAGAAGTACAGTTGATAAATTGTTTTTTTTTTCATGCAGACCAAATAATGGTTTGATTGGAGCAAGCTGCAATGAGGAGTCGCCGCACCAAACAAGCACGGACATATCATGTACTGCAGACAGTAAGCTTGACAAAAATGAAAATATGAAGATCAAGATGTATTTTGATATATCTAGACATTTTATTGAATTAAACCCAACAAAAGTAGAGTTTTAGACATAAAATAAACAGAAATAAATGTCATATCACGATAATTTCACTCGTGAACACCAAAAGTAGTTATTTTCACTCGTGGCTGCGCCACTCGTGAAAATATCACTTTTGGTGCCCACTCGGGATCTTACATCAAAACCAACAATTATCCTCTAAATATAAATGATATATTTACTACGGGTGTCGTTAGCCTTTCAGAAAGTTTGTTACTATATTAAAAAGCACGGATTCAACTTATTTGTCTCGATATAACACCAGTGTTTCAGAATATTCAAACGGTAAGAATTTACGGCATACATGGTAATATTATAACTGTCATGAATGATAAGTATTCCATAGGATAGTAGTGAAATTCTGATAAAATACAGTGGATATTGAATATGCGCACGAGTAATCAAATTTACAGTTTATTAATTAGTACGTCAATACAATACATGTACATGTATGTATCATTGATATATGTACAATATATAATGCTATCAAAATCATTTCCAAATAGGAAACCATTTAGAGTTAGAATATACCTCGGCTTGGGCATTCATGGTATAATCATGGAAATACTGTATCTAATGTTGTTACTATCACAGGATTGTAATACGCATCGTCATAGCCAAATTTTGATTACTGTCACTGCTATAGTCAGTCATATTGATGGCTTCAAGGTATAAATACAAACAATGTCAAATCAAATCCTGAGCTCCATATCTTACTTAACATCACATTCTCGTTAAGTTAAATGGGAATACCTGTGTTTTAATATGTATTTATTTAACAGATTCTATTACCTATAATATTATAATTGTTGTATCATTTTTGATTTACATTTGTATCACTTTTGAATTAGAAAATTGTAGTCATTCCTACACTTTTTCATCCACTGTTTCAGATCTCCTTTAAAGCAAACCAGGCCAACAAGGATGTGAATTCTGATAACAACAGTTTTGAAAAAAGAATTAGAGTGCAACTAAAATACGAAAGACATATAGAGAAGGAGTAGGTATTATTTTACCTTGTACTTGTACCTTGTACTTGTATATATTCTGATCTGGACGAAGTGTAATATTCTGATATATGACTGCAAATAGTCTGTAATAATTAAGTGATGTTTAAATTAAAGACGATGGATGTGTTTACATTTTATCAAGACGAACGCTTTAACCTTCATCATTTATCCACAGCAAAGAGTCATCCGACCAAATCAGATACAAAGCTGATTCGGCCAGTACACGAATGATAACTGTTACTCATCGATACAACATTATCAACGAAGGTCCAAGCTTCGTTCCAAAGACATACGTCAATATAACTGTTCCGCTGTCAAAGGGTGATGTAGAATTTGCTGTCATCAAGGTAAATGCGTTATAGAGTTACACAGATAAGAGGATGTAGCACTTATCAGTATAAAACGCACGTAAACGGAGGGATAGGTACATGTACTAACTACTAGCTGTAGTCGTATATTGAGTAATGAAAATAAGTAATTGAGAAACACAAGAACAAAGTATATGCTGAAGATATCTATCAGAGCTTGAAATTTCAATTTTATTAAGATCGATAGAATTGGTAACATATTTTCTACCTACGTAGTTAATATTTTAAATTGAATCTTTTTGCGAACAAAATACATCATGAATACATGTACTGTTAAACATTTCTGACGAAATAAAATGGGTACAGTTTGTGCTATGTTAGCATTGAAGATATTTGGCGTATTCACTGTAATTACAGAATATGCCTGAAAAATGTAAAGTCCGCACTGAGGCACCGATTATTCAGACAACTCCGGGCCCGACATTGCAAAAAAACAACACGATATTCTATTCAGCCGGAGACAGGTACGTATTGAATACTTTACTTCAAAACAGATATTGAGAACTATGCAGAAGGAGACACAAGTATATCTGTAGGCTTTATCAGATTGTATAAATAATTGTACTACGTGTAAGGAACTACTGGTAAGGTCAAATGGCAATGCTTGTCTAAATATAAGGTAATAATACATTATGCAATTCATTTCTTCATGTCCAACCGGAGGTGTTTTTCTGCCTTAGAAAATAAAGCATGTTGTTATGAATAAAAGCTAAATGTGTGTTATGTGCTTAAAGGGCGGAGACGAAGAGGAGCTGAAAAAGAACCAAAAACTGCTAAGAGCACAGGAGAGAAAACAGGTGAAACTGCCAAATACAAAAACATAGTAAGTTTAAATTACCTAAATTAGTTATTCATCAAACTATAATAATTTAATTTTACAGACGCAAAAGGATTTGAGAGTTATAGATGTAGCAAAATTTATCATTTTTTAAGTTCGGGTATCTGTATACCATAACGTTAGAAATCTTGAGTTAAGAGAAAAGGGCAGTTTTTATACCACCGAAACGAAGTTTGGGGGGTGTATATAGGAGTCGGTGGTTGGTCGGTCGGTCGGTCGGTCGGTCGGTCGGTCGGTCGGGCGGTCAGTCGGTCAGTCGGTCAGGGGTCTGTTGCATTTTCCTAGTCTGGAGCATAACTTGAAAACTACTAGTTGGAATTCAATACAACTTCATACAATGGTCAAGTACATTGAGAGAAAGTGCAGTGCACAAGAACCATAACTCCATCTTGACTCATTACAGAGTTATTGCCCTTTCTTATTTTTCCTTGTCCGGAGCATAACTTGAAAACTACTGGTTGGAATTCAATACAACTTCATACAATGGTCAAGTACATTGGGAGGAAGTGCAGTGCACAGGAACCATAACTCTTTCTTTACTCATTACAGAGTTATTGCCAAGAAAAATGTCTCTTTTAGTTTTTTTACAAGGTATTTTGTCACTACGAACTTCCTCAGTCTATAATGCAGTCTTTTGGAGGTATAAATCACATTTAGTGATAAGTCTAGTTGTGTTTATTTTTTCAATCAGTTAACTATCATGCTATTTTCATCGACATGTTTATTTAGAAAAATGGTTTCAAAAAGTAATTTAAATTACAGATTTATGAACACTTGACTACAATCATTGACAATGTTTATGTGTCTGTTATTTGGTTACAAAGGTTACACGCTTCGACATATTACTTAAAAAGGGGTTGACGTTTCGTCACTAATCCGTTTCATATTGCCCTAGAAACAAATGTTTACTGAAATAATATTTAGACATTCAGCTTAAAGGGTTCCGCTTTGTAAATACAATTGCACTGCTTCTATTTTTACTTAAAGTAAACAGTGAACTGTGAAAAAAACCCATCAAAGTTAACAATTACGTTGAAAGATTTATTTTGACGTTCAATACCTCATGCTCGAGGTTTCTTTAAATAGTGTTAATTGTAAAGGAAATGTACTTAAATTTGCATTAATTTAATATCTTTAACATTACGTTATATCTATAACATATAAGATGTTGCCATTTGGTAGATGTGACATGTATACTAGTAATATTTTCATAATGAATGGACGGTATATTTACTTTAAATGTAATAAATTTACCATCGGTAATATATGCATATTTCAGACATGCGCTGAATATACGTGTGCAATAATTGAACGCAAAGTCCTTAACCTTGAAGATGAAGAATCTATCACTATTACAATGGATGTATATGAGAAAGAACTTGCAAAGGAAAAGGTATAAAAAGGTTTTCTTTAAACACACAATAGTAACAGAATAATGAAGCTATCACTTATAAAGCCTTCAGTCAAACAATATTTGAGTCATAAGTATGTAAAATAATTACAAAATATTCATGCAGACAAAAATCAACATTTTCGCCAATTTTGTTTTTTACTTATCAATCTATTTTCTACTGCGAAACAAGTTCAGAAAACTTATGCGTTAATCGCTCACAAGACTGACTCACTCTGAATACTTACAACTTAGTAGATTGCTCGGGCGGGATCGAATCTAGGATTCTCCGACCCTTAAGCTGTACCACTATACCTTAGCAGCTTAGATTCGTTATCTTCACTAAACAGCACAGTACTTTATATGAGTCAGATAATTGGTCAGCACCTCCCTAATAACGCTAAATATATATTCATACATGTATCGGAAACTGAATAGGTGATGAAGTGTCATTAGAGCCGATACGAAGTTTATTTAGTCATACTTGTCCATCCGTCGTTCCGTCTGGTCGCACACGACACAAAAATCACATTATCTTCATTCCATAAGAAATAAAAACGTGTTTTAGCGACCTGTATGTACTTAAATGCAGCCTTTGTGAAAAAGAAGTGTAACTTAAGATTCTTTTCAATATGAATTCAATATAACTTCACAGAAGTGTTTAGAACCAAGCTAAGCTGTGCATGTTTTGATTGGATTGGTTTTCAATGCATTTTCGCCCTTCGATTAATTTCATACATACATGTATAATGCACATAGAGATGTTTGTCCAAACTATTTCACACCAACCTCTGGGTGAATTGTGTAAAATGTTTCAAAAATGTTAAGCCACAAGCGTCATTGCACCCCTATAATCTTTGGCTAAATCATTGCTTTTTAATGTACATACGTATTATGTACATACAAAATTGATAATTAATGTTTGTCCGCCATATTCCTTAGAAACCACTGATAAAATTCAATAAAATCGAACAGGAGTAATAAGTCCCAAGCTTAGTTATGCATATTGTTAGAATGTTACACCTTGATATATTTCATTGAAGTATTGCCGTACTGAAATATTTAGACATACATACAAAGTGTAGACTGGCATTTTTTTGGTGGTTCCATTTCTCGACAACCGCTGACTGAGAGCGATGTACCAAGTTAAATTGAGCATATTTCAAGCATGTGATGCCTGTAACTTCTTACATGTTGTCCAAAAATAAACCATAAAGATCAGCGTTTAGTGCTCTTATTTCTATAGCGTGTCAATGCCGGAAGAAACTGATAGCAAAAGGGCAGTATAACTGTGTCAATACTGCATTTGAGGTATTCATCACCTTTAGAGGCAGCTTTTATAGAAATACTTATTGCACATGTATTTCATATTCAACTTGATTGTTAATAAAAGTGTTGATTTGTGTTGTATAAACAGGAAATAGATGTTCTATATGCTACTAATGCTACAGTCACAGATCCGGTAATATGGTATGGAGGTAAAGTTGTTCCATGGGAAAAAACTGTTTATGCTGAGGTAATATTCGAATCATTGCATAAAACACGAAAGTGTTATATAATATTGTATATAAATGATATTAAATAATGAAATATATCAGATACAGAAGTTTCATGTGCAAATTTATAGAATTGTCAGAATAGTATATACCCCGCTCTTGAAGAAAAGCGTTGATCCGTTAAGAGTGGCGTAAATAGTCGACCGTCTGTTTGCATGTCCCCAACGGTAGGCATATTAGAATCGCACCGTCCGTACGTCTATCTGTCCGTCCGTGTGTCCGGCATTCTATTCATCCGTGGCCGGGTTGAAACTTTGTAGTGCATGGTGGGATTTTCAAATCATATGATACAAATGTTGTGCACATGAAGACGACATGTCGTGTGCATGACCACAGTCCCTACCTAAAAGTTCAAGGTCACATTTAGAGTTAAAAGGTAATTGAATCCTGTATGTATTCACACATTCGTGGCAGGACTGGCACTCTGTCATGCCTTGTAAATTTTAAAACATCTTCAGCACATCAAGACAATGTATCGCGTACAAGACCCTACCTCAAAGGTGAAAACAATATCGTATTTAGAGTTAACAGGTAATGGAATCCTGTATATATGCACACATTCGTGTCCGGCTTATAACCCTGTGATGCATTGAAGGATTATTAAATAACCTGACACATATGTTTAGCACATCAAGACGATGTGTTGCGTGCAACACTAACGACTCACCTCAATGTCAATGTAACACTTTGAGGTAAGAGGTTTAGAATCCTGCATGTATGCACTTGTTTTTGTCCAGACTCTAAATCTGTGATATATTGAAGGATTTTAAAATGATTTGGAAAAACATGTTCAGAAAATAGAGATATAAAGTGCTGTGTGCAAGTACGGGGTCCACCGTTTGATGTTACAGACTGTGGGATACCGCTTTAAGGCCATTCGTCACTGGTGAGGGACAGCTCTTGTCCATTCTCAAAAAACTATAAGTTTGAGCTTGTGAACTTGAATCAAGCGTAAGTTTATATTCTTTCACAATAGTTTTAAATAAAAGTTAGTAAAACACTTACCAAATCGCAATAAGCATACACTATTGATAAAACCACTTGCTGTATGTAGCTTTTTATTTTTCCAGATATGGACAACTTTTGTTGTTGATACAACGACTGTTGTATCAGAAGTTGACATATGGGTTATTATCGGCAGTGTATTGGGAGCACTTGCGTTGCTTATAATAGTCATCGTTATACTGTGGCGGGTACGATATACTTCACACGCAATAACATACTTTCACGAATCGGTAGATACGTGTTTGCACTGCTGTTGTGTTATATGCATTTTGCTATGTAGTTTAATTTGTTTCCATCAGTTACTCTTGGCGGTTACTTCTTCATACACGAGAAACACTAAGCTGAGTTTAATTAATAGTTTGTTTCATAATAACAAGGTTGCCACTTAGTGTTTTCTATACGTCTGTCTGTTTTGAAATTAAGCAATGTAAGATATTGCTTCTATATTTGTAATGACTTATGACCAAATATTTTTATAACCCCGAACACAGGATTTAGCTTGCCTGTCTGTTCGTACGTCTGGTCGGATCTTGCACAGATCTTGGCTATTTTGTCGTAAGTTGAAAACTGCAAGATAAAAAAGTTGTCCAGTAAGATATATTCTTTAGTAGATGGTAAACGTTGCTCGATCTCAATTTTTGATGAAAAACAAATTCGCTGAAAATATGACATTATAGAACGATTAGTCATGTAAAAATGTCCCAGTTCGAATTCCTGTCGATCATATCTGTATAATAATTAAAAATATTAAAACTTCTGAAATCAAAGCGTTACAGACGCTTTTGAAATTCCGATTTAACACTATAACGTAGCGGTGCCGTTAAACAAAACACAAATAACAGTTTAAATAGATCTTTACAAATTGCCCCCTTTCGTGTTTGATTCTTGAATTTACTTTCACATTAAAGTCAACTGCCTTATATCATTTCGGAGAAATTAATATTGTTTGCTTTAAATTGAGAGCGATCAGCTTCAAACAGAGAGCTGATTATCTTATTACCTCTGCAAACTATCTTAAAACTATTTTCATACAGTCATTTTATAAATGTATTTACAGTGTGGATTCTTCACCCGTAAAAAGCACAGCAAGGTGCAACAATGGAAGAGAGCCAGTTTGTACAATCGCAAAAGTGGGAGAATGACAACCGTACAACGCTATGGATGACTCAGCAATGAATGGATAAATAATTATAGTATATAATCAGAAAATGTCTGAGAATTACTTAATTTTAATTCAGCGATAGAAAGTGTGTTTAATATGGTCGTCAGCGCAAAAGAATGAGCAGTTTTAGTACCTTAACCAAATTTGAATCTCATTAAGAATTATTGTGATGCAAGTATTCTCGTACTGTCACATCAGCTGTTTGGTACTGAATACAGTTAAACTTCGTTCGCTCGAACTTCATTCGCTCGAATACAACCGATCGCTCGAACTCGGTTGACGGTCCAGGCAAAATCTCTATATAAACCATATTGTTCCACCTCCGAAACCCCGATCTCTCGATCTCTCGATCTCTCGAACCTGTCTGGCGGTCCCTTCAGCTCTATTTCGTTGTTGATTACAACCTTTTGCTCGAACAATAAAAGGTGTCAGTCTCAATTATTGGGCAAACAATTGCACATTGATCAGACGTTTGTTGGACGGTGCATGTTTTTAGCACCTTGGTAAATGAACAAAAAAGGTAATCTGAATTTCTTTACAATGTTGATAAAAATTAGTAAAATGTAGTAAATTGGCATAAATTTAAGTTTTTTCACGAAGATGGATATAATATTTAATGAGTGACGGATTTTTCGAAAGGGCATGTCGCCGCAAAAAGATTTTTTAAAAATAGTGAAAGTTATGTGTTTGCGATTTAATCATTTTGACTTTTAACTTAAATTGCAATTAATGAATAAAGTTTGCGTTTTATCAGCTTTCCATTGATATAAAACATGTTGAAATGTTTTTCGTTTGAAGAAAGTCAGGTATACCGTTATCGGAAATCGGCTTTTAGGCCCATCCGAGAAAAGCTCTTCAAAAATGAAAAAGTCGAAAAAATGCAATAATATGATTGAATTTCGCCGATTACTTTTTTTTTCATTTGTCTGAGGTCCAATCTTGGTGTATAATACACACTTATTCTTTTTAAACATAGAAAATATAAAAACTGGTTTAAATGTATATTATATTCAAGTTTCTTCGGAATAACGACCCGTGACTGGCGGACCTAGATGACTTGCACCACCGATCCCTCGAACTAAAATCGACGGTCCCTTCGAGTTCGAGCGAACGAAGTTTAACTGTAATTCTTAGACAAGTAGATAAGGAAGGCAAACAATCACGACCCGACCTTTCTCCCTGTCTGTTCTTAATTTTCAAATGGTCATTCTATAAACGATATGTATCAAACGCATTTGTACAGCCTAATACTATATATTATTATATTTTTCGGTGGTTTACTGAAATATAACGTCTAATATGAAAATATATTACGATATTCTCACTGTCCACTCAATTATCAATCATTTTTACACAGATTAACGTCAGGATGTATACCGAGCGTACTGAATGCCGGAAACCATACGACGATGACGGCGTTAAATCAAAATGACGTCATATTTGCTATGCTTTCTGATGACGTTTGCCAAACTTTTCGATATTTTATTGAAACAAACTCAACAAAAAGAAGTTTGAGACATAAAATAAACAGAACAATTGCTGGTATCGATGTACTATCACGATTATTTCACTCGTGAAAACCAACAATAGTTATTTTCACTCGTGGCTGCACGTGAAAATACCACTTTTGGTACCCACACGTGATATGACATCGTAATCAACAATTATCCTCTATATCACAAGTGCTTTTTGACATTATTTATACATATATGTAAGTACATTTATGCTTATATAAAAGTTGTTATTTTTACCAAGTGTGGCATTTGATTGTCCTTTGTTCTTTACTTTAATAGTATAACAAAATAAACCTGAGATATATACAGGTTACAACTTATATGTGCAGATGTAAACATAGTTTAAATGGTGCATGTCAATCTTAAATACCTCGGTACAACTTCTGCTCGACCATTTGCCATAGGTCAAAATTGCTTCTCGGCTTTCAGAAACCATTTAAATTATTATTTAGTGGCATCGTAATCCATATTTTTGTATTTATTTATTTATTTATTTATTTATTTATGTCTCTTCCATGTACAACATTCAGTATATAAAATCATGTTAAAATACATTTTATCTATTAAATTGTACATAGCCATTCATATATAAGAATTATAAGAGACTATTGATCAACCTATCACACTATCATAGTGTGTTTTCCTTTTTATCTTTTCAATATCAAATTGTAATTAAGAAGAGTGATGATTGTTATTACATTAATTTTATCCTTCCTTGAAAAAGTCTATGAAGAAAACATTTATAGCATCAGTAATACTGTGTTTTAAACGTCAGCGACTTCATAAATCTAACATGACGTAAAACAAAACAAATGGAGATATGAAATTTGTTTCTTGTTTGTGTTTGGTATATGTATTGGAAGCAATCACAAATGTATGGTTGCCTAAAGTTGATATTTTTTTACAGTATAACTGTTACTAACTCTATGTATTGTACGGTGCCCTTGAAGTGACATGTGTTACAGTTTTTTTATTTCGAATTTACGAAATACATTTCGTAAGAACGAAATAAGATTTTTTAAAAACGAAATAAGATTTCGAAACAAAAACTAAGTAACATTTCGTACTTTCGAAATGTTATTTCGTTTTAACTTCTTATATATAATAATGTATTTCGTAATTATGAAGTAATGTTTCGTTTTTACGACATCTTATTTCGTTTAAAATGAGCACCCTAATGTTTTTTCATCACATTCGTGGCTTGGACATAATCGTTTTCAATAATTGGTGTTTGGTACTTCTAAAGAATCTCTAACGGTCAGTTTGTGGTTTGAAAACGTCACTTTGGAGAAAATACGGCACTGTTTTGAACCAATTGATCCAACTGATGAGGTTTGTTGGATAAATGCATGGAAAAGGAAATTCTGATAAGGTTAGACAGATCAACTCCGTCAATGATTTTAGAGAGGGTATCTTTATCAAAGCATGATATTTGAAATTGGTACCAGAAACCGGTTTTCAACAAAAAACTTTACTGTTCTAGATAATTTAGAAGAAATTTAGAATTACCATAATTTACAGTTTTGTAAATTTCACATTTAGGGATGTTTTGATGTAAACTCTGAGCCAATGAAGTCACCATTTCTGCTCATCAACTTTATACCGAGTATTGAGAGAATGAAACCAATAATTTGTTGGCCAATTTTCATGACCGTATCTTTCAAAATGATTTTGGTATGACACATAATTGAGGTGTATACTTAGAAAAGTTGTTGAGTGTATGCTTATATGCTTGTTAACTTTCTGAAACATGAATTGTAGACTTCGATACATATCACTTCCGCCTGCATCTCGTTCCGACAGATTTCTAACAAAAATAATTTGAATTTCATTATATTAATGCATTAGACTGTCTACACTTACTTTTTATTCTAACACGACCAGCGAATAACGTACATACATGTAGAACGAAATCTATGTGGGTTATTATGCAATAAACCGACCTTGAACGACCCTGCGCGTACATCGTATTTTGGCTGTTCAATTTACCCGACGTATCGAGGATCTTACATGGCATACTGTAAAGCGGGGCGATCCGTTTGATGACACACGCCCACTTAACTAGACTAATGTTACGATACCATTTACACTGAATTCATTTGCTGTATTGTTGTTGTTATAATTTTGTTTACACAGTGACGTCATTTATCAATAGAAACTGTGACGTCAATTATCTATACTCGTGTATAGTTTTATTTTTCTTATGAGACTGTAGTTTACGTTGATGAACAATCTAAAACACCGCCTATACATCTTTTATGAATAAAAATCACGTTGAAATAGCGTCTTAACAGCGTTCGCGGGAGGAAACTTCAACGGCAAAATCTAGGTGCGTAGCACGCTAGTGTAATTGTCGTTCGATGAAAGCAGTTCTCTCATTTTCTTCAAATGTTGTTTCAAATAAGTCGTGTTAGAATCGAAATAATAAGTATCCAAGTTTTTGGTTTATATTTTAACAACCCTCGTTTGTCGTTCTTATGCGTAATAATATATCACTTCGGCCTTCGTGATATATTCTTGCGCATATGAACTCCAAACTCGGGTTTCTACAATAAACTAAACATGGATACATATTATTTCTAAATAACTTAGACTTGAGTCGAAATGATGCTTTTTTGAAAATAATTTCCATGACAGGAGTGAACAAAGTTGATTAGAACAAACTGATAATTGTAAATAAGTGTAATATTTGTTCAATTCAGTGTTCTGTTTGTATATAAGAAGTAGAAATAGATCTTCTTTCAGTATGTTGAACATGATGATACTTTATAAAATTTCTTTTCATGTTAACACGGTATCAATTGACGTTTTTCTACAATACAATTTATGGCGTTTAAAGAAAATAATGTTAGAATTAAACGTACTTCAACATAATTGTATTTTAGTACAACTTTGTGATACAAATGTTTTGTTGTTTAAAAATACAGAACGAAAGTGCCGCATTTTTGTAAAATCGGTACTTGTTCTTGCATGTTCTTACATTTAACGAATTGTAGACTATTTTAGACTATTGTTAAATGGAACTGCTGAAAAAGATGCAATAATTTTTAGTAGAAAAAAAACTACGTAATTGTATAACGGTGTTCTATTCATACTTTGCAAATGCACCAACCCAATCATGAAGCGTTTTTCAGCTAATAAAGGGATGCCAACAGAGTGATTTAAATCGTTAAGAAATCAAAACATTAGATGTGTGTTTGAAATGTTCGACCCATTGTTATTGTTGCAACAACTTATTGAGTTTTCGAAGACGCAAAGTGTATATATATATATTGCTTTTATGTACATATTGATGTTGTGTAAAATGTTCCAATTGACAGCGAATAAAGTAATTTGTATATTGATAATTATGAGTACTAAATAAGTAGTATTGCCTTGAGATAACGGTAAAATAATTGATTTAAAAGTGGCATGTTAATGGATAAGAGTTTAGCTGAAATTTCTCACTATAAGAACTAAAGAGCTTATTGTTTTTGTTTGTAATGAGTGGTCATTATGTGGGAATCTATTGAATGATGTTTTATTGCGCTGTCCGCTCTGTATCTTTTATATAACTTGACAGGATTGTTACATATGTTATGAAGTGTATCCTGCACAACACACTACCACCTGCTCTGGAGGTCAATGGTACACTTACGGATCGAACCCATTGCCATGGTGTTATATACATGTAGCAGTAACACCTGTCCTCTCTGTAGCTTGTGCATGCATGGGCTGTAGACCAACAATTATTACCCATACCATTAGACAGTTTCACAAACAACGCCAAGCCACAAACGCACAAGTTAAAGATATTCTATTCCTGTACAACCATTTTTATAGATTCCTTCAAACGGACAGGGGACTTGGTAATGGTAATGCCGCTTTAACTTGTTGTCCTGACATTGTATGTCAGGCAAAGAGAAGGAGGTGTCAATTTTGCAAACAATAGGTGCTCCGAGAACCTTGTTGTTTAGACTGATGAATATATACACAAAGGAAGTACTAAATTCGTGGCTTAATGATTCTTTATTGATGATTTCATATTGACATCTTCTGAAACATCAGGAAGAGATTACCCAGTTTGTCGTTTCAGGATTTAACCTACAATCTCCGACGGTGTCTCAATTCTGAAAATTATATGCATTATTTACAATTGTAACACCTGCGACATTCTATTGAAGATACGTAAACATTTCATTGAAAACTCCTGCAATTTGCGGATTATAAGAAAAGATCTGTACCAAAGTAATGAAATTAATAAACGACGATAGTAATAAATACATTTTTTTTTGTAAATGCATTGGTAAAATACTGTATTTAGACATTTTATCTATAAGAAAAATATTTCAATTTATGTCATTTAACTTCGAAACAGTTTCTTTTTATTTTTTTCCTTACATACCTTTGTACTGCTTATATTGTTACTCTTAAATTTAAGACAAGGCAAACTCCAGACAACCTTTCATTTAAATTCGACACGGATAGAAGTTCTCGATTAGCTACTATTCTTAGAATAGACAAGCGAAAAATGACGATTCTCGTTTATGTCAGAAAACAATGCCTCGTTTTGTCATGATACAAAGAATGTGAATAATAATAAGTATATTACATATGAAACAAATCGTATCAGTTGAACAGATATTTCATCGAAATATTGCTTTGTTTATTAAATAAGAAATATGTATGCATAGTTTCAATTTCTCGTGTCGGAAAGGTAACACACTATAATGTAGAGCCCATCTCTCAACAATCGACAAACTGCCAGCTATTCAAGCATTATCTGCTAGATACTTCTAGCATTACCTGCTAGACAATGCAATTGTCCCATGTAATATAATTCGATATTCAGGTGGTCTGTAGTACCACAACGTCACCAAGGCTAATGATTAGATCATTACAAATCTGAACCTAAAACGTGATATATTCTTCTGCATTAGCACTCAGCATGCATTCTCTCTCTTAGTTTTGTAAATATGTGATGAAACTTTGAAACAATTAATGCAATAAAACAATTACATTTAAAAAAGCGTTTGAATTTTGCTTCTTGTCGAAGTGGTGGTGTCAGCTATTTTAGTTAGGGTCGCATGCATTTACTCGAAGATATATGTTCCCGCGTTGTAAGCGACATTGAACATGTAAATATTTGATTTAATATTAATTTCCAGGTATACGTATTAGAATAGAAATAAATTTTACTTTTGCGTGACATACCTGCTAGCATATCACGTTTTTTCGTTCAGATTTTTCATATAAACTCTACACCGTGATATACTAACCGGTACATCAGCTATGTGCTTCAAAATTAGATGGTACATGATGGTCCTAAATCGCTAATTGGAGTTGTAGTGAAGGTCCCATATATTTTCAATACATAAAGGTGCATCCATTGGTATGATATCGAAATCTGACTAGTTTTACCCACATAATTGTAGCGTGGCAGGAACACAAACATTGAATGTTAGATAGGAATAGCCTAATGACTGTAATATCAATAAGAAGGTAAACAACACAGTTTACAAATCGACACAGTTTCAGCCTCAAATACTTTATCTAGAATAATGCATATTTATTAAAACATATTGCATATATAGCTTTCATATAGTGAGTATTTATATTTTCTGTAAAATTTTACTTCCAAGCCCTAATGCAAACCGTTTTGAAACAGCGACTGATAGTTTCCGAAATGTTTACCATTTTTCGCCAACCCGAATAAATCTCACACATCTCGGGTACGTCTAGTTTCCAACGCGCAACCGTCATTGTTGACATAGACAAAAACGGCACAACACTGCTAAATGTGAAGATGTATTTAAGGCAGTATATGAATATATTTAATACATGTATGATTTATGATTAAAGAGATAGAATATACTAGAAGGATTAGTGAATATAATAAGGACCAAACGCTGAATACTGAACGCCGAAATATGCCGATTAACACGATTTTACACTTTTTACATTCTATTGTGAATTGACTGTTGTGGCACATGTATATAAATGCTGTGAGAATAACTCTATATCAAGTACCGATTTGGCTAATTTGATTGATGTTACTAAAATTAAATTCATGAAGGTAATATAAATAATCGTTACACTATTTAAAATTTATCCTATATACACAAATAAGGAATTGAGCGCGATAAACCTTACAAAGTATATATCACTCTAGACGTTCGAAACTATTTTTGGCTATACTTCGGCTAAATGCACTACACTTAATGTATCACCTATAATATCAACAATGACAAAATACAACGTAAAACGAATAATGTTTTGATGGAGTGGGGGGGGGGGGGGGTAGAAAAGAACAGTAAATCCACGGAATGCTACGAGTTAAAAGCAGCGAGTTCATGTTAGCGCAGTAAATAGTACCCCTCTGAACCCTTTTGTTTAAATAACTAAACTAAATAACGTGTTAGAATGGATATATATTTAACTTTTGAGTGATATACCGGTTAGTATTATTTCAAAAGAACTATACCCATATGCATCCACTTATTTTCAGCCAATCAGCAATCAAACGCATAGTGTAGGCCCGCAAGTTCCATAGACAATATCGCCTGACTGCGGTTCTCACCACCTTAGTATATTGTACCTTAAATGACACCAGATACTTGCATGATAAGTAAACTACGCACACATTCGTTTGATATTAATAATACTCCATAGACATGTATTAGTGGTGAGTAACCTGGACTTTGGCCGATCGATATGGTATGGAAACTAGTTTTTCCCATAATAAGTATGGCTGCATGTATAGATTTACACAATTTATCAAAGGAAAAAAAAAAGAATCCTGTATTTATCTAGCGAATCGTATTAAAACTGGAAAGTTAGTGAAAATATTTATCAAATTAATTTCTACGAGCCTCTGTTGTGTAATATTTAGATGACACCAGGCGACATTGTTCCAACGCTTGTTAAAGGGGAAGGAGTTTGTGTCTGAAATGTGTGAGATTTATTCGGTTGGCGAAAAATGTAAAGAAAATCGGAAACTATCAGTCGCTGTTTCAAAACGGTTTGCATTTGGGCCTTGAAGTAAACCTTTACGGAAAATATAAATACTTAGGATTTATATGCAATAGGTTTTAATAAATATGCATTATTATAGATGAAGTTATTAAGACTGAAAATGGTCGATGTGTAAACGGAGTTTATCTTTTTATTGATATATAGTCATTAGGCTATCTTTAACTGAAATGCACTATTTGGGTCCCAGGTACTCTACAATCACCTGTGGTTTTGCCCACGAAAAAAATGCGTATGTGTTCAAAATAGAAATACGAAGGAATAAAAGAAATGATTAATACATCAAGTCGGCTGCTTTTGTAATCAACTGTCTGCTTCTTCAAGAGTCTAGGCAAAAAGACACATCAACAAGTATCCTGGCAAATATCTGATATTATAACCAATGATTTGCGAGATGACTATTTGAAATACATTGTGACGAGAAAATGAGTCACATGCTCCGATAGACATGTGTTTGCAATAATTCGTTGACACTTTTTGTAGAGAGTCACATTAAGATTTATTTTTGAGAGAACAATTAAAAATCTGCTGCTGAGCTGACCTCATTTTCACGGTATTACCTAAAGTATCTTGTTAATCGCAGCAATACGACTGATAAGTTGTGATTATAAAAAGTCCGAGCCAACAAAAGAAATTCAGATTCACAAAGTAGCATTATTAACGAATCGACTTAAATCTTCTTCCAATAAACTTTATTCATGGATTGATTTCTTCTTTGCGTATTTCCATCCTTAATCTGAAGAGAACTTACAATTAGTATACTTAAAATGCGTGTCGTTTATATAAAAATATCGAATAATCTCAGATAAATTATTGGTATAAAAGCTATAACCAACGGAGATCAGTGAAAGCCAAGTTAAGACTTGAACCATACAAGTAGAAAATAATCTTTTCTATTCTCTAATTGTTCGGATAATAACAAGTAACGTTTTCAACTTACGTTGCTTCACAGATAAAATATCGTTCGGCATCACACTGTCTGTCGTTCCAAAGTGCGTTATGACCATTGTATCTGATTTCTATGCAATGTTCAATGCTTCCTTCAAAACATCGACAATATCTTTATGTTAATGTCAGCTTTTACTCAGCATTTTATACGAGTATATTTACACCATGATTATGTTTCTTTAATACATGTATATCAACTTTGAAATCAAAGTAATTACGCTTTTAAAACTGTTTGTTACGTGAGAATATTGCTGGTATAATTTGCTGTACTGATATGCAATCATTCTTTCAGCTAATGAATCTTACCTGCGTTGTCCGGTTGTTGTGTCTCAAAATTAGTGTAATCACCATGGTGTATGACCTTTGAATGGCCGTTTTCATAAAACCAGCGGAATTCGTTTTCCGCTAGCATATCTCCACCGTTAATCCAGAAATCCTCTTCAGTAGTGGCACCTGTATCACAAATGTTTGGCATATGTATGTGACAAAAGTCAAAACATTAATTGTCACAGGTATACATTATTATTGGGTATTTTGCGCTTTACATTTTCCATTTGTCGCGTGTCACTTACTCCTTGATATGTGATCTTTGATCTGTTAGACCAGTGGTTTAGTCAAAACTTAATTCACTGATCACAATAAGTGGTTCGCTTATCAGGTCACTACATAACCAAAATAGACTCCACGTAAATGAGAACTAAGAAGGAAATGTATTTTACTTTAGGGAAAACGAATAAGATGCTCTGAAAATAGCTGATGTTTATTTTAAACTGTCTTAATGATATATGATGTGAGTAGCTCTTATAAGAAAACGGAAATAATAGAACACTATAAGTAACAAAAACAGTAGTGTGAAACAACTCGACTCTCGTCAATAAAAGGCGCAAAATACCGACACGTTTCAGGGCTACCCAGTATCTGTAACCGACCTCAGCAATATCATTAAATAGCTGTAGATCTATAAACGTTAACCTGTGCAGTACTTAATAATGCAGTGAGCTTCTTTTAGTAAAATAGATATAAACTTGACGTAAAGAATTAAGTCAAAATCTAACTAATACAACACGTAAATATAAATGCTAAGGATCGAATTTTACAAAACATCTAGAACTATATCCGAATGTTAAAATGATAGCGTGCCGTATAAGGCAAAGCAAATACATATACCTCAAAGTTTCCAAATTTCCTGACCTTAGACAATTTCAAATATAAACTTAAACGCTATATAAACTTTACATATTAAAATAGTACCTCACATACACCGTCACAGATAAAGCGTGCGTGACGCAATTAATACAAGACCGAAAGATAATGGATGACATAAAACTCTTCCGGGTTTAACAAATAGACTAAAAACATAAATTTTCCTTGTTACAGCGACTAGAAACATCTTTAAATAAAATACGATGCAATAAGATTTAAGCAAATAGCAGTAAAGGTAACATGTACCAATGAAATTCAAATTCGGCGCTAATGAAAAATGGTGGGTGGGGTACCCGGTCACTACACTACACCCCCCGCCCCCTCCCACACACACACCTAGAATGGTAGAGTTCCAACTGCCACCTACAACAATGATCTTACAAAAATAGTTTAAAAGTGAAAAATTTACTAATACCGAATCGAATGTGTTAAGTTACGAACTTGAAACAAAACCTTTACCGACACATGGTTTGGTTTAATCTTATACTTTGAGAGGGCGTCTATAAGTTTTTGTTGTTGTCGTTCCGTTGTTGAAGAGAACCCTGACGAGCTTGATGAGAAAGACGAAAATGAAGATGAGAACATCGACCTAGATCTTCTAGACTTAACTTCTCCCTTCTGTGGGCTCCCTCTCTCCTGTCTGTATCCAATCACTCGCCCTGGTTCGGGCGTTCTCCTAGTCCCCACTTCCGCTGTCTCCAGTGCAACTTCCTCCGGCCACACTTCTTTGTCTGTTGCTAATTTTATTTCCTCCTTATTCTCCCAGCTTTTCTCACTATCCTCAAATTGAGCTGCTTAATACTTAGGTGTAGTGGGTTATCGGTCCCTTCTTCTCCTTCCTTCTCGCATACCTTCCCTTCTATCCGCTCTTCTGCGTATATTGTAATCACTACCATCTTTCTAGAGCCTTCTTCTCCGCCAACGTTGTCCTCGTAATCTAAATCCCCCGTCCCCTCATCCAAACAGGCCTTAGCCGCCGTGTACAACATATCACCAGTGTCGATCAACCCTTCGTCTGGACTCACTTATTGCTTCCTACTACGACCCATGAAGAATGCTACCACCTCCTCCTTGTCCAACATTTCCATATCATGGTTGTTCACTTAATATGGGTTGACGCTCTTCATATGCCCGTCCATCGACATCAGGTGCTTTTGGAATTGTGTCACGGTCGTAAATATAAACAAACAGATTGTACTGCTAAGCAGAACCTTATCAAGCGAAACATGATGCTTATGCACGTGGCTCACTACCCTGAACTTTTTCTCCTATGTAATCGTCCTTGTCTTGATTTCTGCAGTGGCGGCACCGATATGCCATTCCCCTCCTGTTGGTGGAGTGCCTATTTACGTCAGTTGACATATGCAAAAGAATACCAGCATACACATTTCTAGGACATAGTAATACCCTTTCAGCATGAGTCGGTAACAGACACAGGTGCCCTTTTGATAAAACTACACGGCCGTCATTTTCCAGCGCAACGGGAATACGTTTACGACCTCAATTAAATGTTCTGCCAGCATTTCGTAAAAGCATGTTTCGCCTACTGCACGCAGCCAAAGTAAACCTTGAAATTTATCGATCGACGTAGTTCTTCGGACCGGGTTACAACTCGAAGGCACACCTGTATGTGGCACTGGATGGAGATTTGCAGTCGATCATCGGGGGAACTCGCGCAAAATAACCGTATTTGCATACTCTCGCCAGCAAAAATAAGGACTCTTTGCTAGAGACTCGTGCATAGGAAACGGGAAAAATATATGCTCAGTTAATCTCTATCAGCCAAAACCTCGACCGCATTACTGACCACCATAATTTTGTTTGTTGTTTCGTCTCTGAATCAGCCTCTTCAGCTATATACGAGCACATTATACCGAGGAATCAGCGTGACAGAAGTCATGGTCCGCCCCGATCATCTATGGACATACAACCTAAAATATTTTGTACATACTATTTAGCACAATATATTTCAAAATGTGAAACGCTAAACATATAATTTGTGGACATTAGCCTAATTGTTACTGCGAGCTCTTTCGACACCTTGACCCATCTTGGAGGGTTGTCTCCCTTTAAAGGCTTTGACTTGTCATGATGAACTACTCTATCAGACCCGCCACCGTCAAGTTGCAATACGTAAGTGACTTCTGAGATTTTTGCTTTTATCAGGAATGGACCCGCATAGCTCCTTTAAAGCTTTGGGGCTAGACCTGGTTTTCAGGTTTCATGAAGGAACCATACTATATCTCCGACACGATACTTATTGAATACAGCCTTTGCATCGTACATTTCTTTATTGTGTTCAATTGCCTTTCTTATATACTTCCTTGCAGTTGCATGTGCCTTTTGTAACTTTGTCCTTAACTGATCCACATATTAGCCATACGAAGTAATGGTTTCTGTACCAACCTCGCTACTAAAGCCGTATTTCACGACCTAATGCAAGCATGTTTGGTGCCATTTTTGTCGCTTCGTGCGTTGTAGCACTATACGCCCCTGCAATGCACCCCAGATATAAGTCCCAAATCGTCTGGTCGCTTATGTAAGCTTTTACCATTTTTATAAGTTAACGATTGAAACGTTCTATTTGTCCGTTGCACTTCGGGTTCCTGAGTCTTGCGAATCTCGAGCATGCGGCACATTTCTCGGAACACATCGCTCTCGAAGTTTCGCCCTTGGTCGCTGTGGATCGAAAGTGGATTTCCCCATCTTGGTACGAATTCTGAAAAACATGTAACGGGCAAGTGGTATCACCTCCACGTACTTTGAAAATGTTTGATCGGCACCCAACCCCCTAACCCCACCTCAAATAAGGACAGTGTAAATAAATAATCCCTGCAGGTCTTAGCCGCAATGGAAACAGGCAGGTATAAAGTAAAACACAAAAAGCTCGTATAAAATATAAAAAAAGCAAACCTCGAGACCAAGTATTTACTTGGAGTAAACCGACGCTATCTGCCGCTAAAATGTCCCAAAGTGCTCCAGTTCTGATGGTTCCAAGAGGTCCCCTTGGAATTTTCGTTTATATTTTGTCTGCGCCACAGATGTCTCATTTCCTTATATAAAGTGATACGTCGGTCTTCAGATCGTACCAGTTAAATATCTGCATTATCTTGTCCTTTGTCTATTTGAGACCCATATGCCCTACCACCGGGGTGTCATGCATTTGCTGAAGAACATGCCTCTTTAAAAATATTTTTTATAAAAATTGGCATTCTTATTCATTAATATAAAACTAAAGGCTAGGGAAATAATAAGCAAAAATCTAGGTAGGAATTTCGCAGAAATCGATTGAAAAGGTCGGTTACACGGCACCGCTACACTATATGTTTATATTGAAATTTCAAAAGCGTTTGCAACGCTTTTGAATTTGGTAGCGTATCTTTTGAAATTTAGAGATACACGTGACATAAATTTATACTGGAGCCTTTTTATATCACCGTATGTTCTAAAATACGTTATTTATATACAGTTTGAAGAACTTTATTTTTTACTAAAATCTGAGAGCGAGCAGCTTTAATGCCGATAGAATTATAATCTGTTTATACTCTGCTGTGCCATTCTTTCTTTTGAAAATTATTACCAGGACACCGTCAACATCGTCAAGTGCCTCCTATAGTGGCGTGTGGCGGGACTCAAACTTGCAACCTCATCACTACTGGGCCCTTCGTTTGCAGCCTTAGCCCTCAACACCACACCCACATCTTGACCATTAGACTGTGCCTCCGCCACTTCCTTTACAGTGTAGCCGGGCAAAATGCCTTTTAATCAGTGTACCTCTTGACTCTTGGTCCCCTCATTAAGGTCTCCTCGGCTTTTTTTGCTTGTTTTCTGCTCCCGTTAAAGTTCTTGCAACGACCATCTCTGTGATGTTGCTGTGATCCGTTCGCTTGTCCATACCTTGCTGAACTGACTGTATACCTGCGTAGGTACCATCGAGATGCATGTTTTCTGCCCTCCTGCGACATTTACTGCTTGGGCCGCACTTGAGTGGTTTCCCCCTATTGACGTCGGCGCACTGGCAGTCTTTTAGATTCTCACACCTTGGTAGTATATCACAGTGCCCCTGTTTACTTCCTGGTCTGTATTCAACAAGAAAATCGTACTGACGCAAAACTTCTAACCATTCTGGCGATTTTTCCTTGCGGCTCCTTTAATTTGAACAGGTAAACTTAAGTCCTGTAGTCACTTCTTACTCGGAAACGCAGAGAAAAAATATTTAGACCTCACATTTTGTTACTTTATTGACAACGTTTGCGATATGCCAAAATGGGGTTAGGGATACAAAATAGTCATTTCTCAAAAACCTTTTAAGATATTTACATAATTCAAACTTTATTACAAGAGGAATTGTTAGGATATAACATAAACATTAATAACTAGTTCATTTTACAGTTCTTTGTTACAGACCTATGCCGTCATATCTCAAAGCTCGTGGAAATCTCAAAAACATTTTTTGTCAGTTTTTTATTGAATTTCTTTCTTGTATGCACATTGACCCCCATTTCTTTATTTCTGCATCTAAAACAAAGGTTTGAATCCAACTGTAGGCAAAATATCTGAAAACCCTTGTTATTCCTTTATCATGAAAATAATCATTTATCAAAAATTGAAAGAATGAATTTTAGTAGAGTGGGTGGGGTAATAATAAGGAGTGTAATATTTATTCAGATTATGATAGAAAAACAACTCTCTCTCATTTTTCATCATTAAGTAAGACATACTACATTAGAAAAGAAATTGATACCCATTCTGAAAAATACACCACATACATAAACGTTTACAATACCAATTTTCTAGCTAATTCTACATATAGCACCTTGATCTGATAGTGCATCACTAAAGATTGATATTTCGAAATTTGAAGTTAAGTCATTGACCCATCATTATTTTTCCAGAAATTAACTAGCAATATAGTAGTCTCCATAAAAAACAGGGTCGATAAAATTTCTAAAATGTGACCCCCTTTAAGCGGTATCTGAAAGTATCCACTCGTTAAGTCAAATGTATCGCCCCTGCTACCGCATCCAAGCATTTCTGCACGCGTGGCATAGGGAATCCGCTGGCTTGTTCAACTCATTTCTTCTATTCTATTGCAGGACTTACAGCTCAAGACTTCTTTCTGACGAGTACAAGAGAGGAAGCCTACGGCGATGTGCTTTTCCTTATTACTCCCTTTGCTAATAGATCTTCAATGGCTCTTTTATCCTCTTCGGCAAAAGCTAACGCAACCTTCCGTGGTCTTTGTTTGATCGGGGATGCGTTCTCTGTATCGATGCGGTGTTCGGTTATTTTGGTCAATCCGAGGTCCTACTTGTCTTGAGAGAATACGTGACAAACTAAGAGCTCTGAAGGTTTCGCACATTCGTTTTCGTGACGTCCCTTGCACGCATTGTCGTTTAATTGTTTAAGATGTCCCGGGACATCGTTGGATGTTTTGTGTGTGTACCTATATTGCACGCATTTGTTTTCACTCTTGTTTTGAAGTGTATTCGTCTACGTGAACGGTTATTATTTTGTTCGTCTTCGCATTCAAATGAAGTGAACACCTTCATTCCACCTCTGACCCTTTCTGCCACGCCCAGTACCGCATTTTGCCATATAGTACATATAGTAACGGATGTTGGTAAAGGGTTCATTATACGTGCCTTGCTTGTTGCGTTTCCATTTACAGTTAACTCCGTATATATCGACTCCGTATATAACGTTACTTCGGATATCACGAACAGGGCCCGATTTTACCCTTCTTTGTGTAATGTAAAAATATACGGTTTTATTACCCTTCCATGAAATTTGCCGTCTTCTGATTGGTCAACGATCCGTAAAGAGATATTGATATTTACGGGCAAGCCGGTAATATACACTTTGTACCCCATGCGGAACGTGGGCTTGTTCGCCGCGTACACTACGTCAACGTATAAGTCCGTGCTGATTTGTGACGTCACGCAGTGATATTGAGGTATCGTAAGGGGATTTGAAGGTCTGGTTACGTTCAGCCGTTAAATAAATAAAACATAAACGGAATCTTTCAATATTTAAGAAAGGGAAGGGTAATAAAATACCTTTCGTACCTTTCCACACATCCCCACTTGTGTACATTGTATTTCATGTCCTTGAAGTTTAATAATACCTTTACTTAGTAAAAGATCGGCCGAAACATGTTGACTGTTCTGTAAAACATCTATGCCTAGTAAACAATCATCTTCGAAGTCAGCTACGATCATTTCCTGTTCTAACTGCAGTGAACCCATCTTCAGATTAAACAAGCTTTTACCAAGATCATTTAACGGCGCTCCACCGGCTCCCTTTTTGTAGTGCTTTTTCTGTGGCTCCCACTTATTGAAGAATCTTGAAGAAATTACTGTCTTCGATGCCCCAGTATCTGCTGTTAGTATAATTGATTTTCCTCCAATCATACCTCTGATGTAGACGCCATCGCTAAAGCCCGTTTTTCTTCGTAGTTGTACATGTTCCGGCCTTCCATACCTGTCCTTATAACATTGGCCTTTGTTTTCGACCTCCCTGTTGCCTCCAGGGTAGGTAGCTTCTAGTTTTAAGGATTTTCAATTGGTCTCGTGCTCTTGGCACTCATTCTCTCACCTTCGCGGCTTGTAAAGCTCGTTCTGTTTTCCCTTTCTCGGTTATTGTAAGTACGGTTGCGCATTTTCCTCTATGGACAGTCTCTCGAATAATGTCCCCTTTGCCCACAGTTATAATAAATTATTTCGGCCTTATTTCTTCTTGCTTGATATGTTCTACCATTGCTCATAAATTCACAAAGTTTTTTTGAATCTCCTTAAGGGCCTTTTTTACCTCATCTAATTCGGGTTTGGCTAAGACTGTTCTGGGCGCATCTTTTCTCACAATTTAATATTCGTATCACTTTCATCTCTCTTGGCTGGTTTGTTATTGAACGTCCTATCTATCCCTGCAGCTTCGCTGTCGTCCTGAGAACTATACACCTCTTCTCTTGCTTCCCTCGTTCCCTTCCGGTTACTTCTTCCTTGACCTGCTTCATGTGAACTTCCCTTTCTCGTAAGAATAGAATTAACAACGTGATACACCGCTTGGTCTACATCTTCTGGCTCTTTGTGAAACTCTACATTGACTCTAGCCTCGTCGTCATAAAGTACATCTATAAATCGACGCAATATGTCCTCTTGTCTTGTCTTCCTGTCTCTGTTTGGGTATGCTTTGTCGTAAAGCCTCTTCAGTTCTGCAGCAAAATCTTCGTGTGCCACGAACGGACAGACGGAACCCGGACTATAGTTGATCACAATAAGTGGTTCGCTTATCGGGTCACCACATAACCAAAACGGACGCCACGTAAATGAGAACTAAGAAGGAAATGTATTTTACTTTAGAGAAAACAAATAATATGCTCTGAAAATGTCTGATGTTCATTTTAAACTGTCTTAACAATATATGATGTGAGTAGCTCTTACACGAAAACGGAAATAATAGAACAATAAAAGTATCAGAAACAGTAGCGTGAAACGACTCGACTGTCGTCACTAAACCGAGCAAAATTACCCGCACGTTTCAGGGCTACCCAGTATCTGTAACCGACCTCAGCAATATCATTAAATAGTTGTAGATCTATCCATGTTAACCTTTGCAGTACTAAATAATGCAGTGAGCTTCTTTTAATAAAATAGATATAGACTTGACGTAACGACATAAGTCAAAATTTAAAAAATGCCAAACGTGAATTTAAATGCAAAAGATCAAATTCTACAAAAGTCTAGAGCTATATCCGAAAGTTAAAATGATAGCGTGCCGTATAGGGCAAAATAAAGACCTAAAAGTTTCCAAATTTCCTGACCTAAGACAATTAAAATAAATGATGATCAATATTATTCAGTGTTATTGTAAAAGCGAATTTTGTTGTGGAAGTCCTAGAATGCGGCCGGAACTGGGTTTTCATACCCTCCCCCCTGCACACGCGTCTTTGGGCATTTCCAAACCGTGGGCGAGGCTCTGTAGGGATGCCCGCCAAGTTGAGGAGATGCACACATCGATGTGTGCATTACATAATTTCAAATATTTCAACAAAACATACGTGATGAGATTCATAAACATTTTATGCATTTTAAATACAATATTCTGAAACCGTGCCGGTGCTCGAATCAATACAAAATGCATATATGAAATATTTAAAGGTCCATTTCTAACCCCAAATATAATTTTCTTTCAAATCTGGAATTGTAACGGTTGTCTTCTTAGAAGGAAAATATGACATACTGCATTGAATGTGACAATATTGTGTAGAAAAATTTGAGTTTAACATAAGACTTGATAAATTATATTTTGCCTTTTCAAAAACGAAAGTAGGTTTTCCAGTTTTAAAATATCTTTTTAATTTTCCAGATGACTCCCAGTAAATAGGTTATACATGAATAAGCATGCCTATTTTGAATTACGGTTGAAAGAACTTTACTTTTAATGATATGCAACTTATATCTTTGACTGTTTATAACATGCAATAAAGCGAAAGTAGGACAACAAGACCATCCAGGTCAATCTAAGGAAATACAAAAACATTCACTAGTTTTTCTGCAGCAGTATTTCTAACAGGCAAATACTCCACGGCTATTGTAAAGTCTTAGAAGCCAGTTTCAAACTGTATTACCCTGTTACAATACCAGATTTAAAATAAAATTTGATTTGGTGTTAGTAATGGACCTTTAAAAAAATAACAAAGATTGAACTCAAACGCTATATAAACTTTACATCTAAAAATAGTACCTCACATACACCGTCACAGATAAAGCGTTCGTGACGTCATTTATACAAGACCGGAAGATAATGGCTGACATAAAACTCTTCCGGGTTTAACAAATAGAATTAAGACATTAGTTTTACCTTGTAACAACGACTAGAAACTATTCAAAGGTAATATTTATGAACAAAATACTGATTCATTTTCGATGCAATAAGATTTAAACAAATATCAGTAAAGGTAACATATACCAATGAATGTCAAAATTCGGCGCTATTGAAAAAGGTTGGCGGGGTACCCGAACACTAAATATACTTGCGCAGACACATGTAAAGGTTTGAGGCTAAACAGTTAAAATAAGGAAACCAACAGAACGAATGGGTGTCTACGTTAGATACATTCCTGTATTTTAGCCTCTAACTGACTTTTTGTTTGACCTACATTTAGACTATACTTAGATCTGCTTATAACCATGTCAAGATGGTTACATGTAGCTGGTAGTATACACTGTATGATGTTTATTGTTTTATATGTTTGTAAAATGTTTTTTGGTTTAGAAACTGAAAATGTCCCATATTATTAAGTTACCCCTGCATTGTAGCAATCATGTCAAATGCAGCTATCCATCTCTTAATTGTTATCCCTTGACTCTTTTCGTCACACTCTATGTCAAAAAGGTTATCATGGAAACAGAAGGGAAAAATAGATATCAATAATATTTATAATCTGGTTGTGGAAGAGACCTATTGTATAGGAACGAAATTAAAACTGTGTTTGGTTTTTTACTGACACAGTGCCTTTTTATATACTTAAGAATACTTAAATATCAATAAGGTAAAATAATGCGGGTATTTGCATATATGCAAACCAGATTTAGACTTTAGATTACACGTATCACACAATTAGGACAAAGTGATTCATAGAATAACCTGTCAGCAGTTAACGACAAAAAGACACGCAGATTTTAAGATTTTAGCTATTTCCATTGGACAAATATGTAGGGTACTAAAACGGAACACCATGATCCATGTTTCATGATTTATAATAAGATCGAGACTTGCGGCTCGTTCAATTTGGACGATTGATAGAAAATTATCAAATATCATTTTACGATAACCTAGAACTCCATGATATCTATTTGAATCTTAAAATTGTAACAACAAGACTCTTCCCTGAAAGCTTTTTATATTTTCTTCCAAAGCATTTACTTCGAATTCGCAGCAGATCTAATTCACATGTGCGTAGAAACTTTTACATTTCGCATATTAAACAGCCGCGTTGTCACATTATTTCAATTATTAAGAAAATGCCTTTGCTCATTTGAATCAATTTCATATATTCGTACTGACAAACATTGTATTTTTCTTATCCATGTCCTTTTGAATAAATATCTCCCGTAATAGTCTAAATGAAAACAGAAATAAACTGTTCGGTGTTTACCTTAAACAACACATTAGACATCTTTCTTTGTAAAAAAAGTCTTATGCATAGCTATAGCATTCGAAGTGATCTTAGATCTTCAAATCAATACTTTATTTCTTTAAAGGAAACTCTTGAATTTTATACGGTAGATCAATAACCAAATCAACTGCTGATTTAATTCAAGTTAAACCTACCCTGCTGTCAATCCAATTTGCCTTGATTACCGTCACTTTGTAACAACTATTACCATGGCGTTCAAAAGTATCAGGACATTGGGCTAAGCAACTGGCGACCGCTGACAAATTAAGAAAGGCAAATTGAAAGAAGTATTTAAAATGTCTGTAATGTATATAATAATTATGTGTACACAATCCTCATGTATTACAAATGAATTCGTTTCCACATCATTATGTGTGTATATGTCATGAAAAATCATTTTTCACGACGACAACGACACGTATACCGCATAATTCACCTATTGGTAATAGAAACAGTTTGTACAATGGAGTCCTCTTTATCTTTCCCAGTAGTGCAACAACAGCACAGATCAACAAACTGTATTCAATGATGAAGTTTAAGGTCTGTTTAAATTTACGACTAATCGTTTCTAGAAATATTAGCTTCGCAGCCTTATTAACTTTTCTACAAGACTGATGCCTAAACCCTTAAGTAAACATTTTACTTACCCCATGCTACTACCAGAATGAAATGAAACATTGTGTATAAACGTCAAAACCAGTGCTACATCTATGGACTAATTGTTCATTCTTATCGTCTATGGATTCCGAAATAGTTTAACCCTTATCTTTAATATCTTGATGTCATTTCGTTCTACAACATGACTGGGTTTTTTTAGTTTAATACTATTTTATTGTTCTATGTACAAGTACACGTATAACATTTGGATAGAAACAATTTAAATACATTTAACAAATGGATTGGGCCACGAGTTATAGCAACATCAGTAAACGGCCCAAATGGCCCTCTCACTGTTTTTGTACTTTTAGCTAGTTGTAAGAAGAAATATCACGTTTCGTCTTCGTTACATTCAATATTCTCTCAATGAAAAATGAATCACGTTTGCATATTTCGTCAACTTTAACCATACTAGAAATTACGCTAATAGCAATTACTACTATCAAATTTATTCAAGTAAGGTTTGATAAAATGTATGAAACGAGATTAGCATTATTATAGAACTTACCAGCTGTCGTTTATTTCACAATTTCTTTTAGACAAATTAAACATGTGTATTTACGAGTTCCTATGTACATACTGTTCAGTTAAGTTTATTTTACTTCATAGTTACGTTCAATAGAAACATAATGCTTCTAAGAAACACAGGTTCATGTATTTCTGTTAAAAGATGCTTCCTCAAAAATTATCAATGCAATCTTCTAAAGTGTTGATGATTTCTACATTTTACACAGTGAGTTCATATCAACATAAAAGGATCAATTTTGAAAATATATTTAGGTTAATGGTCTTATGGCCGTTTGGATGCTCTTAAGAATGTATTGCGTTATGCCCTGGATAAGGAAACGTTACATAGAGAGTAAAATAAACGTGTAAAACAATGACTTTGATTTTGATACACTGTGATTTATCCTTTCCATCACTGACTAAACCTGTTGAAAAGTTATAGTTATGACAAGAGCTACATGCATACAAAAAGCGTAAAATATTAAGAGCTGTCCTTAATGATTTCTACACTTTATGAAAATATAATTAATTCGATTCAGTACTTTAAAACACTTTTATACGTCACTTTTTCTGAAGAAACAAACAATCCAAACCAGTGTGACTGACAACCATCTGGATGATAACTTTGATTTGCACACACCTTTCATACTTTAATAGTTTACTTCACACAGAGAAAAATGCATGTTTTCGTAAGATTCTGTGCTTAAATAATTCCTTGAACAATTGTTTTTAATTATTGTCGGCCTTTTAATATTTGGCATATTCATACATACCTTAAACTATCATGAAGGACTATACATGATACGGCAACTTCCATGCAGATAAGCGACAAGTATAGTTTACTCAAACACAACACAGCCAAATACATATATTATTTGAAACTTCATATAGTACACATATAAGCAAGCTCTCATGGTTACATGAAGTCATATACATTGTATTAACTGTATTCATATTGATATTACAAATGCAATGCATTTGTTTCGATCAAAAAGGCTTAAAACTTATGTGGAATACAAGTGCATGTAAAAACATATGGGAAACGAATCATGATGTTGCTTATATTACAATAAATACATTTACATGGTAACAATTTTAAAGACTCATACTGCTTTAATGATGATTATGCCAGTTAAAATATGTGTGGAAAAGGTATTAATAGTCCGAAATTGTCTGTTGAAACATATTAACTGACATATACTACATGCTTTATCAAAGGCCATACATTTACGATTTCGCTGAGTAGAAATATCTTTCTTAAGTTCATAGAAAGCTATGCCAGTGCGCAGTTTCATATTGTATTATCCTTAACACATTACATATGCAATGATTACGAACAGATGTTTGGTTCCCTACCTCTGTTCAAGAAATGTTTACCTGATTGTGAAAATTAGTCATTAGTTAATCTACTTTTGTTGCAAATCTACACTCAGGTAAAATACATCGCACTTTACAAATTATTAAAGTACAACCAACAGTTTGCACCATGAAAATCTGAACATGTTTAACATAGCTTTTAATAAAATAAAACATGCAATTAAATATTTTAAAAAATGAAACAACATCAAACAAGTGTATTTTTCCGAGCTGAACCGTTCAAATCGTTTTAATAACAACATCATGAAAGGGACAATGTTCCTTAATTACTAAAAAGTAGTGTATTCGGAAGTAAACATGACAATGGCTTCACAATATAATATTTCTATTTAAATACTACATGTATCTACTACAAACAATAATAGACTGTGATCCGGCATTGTCTAAAACTTTGCAGTGAGCCACGAAAGTGCCTGTAACTCTACATCACTGGATTAAATTGTACTCAAAGAAAAAATATAGTCAGTGACAATGCATGTAAAATCCCATAGGGGTGATCGCTACGGCTCTATAATCATTAGAAAATACCAGTGTTAATGCTGTGAATGGAAACTCAAAATTCCATTTGAAAATAAATAAATTTATTTAAAGTGTTGCCACAGAATCGTTAACAACATTACTTTCAATTCACAGAGCTGCAATATTAAAATATGGAGCATTTTGGATGATTTCTCACTAAACTGATATGGAATTGTGGTAATTTCTTTTCATTTTATTATCACTAGCACAAATGCGTACTCATCGTCACAAAAGTGATAAAACAAGGGTATGCACTATTCCAGTAGTGGCCCCAAAACAGTGTCAGTACCATTATATACCATTTATTACTTTATCTGTGACACATTGGAAGAGCTGGGCCTGTTCGAGCAGTTAAAAAGAAAAATGTAGGTTCAACCTGGGTTTGTTGTAGTTTAATCGCAATCTATGTTACTGACTAACTTTTTTCTTCTCGGTGTATATTTCCAACAACATAACACATGCATGCACATTTTTATCGCAAATGACACATGCATGCACATTTTTATCGCAAATGACTATTACATTGTACTCAACCCACAAGTAGTAGATTAAACCTAAGATCGTTGATTCGATCAAATAATAACACGAATGAATAGTGAAGAAATCAACATTCTGTCAATGATAAATAAAGGGGAATTACCCTCCAAATAGAAGCGATTGTATAAAAACAAAACATGTTTGATACTTTTGCGGTGATATGATTTGATTTTCGTTTTATCTACATGTTTTGCCCTTTGACCTTAGATCAATGCACGTCTTTTCTTCCATTTACATTTCTCTATTTACAGTTTCTATCCAACCTTAGATGGACAGGTTTCTTTGATTCTTATTTGTCAAACTCTGGAATTGAATAATTTATTTTCCCAGATGAAAGTTTTTCAGAAAGCGTATCTTGACGCTCATGTTTTCGGGTTTCTTGCTCTTTATGTTTCAATTTGTCAAAAACAGGATCGTGAACTTTAGATAAAATATTTTTTGATAATCCCTTTAACATTGCCTTTTTTTCTACGAGGTTTTGTTCGTCGGAATCTTTGATCGGATATGTTTTGTATATCTCGTTTTCAATTTCTTGTAACAACTGCTGTTGACGTTGTCTTCTGGCGAAAGATATTTCCCCCTCTGATACAAATCTATATAACGTGTTTACTTGCATGCGACATGCACGACTGTACCTACCATAGCAGAGATACACTCTAAACCATTCCTGAAATAAGGTAAACTAGAGCTATCACTAAATGTGATTGATACCCCCGAAAGACTGCTTTATAAACTGAGGAAGTTCGTAGTATCAGAATACCTTGCCAAAAAAAAACTAAAATAGAGATATTGTTCTTGGTAATAACTCTGTAATTAGTCAAGATAGAGTTATGGTTCTTGTACACTGAACTTCCTCTCATTGTGCTGGACCTGTAATGCATTCAGACCAGTAGTTTTCAAGTTATGCTCTGCGACAAGGTAAAGTAAAAAAGGGCAATAACTCAGTAAATAATCAAGATAGAGTTATGGTTTCTATGCACTGCACTTCCTCTCATTGTGCTAGACCATTGTATGAAGTTGTATTGAAATCCAACCAGTAGTTTTCAAGTAATGCTCCGGACAAGGAAAAGTAACAAAGGGCAATAACTCTGTAATAAGTCAAGAAAGAGTTATGGTTCCTGTGCACTGCACTTCCTCTCAATGTACTTGACCACTATATGAAGTTGTATTGAAATCCAACCAGTAGTTTTCAAGTTATGCTCCGGACAAGGAAAAGTAACAAAGGGCAATAACTATGTAAATACTCAAGATAGAGTTATGGCTTTTATACACTGCACTTCCTCTTATAGTGCTAAACCATTGTATGAAGTTGTATTGAATTCCAACCAGTAGTTTTCAAGTTAAGCTCCAGACAAGGAAAAGTAAAAAAGGGCAATAACTCTAAAATGAGTCAAGAAAGAGTTATGGTTCCTGTGCACTGCACTTCCTTTCAATGTACTTGACCATTGTATGAAGTTGTATTGAATTCCAACCAGTAGATTTCAAGTTATGCTCCGGACAAGGAAATGTAACAAAGGGCAATAACTCTGTAATTACTGTAATAACTCTGTAATTACTATAGATAGAGTTATGGTTCTTGTGCACTGCACTTTCTCTTATTGTGCTTGACCATTGTATGAAGTAGTATTGAATTCCAACCAGTGGTTTTCAAGTTATGCTCCGGACAAGGAAAATGCAACGGACCGCCTGACCGACCGCCCGACCGACCGACCGACCAACCACCGGGTGACTCCTATATACCCCCCAAACTTCGTTTCGGGGGTATAATAAATACTACATTATCGCGTTGACTTTATTTTAAACAGTTCATTTACTATACAACTTGATCTGTAATGACGGTCGCCTTTACTTGATTCTATTCAACACAGCAGTTAATAAACGAGATAGTTGTTACTAAACCTGAAATCTGCTTTTAGGACTCACTATAGATCCGACGCAAATGTCAGCTTCATTGAAGCGTTATGTTGTTTCTTACATTTTCAATAGTAATTTGATTTCCTTTATCAACTTTTGTTTGAAAGGAATGACTGTGTGCCACTTTATCCCAAATATGTCTCCAAAACTTCGTTTAAAGTTTCTCAAAATAGAGAGTCAGATCACAATATTTTAGTTTGATAGAAGTACTTGAAAAGCATTTTAGGACGGTATAACATTCTCCTTGAATACTATATTATCGTTAATTAAATATAGATACAACAACAAGTTTACAAAGTCCGAATACATAATATACATGAAACATTAAAAAACAATATTCTGAATTAACTGTTGCATAGTTGACACTGGAAACCGTTTACAATTATTTTTGAAACACGGTATTAATGTTAATCGACTGAAGTGTGACATCAGTTAAAACAATACTTACCACTCGTACCGGTGTATAGCGATACCGTGAGATCCCCATTTCGTATTCTAAAGTGGTTGCTTCAGCAGCAGCAGCAATCGTTCCAGACAAACAATCGATTTGTCTTGCAAACTGAACATCTATGTATTTTAGCTGAGCATGTACCTCTCGTAAGCATTCATTGCCTTCTGATCCCTCTGTCATAAAATAAATCCATGACTACTGTGACTTTAAATCCAACATTATTTATTATAATTGTGATTTCAAAGAATATGTTTTTCACTTCAACGACTAGTAATTGAATTAATTTTGAGCGTATGGTGCAATTTTTCAAATACACTGGCCTAACATAGGGAATGATATTTCTTCTAATATGTAGAAATGTTTTGGAAGTTATTATAGAATATAATGGCTATACTAATGGGAAAAAAACAAATAGCACAGGGCTTCTAAATAAACAAGAGGGTCATGATGGCCCTTTATCGCTCACCCGAGTACAACTGCTTTTAACAAATTTGCTAGATATCATCGAAACAACCTTTCTGACAACTTCCAGGACATTTGGGCTGAAAATGTTACCTCTAGAGTGTTAACAAGGTTTTTCCATATTTGGGCCCTGTGACCTAGTTTTTGACCCCAGATGACCCATATTCGAACTTGAGCTAGAAATCATCTTAACAACCTTTCTGACAAATTGCCAGGATATTTGGGCTGAAAATGTTACCTCTAGAGTATTAACAAGGCCTTTGCATGTTTGGGCTCTGTGACCTAGTTTTTGACCCCAGATGACCCATATTGAAACTTGAGCTAGAAATCATCGAAAAAACCTTTCTGACAAAGTTCCAGGATGTTTGGGCTGAAAATTTAACCTCTAGAGTGTTAACAAGGTTTTTCCATATTTGGGCTCTGTGACCTAGTTTTTGACCCCAGATGACCCATATTCAAACATTAGCTAGAAATCATCAAGTCAACCTTTCCGACAAATTTCCAGGATATTTGGGCTGAAAATGTTACCTCTAGAGTGTTAACAAGGTTTTTCCATATTCAGGCTCTGTGACCTAGTTTTTGACCCCAGATGACCCATATTCGAACTTGAGCTAGAAATCATCTTAACAACCTTTCTGACAAATTTCAAGGATATCTGGGCTAAAAATGTAACATCTATAGTGTTAACAAGGTTTTTCCATATTTGGGCTCTGTGACCTAGTTTTTCACCCCAGAGGACCCATATTCAAACTTGCGCTAGAAATCATCAAATCAACCTTTCTGACATATTTCCAGGATATTTGGGCTGAACATGTTACCTCTAGAGTGTTAACAAGGTTTTTCCATATTCAGGCTGTGTGACCTAGTTTTTGACCCCAGATAACCCATATTCGAACCTGAGCTAGAAATCATAGAAACAACCTTTCTGACAAATTGCAAGGATATTTGGGCTGAAAATGTTACCTCTAGAGTATTAACAAGGCTTTTCCATATTTGGGCTCTGTGACCTAGTTTTTGACCCCAGATGACCCATATTCGAACTTGAACTAGAAATCATCGAAACAACCTTTCTGACAAATTCCAAGGATCTCTGGGCTGAAAATGTAACATCTATAGTGTTAACAATGTTTTTCCATATTTGGGCTCTGTGACCTAGTTTTTGACCCCAGATGACCCATATTCAAACTTGGGCTAGAAATCATCGAATCAACCTTTCTGACATATTTCCAGGATATTTGGGCTGAAAATGTTACCTCTAGAGTGTTAACAAGGTTTTTCCATATTCAGGCTGTGTGACCTAGTTTTTGACCCCAGATGACCCATATTCGAACTTGAACTAGAAATCATCTTAACAACCTTTCTGACAAATTTCCAGGATATTTGGGCTGAAAATGTTACCTCTAGAGTGTTAGCAAGGTTTTTCCATATTTGCGCTGTGTGACCTAGTTTTTGATCCCAGGTGACCCATATTAAAACTTGAGCTAGAAATCAACCAAACAACCTTTCTGACAAATTGCCAGGATATTTGGACTGAAACAGTAGCCTCTAGAGCGTTAACAAGATTTTTCTATTTTTGGGTCATGTGACCTAGTTTTTCATCCGAGATGACCCATATTCGTACTCGTCCGAGTAATTACTGGGACAAACATCCTGATCAAGTTTCGTGACAATTCAGGCAAAAATGTGACCACTAGAGTGTTAACGAACTAAGTGTGGACGGACGACGGACGACGGACATTCATCGATCCTAATAGCTCACCCTGAGCCAGCTCAGGTGAGCTTAAAAGGGAAACTATGTTGGATAGTCATGAATTTTACCGTACACTGAAACGGAAAAAAGAAATAATTCCATCGGAATTACTGGACTTTTATTTTTTTCCGTACTTCACTTTGATGTAAAGGTTGTAAAACATCAAACAAATGTGAATATTTGATAGGGATGAAAGAAATGTTACATATAGATCTACAGAAATACAAGCTTTTTCTATATGTGTATCTTTTAAACTTTTGGTTGTTTTCGGTAATAAGGCTTATTATCGAGATTTGTAAAGATATTATGTCCATTAATACTTTCTCAATGTGAGTGTCGGATGGTTAATAACTGTTTTAGCTAGAATGCGGACAAGGCTATTTTGAAAAAATAGTATGCCAATAGACATATTTTCTATGTACAGATGTAAACCTTCTAAGTAAGAGAGTGTCAAGGCTATTTTGACCAAATTAAGCAATTCAATGACTGTAACTCTTGCGTTCCTTGAATGAGCTGACTGTTTTTCGAGAACTGTAAGGATGTAATACCAACACACATTTTACCTAGTTATAGTGATCACCTTGGTGGAGCAGAGACGGTTAATTCCAATATGGTGAACGAGTGTGAATTATAACAGTTTCTTGAGTTTTACATATATCTTCATATGAATATGAATACAGGTCGAGTTTAACTGAAGGTTTCCAAAGAAATAAAATGAACGCAACCTTCAAATGAATTAAGTTAGCCATGATTTATTCAAATATATCAAAACTATGTAGGTTTAGGAGAAGAAGAATGTCGATGATCAACCAGACACATGGAGACCATAATACGCTCATGTAAGCACTTAGTGCTCAAGTTACCTTCAAACTATGCATTACTACAACATATGCTGAAAAAAACCATCATAATGGTTTCATCTACAGACCGTACAGTAATTTTGTTTTAATACTGCTACTGACAGTACAGTTTTTATGCAGAAACGGAACATACAGGGAAATAAACGTGTCATTCAAAGGGCGTATATAGTCTGTACAGAGCATATTTCGTGAAAGTGGCCTTTTAACCCGTTTTCTGTGTTTTGTTCGTTAACAAAATAGATAACTTAATCTAAAGAACTGTGGTTATCCAGATCTAATAAAAGATTGAGCATTTGCCGAGTCAAAACACACAGGACCTTTCACTTGACGTCGAAGCACCGGCATTTGGTTCACTTTCATCAAAGATACTTAAAAACGCAATCAATGTTTATTGTAACGGATTTAGCCGAGAATGTAAAAATCATTGTTGTGTCGGTCTGTGTAAGACTTTAGTTTCTAAAATTCGATTTTGACTAGTTACGAGAAAAAAGTAATGCACCTACTATTCTCATCCGCACAAGTCCGCCATCTTTGAAATCCGAAAAAAATGTTAACTGTCTCGGTTACACCACAGTGGTGATGATTAAAGGAAAACTGATTTAATGATTATATAAAAACTGCCTAAACTAAATTACAGAAACATCCAATCCGCTCCATGTTATCCCTTTAATACGCGCTGTATATACAAAATAAAAAACAAGCACGGTGCCCATCGTGACCCTTCAATCTTGTGTGCTTTTTTGAAAGACCACTGAATGAAAATCCAATACATGAAAACATGCTTAAGGTAACTCCACACATTATGTTTAGCGGTCCACATGTCTTCACGGTTGCTTGAACATAAACGTTCGTATCTCTGGTATTTATGAATGGATTAAGAATAAGAAAGTCTCATTTCTTATGTTACAATTCAGTCTAAACATTTACTGCTTGGTCATGAAATAAAAAATAGATTTAGTGGCATTACGCTGTAAAGTTTGCAGATTTTGACGAAAAAAAACGTTGTGATCAGTCAGCTACTTTTTTTAAATTTTTCATCGTTTTACTCAAATATTTTTCCGATGGTCCTGCCTGATTTTGTTTATAATTTGCTACCATATAATAAATGGTTCAAATAAATTCGATAGGTCATCTCAGTAGATTTGTAAAAACATATTAAATTTAGTTTAGTTTTCACGTTATTTTTGTGCGTCAAAACGTAACGTTTACGGCGTTATTTTGACTGTTCTACTGTTTTTGCAAGTTGATGCTGTTTAAACAAGTGCAATACCATATTCTTAAGTAATACATGTATTACAAAAATAAAAGTACATGTAATTACAAATAAATAACATTGGTGTTATGTCCCATACGTGTATGTTAACTCAATGACTTCGATCTCGAAGGCAAACATAATTTTCATGGTATGCAATTAAAAATTTAGTAATTTCAAAAACATACACTGAGAAGTTGAACGATAGGATTCTTTTTTTAAAACAACAGAGGGCCACTAACGCCAGTCTCCTGAGAGCGTTTAAAAATAACTCGCAGATAAGGCAGCGATTATTTAGCAGATGAAAGTGGTTTTCTCTTTGCAGCGAGCATCACTTAATGGTCAGCCTTGCTGTATCTCTCCTGCTGTTTCATATCATCGCCGTCATTTATGAAAATGTGATTCAAAATTTTCTTTTTGAGAATCTTTTGCAAAAAAGTTACTTCGAAGACTGATTGATTTTATTTGATTATTGCAAGCATCTACTATACGTCAAATTGTTACGTTATACTGTATTTTGCTAATATCATTTATTCTTTTCTATTACTATTCAGTAAATGTTTAGGTTTAATCTTTATATAAGAAATGTAACTCTAATCATTTAAATCCGTTCAAAAATATCAGAGATACGAACGGTTTATGTAATAGCACTCGTGGGAATTTGGTAGACCACAAAACGACGTCATGACGCCTTCCTTTCAAATAGCGATGCATCATAGATTACAGATGAAAAAGATGACGGTTTCTGAGGAGGTCGATAACTTAAAATGAAATTCGAGGAGTTACCTTAATCAGGTGGGTGGTGAGCATGTAATTTGAATTGCAGCCCAGTCCCAGTTCGATGTCATAATGATTTGTCTATTCATATTACTTTCAAGAAGTCATTTCTATTAGAAGTTTAATAACTTTCTTCATTTTTCAAGCATATTTTTGAATATCGTGAATGCGGAATTTCAGCTATCCCTAATGCGTTATAGCTCAGATTTCTTTTATCGTTGATACAGGTTGCTTGTGCAAAAATGTCTTTTAGGCCAATCTTTATTTGCATTTTTGTGATGGGGAGAGATTGGATAATTAACTAACGTTTCAAACATTTTTGCAATACTTCACTTCGGGAATTCGACATCCTCAACTTCATCTATCATACCAATCACCCAGAGCGAGACATACACACAGAAACACAAAAGACCTAGTGTTACATGTGCATGTATGAGAAAAATCAACATACAAGGCACACATGGCTGCTTAAATAGCAAAACTTCATTTGGTAAAAGTATCATATATAGTTTACATTATATACACATAAACATTTTGTAAATCAATTTGTTCTGAAAGTAGCCTTACCTAGCTTTTGTATTGTCTTTAATCTATCTATTGCTGCCTGGCCTTGTTTCTGCATTCTGTGAACAATGGGTAGCTGCCTATCAGTCTCCTTCAGTTTATGAGCCTGAGCACGTCTGTACCCTTCCAACAGTCTATCTAGCTGAATAATTATGTTAAATAATTAATTATTTTTACTTTATTTTTTACTTAATAAAAGAGCTTAAATATGCATGTCACAACGTCATTGATTTAACCAAAACTACTGATTTATGTTTAATGCTGATTTTGATACATAAGAAAGTTAAAACGGCTTGCTGTTTTCTAAAATAAGTATGTATATACATTTATAATTATAAGAGGGAAAAAAACTTAGTCTCTATAATTGCGATTTAGGTTGTTTACAACTCAACGTGATACATGTTGTACCCTTCAATGCGACATATTTATCAGCTCGATCATTTATTAACGTTTTCGACAGTATTAATAACCGACAAAATGTGTAAAAATTAATTAGTTCCTTTCGTCCTCACTTAAATGAACTTAAAAGCGTATGTCACCACACCATTTATTTAAACAAACTACAGATATTTGTTTCATTTTGTTTTCATTTTGTCAGAAAATTATTACTGCTTTCTATTTTCTGAAATAAGGCTTTTAAAACTACCGTTTGAAGAGAAAAATTTACAAATCTACAAAATAAAAGTTTCTATGGTGTATTACTCTTATTCTTTGTTGTTTGTTCTCTGTTGCGAAATATGATATCACCCTTCAATGCGACCAACATAATAATTTAAAGAGAGACATTAAGCACGGATTTACACTTTTAAAAATCATGTTTACGCAAGTTCTTACTTAACAGTAAGCATCTTACATATTATCAAAGCATTATTTTTTATTCTAAGAATATTACATGACAATGATTATAATATAGCCCGAGACTCACACCATATGGAATTAATATATAAGAGAGGGAATGGCAATGTCTAATTTATATGTATTGCCTAAAGACACTTACATCTTGTTAACATAGTACTGGTGTTGATTGAACCTTTTGGTAGGGCGGATCGACAATTATTATAACCTTGTATGTCAGACCCATCACAGAAACAGACAACGTTCATTGTTTATCAGTGTTTTAAGCCTTTAAACTTCATGATCACTATGAATTTACTCATTGTATAGAATTATAATAAATTACCGATAGAGCACTAATGGAACCGTGTTTAAGTTACTGCAAAACAAGATTACAGTGTATCTTATGTTTTTCTTTTGTATCTATGTAACTTCTCTAAGAACATGTGTCGTAAAAAGTGTCCCATCGTTCGCATCATTCCAATATTGCGCTATATTTACATGTACTTTTTAAAAGGACACCAGTTCTAGTATTGTAATATATATCTTAAGTGACCATGATACTGTAAGCTTGGTAAAAATTATGCAGACAGATGAAAAATTAAATGAGTTATTTCCATTTCACAGCTACAGTGATGACAAAACATTGTGATAGAAAACGCGTGTATCATGAATGATCATAGTTTGCTGTCAGAAATATATCCGACCACATTCTAACATTTAACTTAAACATAGTTTTGTTATACCAGAAATAAAATATTAAAATCACAAAAAACACGATACACTATTTTACTAGAGTTTCAACCAATCGATTAGTTTTTATATGAAGTCTATTTATTGACAAAGGCAGATCTGCGAAATCATGAAATAACTGTTACATTACATTAACTCGGAATTTAAGCGTTCTTAAAACTCCATTCTTAGTTTTTGTGTGATAGTGATAGAACAACCTAACAATTTTTCTTTTGCAGTAGCCTTTTACTTACATATTCCCCACCTGACATGTCAATACTAATCAAGTATTTTGCATATATGCCTCCGGTGAAAGCTAGACCTGGCTGGAGCATGCTCTCCTCTAGATCTGTAAGAGCAGATATATACTTGAATGTAAAAGGTAATGATAACAAGGCTTGGGAATTACTAGCCATTTTCGGTGTACTGCATATGTAGAAATAATCACGACCGCTCATTTTTTTGCGATATTTGCGATAGTCGTATTTAAGAGCACGTGTAAAGCTGCACTCGTGTTTAAATTTTACTTAAATTATTTATCATAACTCTATGTAATAAATAGTGTACTAACATATATATTTCCTTGAGTAAATACTTTTCTTTACAACAGCTTTTTATACTTCACAGAATCAAAATTACAATGGATGTTAAGTCCCAAACTATCTGGGTTTACATAAATTTTAAGATATGATTGCATAATAAAAGAGGTCTCAAAAAAGAGTCATAATGCTGTTATATACTGAAACAAAACAAGAAACTTCCAATTTCTATACATTATTTTAATGTTATAAAAAGAAATAAACATGTCCAAAACCCTACATATAATCGGGCGAACGATTATGTGTCAAATAAAACAAATTATTATTGGATTGTACGTATTACACATAAAAGAAAAAGAAAAATCGATTATCTCGTGCAGGTGATGATAGATGCAAATAGTTTGCGGTATGCCAAATCATTTTTTACGTTTTTATTCAATATAGTTTATTGTTTCATAGTTTATTGCATTACGTCAATTATTCGCAAGTCCTTGTATAAAATGGTTCAAATAATGTCGATTTATTTACATGAGATAAATATCTACATGCAACCACTTTCGTAATATCTCGTGCAATAAATAAAAGCTTTATGAAAATCTCAAGTTACACACATATATATATATATGACTAACAGCTCACCAAGCAGAGTAGCTAAATAAAGCTGCAATTAAGTACAGCTACATGTATATACCACAAGTTAATCCACTCTTTCATATTCATGCCTTAAAGTCTAAAACTAACTGCTAAATTCTGATATTAATTTTTTGAACATTTTGTTAAAATGGAGTTGTTCGCATACATTTGCTAAGTTTCATCTTTTTATAAAACACTGATGTTCGATATTATTTTAACGCAAACATACGCGCTCGAATATCTAAAAGACCAAACCAAACTGGGTTTCGACTATATCTCTTTCGTAAATGATAGCCCGGCGCAATAAAGGCATGATTAATATACGCTTGCAAGCATTTTGCATGTATTGAATACTGTTTTAAGTCTCGTACATTTTATCAATATAATCTCTTTATTTATATATTAAATGTTTTCGATCATAATACAAATGTACTTGTTATGATAACAGGTGCACACGTTTCTTTAAGAATATGTATCATCAAGTGAACCCTTTATCCGCAACAAGATAAAGATATATTTCTCTACGTATATAATCATAAGGACTACAGAATAATACAACTTGAGATATTCAATGACGCTAACAAAGTTTGGCGTAAGCGATGCTGACCGCCACTATCGCAGAAATAAACCGAGCATCATCGTTTCTACGCATTCTGTATACTCTTATTTCAAGTTCATGCCCTTTGAATTAGCCTAGGAAAATTTATATTTAATATAAAAAATGTATGTTCATGATTATAATACTTCTACTAAACGCATATTTGAAAGTAACGGAAAAAGTAGCTCCCTTATATGCAATGTTGATCAAATATGACAAAATTCACAAAAGAATGCTAGATACTGTACATTCTTTTTTGCGTTTCAAGTCGATAAAAGTGATATTTGTTGATACACATAGAGGTGAGTTCAATAGCACAAAATTTGTAAGAAATTAAACAGTTTACGTACAAGTACCTTTCGCATTTACTCTTCTCTTTGTAAAATGTGTTTATTCATAAATCGTTACAAATGAAAGTTTGCTCCAAACGACGTTTAGTAGAAGGAACATTAATTTCCTGTAGACTAAAATAACAGTGAAACAATTATATTATGCAATTCTATAAACATGCAATACGATGACACATATAACTTTCTTCAAACCTCCCTCACGTAAAGTAATTAAGATGTGACAAAATGTTTTAAGTTTCTAAACAATGAAAGATAAAAAAGGGATATTTATATTAATATCTATACACACATGAAAGGTCTTTTTCCACGAGTTTGTGAAATAAGTATTGGAAATGTCCTTAAAAATGTCTACAAGAATCCTATAACATTTCCATATTTCCAAGCAATTGTATGTGTTGACGAAGGGCTTTATACAGGTATATTTATCGATAGAAAGCGAACACGGTATAAATTTAACTAGGCATTCTGTCAACAATTTCAGCAGTAAAGTTTGTTTTGCAAATTTATTAAGTAGACCATAACGCATTTTAATCAAACCTGGAAACAAGACAAAACTACGTTTATCAGTGAAATATAACAAGATTGGTAACATCGTAATCAAGTCCAGTTTCGACGTATCGCGTCACGTTCGTTTCTACACATTAAGAGGATTAGAATCTTTTCAAGGAAATCATAACAGTACTGTATATTACTGGAGTATTACAAGCAATACTTTAATCTCCTACCGGTTTAAAGCCTTCAGGAAAACATTTGTTTAAAGGAGGGTAAAAACTTAATTTTTTTCTGAAGATTTAGTTTATATGGTACATTCAAGTACATAATAATGCGTAATGCTATTGTCACATTTGTAATCGAATCGGAAAATCAACATGTGTATATAGCATACGCTATATTTATAATTATAGTTTTCAGTGATTTAGTTTAGTTTATACTAATTCATTTTTGCTCAATTGTGAAATTGCTTTTGCGAAGTTTAAGATGTTTCTTAGTCATTTCAAACTGTGTGCTGTGTTTATGAGACGGAAATTTTTGGAAGGATGTTTTTCATTTTCTTTATAGATTATACAGTATAGACGGTGTGATTACTATAAAAAGTCACTAAATGTAAAATAATTTAATTGTCTTTAACTGCTGAGCAAGGATACCAGCTTAGGTTGACTCCCTATACCTTTAAAAATATATGCATTATATATATTGCTACACACTCGAAAGAGGAATGTCACAGAGCTTGAGTTTTTCATTTGTTACAATTTAGAACCATTGTGATTCAAGTAATAAGAGCAAAGAATTAATTTGAAGATATATAGTAAATTCCAATCATCAGAGTCTGAAACGGTTATCTCAACCACGAAAAAGCGTGTAATATGTAACGACAATTTTCAGAAAAGTGGCTTATCCTTAGCTAGAAATGATAATAGGCAAGATAATGATATCATTTATAGCCTCATGTATTCTGGTAATCTTGTCTGAAATATTTTGTTTTTTTATATCCCTAGAGTTTGAAATACCTTAACAATGTGTATAGGTTTATATAAAATCTAGTCATTATCACTGTATTAATTTTATTTGATTTTGACTTAAAGTCCTTAGATCTTTTTGAATTTACTGATACAGTAAATAAAATTACTGACAGAATAATTATTTTCTTTCGTTTTCAAGTCGTTTCGTCATAAAATAGTTGTCAGATATTGCAATATCATCGCCAAAATACTGAGCTATATTTCTAATATGTACTTTTCGATTAAAAAAGCTAAATTATGAATGTTGCTGGTATGAATAAAGGTCATCTTGTCTGGGTAAAATTAGAGCAAATTGTAATTCTGGTCCTGGGACTTTAAACTCAACAAGTGAATAACATAATAGCATCGTACATATGAGCTTGTAAAAGGAAAATAATATTATTAATTTGAATTAGATTCCGGAATAATTTTTGGACTTGCCGTAACGCATTTCATTTTTTTTAATGTGCGTAGGTATGAAAAGTAAACTGTTCGCTTATGGGTGACCGGTTGACTCTTCATTTTAATGTTACTTATTTACTTTGATGAAGCAATGGACCGTTTTGTTTTGCATTATTCTGTTACAAGTTAAAAGGAGCCTACAAAAGATATGTATACATATATTGTGCCCTTGATAGTTGGAGTTCATCGCAAACCATTATCAAAATTAAACCGTATTACCAACACAGAGTCTTGTAAGTTACTACTAAATCCATTGTAAAATTGTAAGATAAAAATGAAATTAGAAACTAAACTTTGTGAACTTATTAACACTATGTACGTGCAGGAATCTCATCAACAAAAGTGAACTAATTGTGAATTATAGATTGTAGTTTTAAATAATAGTGACTAGTCCGTACAGTTTTTAGTCACTTGTATACCTAAATAATGCGCCATCATTTCGGCCTTGCACATGTACTTACGCAGCCTTTTCCCTTCAGTTGCTCCTTTCAAAATCTGCCAACTGTCACCTATCTGTTTCTTTGCTTGTATTTGTTCTTGTTGTGCAAATTCTACAAAGTTAATTTCATTGTTATTTTGTGCATGTATTAAGAGCAACATGGTACATGTTATCATAAACAAATGTGAATTAAATGTGAATTTGTCACACATTTTTTATTTGTATTTAAATCTTTCACGAAATTACATTAAACATTTTGTTAATTTGTAAAATCAAAATGAAATTAAAAACTTATATTTGTTAACTTATTAACACTATGCAAGTGCATAAATCTAAACAGCATGCGACCATGAAATAATAAATAATGAACATTAAACTATATTTTCATTGATTAATCACGTATCCGATCCTTGCTACAATGCTGCTTTTCGTTTTTGAATCAGCTTAGCAATACGTTTCGAATTATGCACAACTGTGAACATTTCACTCTTATATAATACATGCACATGTAGCAACACGGTTCTCATAAACAAAAGTGAACTAATTGTGAATTATAGATTGTAGTTGTAAATAATAGTGACTAGTCCGTATAGTTTTTTGTCACTTGTATACCAAAATCATGTGCAATCATTTCGGCGTTGTACATGTACTTAAGCAGCCGTTTCCCTTTAGTTGCTCTTTTAAAATAATGTACTTACGCAGCCTTTTCCCTTCAGTTGCCCTGTTCAAAATCTGCCCACTGTCATCTATCTGTTTTTTTGCTTGTATTTGTACTAGTGGTGCAAATTCTACAAAGTTAAGTTAATTTCATTTTCATTATTATTTTGTGCATGTATAAATAGCAGCATGGTACATGTTATCATAAACAAATGTGAATTAAATGTGAATTGATCAGACATATTCTAATTGTAGATGTCAATCTTTCACGAAATAGCACTAGACATTTAGTAACAAGTCCGTAGATGTTTTAGCTATTTTTGCACTAAAAGCATCTGCCATTGTTTCTGGTCTGTTCTTACGCAGACGTTTTCCTGCGTTAATGTTTTAAACATCTGCAGGCTGTCATCTATATGTTCCTCGGCTTTTCTTTGTTCTAGTTGTTTAATTTTTTTAAGTTAATTTCACTTTTATTTTATGCATGCATATGTAGCACCAGATGAATCATGAACAAACGTGTATTTCATGTGAATTTGTCAGATAATTATATATTGTACATTGTATAGATGTAAATATTTCACGAAATAACATTAAACATTTCGTAGATGTTTTAGCTACTTTTGCACTAAAATGATCTGCCATTGTTTCTGGTCTGTACTTACGCAGACTTTTTCCTTGCGTTGATGTTTTAAACATCTGCAGCCTATCATCTATATGTTCCTCGGCTTTTCTTTGTTCTTGTTGTGTAAATTATTCAAGTTAATTTCACTTCTATTATGTATGTATATGTAGTGACATGGGAATCATAAACAAACGTGAATTTTTCAAATAATTATAAATTGTAGATTTAAATCTTACATATTAAGTAAAAGACGAGTGCGTACATATTTTAGTTATTTGTGTACCTAAATCGTGTGTCATTGTGTCTGCCCTGTACTTTCTCGGATTGGTCCTTTCAATTTCTGTTGTAATCTTCTTCAGTCTATAATCCATATGTTCCTTGGCTTCTCTCCTTTCTAGTTCGGCAAATTCTATCAAAGCATTCAGTTGTTCATCACGTTTTTGTTCATCGTTACAAGTTTTACATTCTGCTTTTGCAACACGTCTGTAGTACTCTATGATTTCTTGGACAGAATCACGAAGTTTAATGTAACTGTAGACATTAAAAATGTTATTTTCACTAACAGTCTACTTGTACAGGAAACGCTTATAATATTTTAAAATGATTGGGAAATATTTATTCGAAGTCAATAAGCAGTGATGTATTGTGCGACAATATTTACCTGGCACTCTTTAATCTTCGCCAAAATCCTCGGTTAAGTTCGAGACTCAGTTTGTTTTCGTTATTACAATTGATTATATAATATCAAATACATTTCACCGACTGAAGTTCATACCGCGGAGTCAGTGGTGTAGTGGTAAGATGCTCAACTTGTATGCAAGGTTCCATGTGTTCGAATTCAGCACAGATAATTTGATGTTTTTATAGGAGTATGGCTATTTGTATTTAATTTGTGACACTGTCTTATGCACCGATTTCGCTTTTATAAATTCTATGATTTTTTTATATTTTTATTGTTGGTTTAATAACTTTGCTTTGCTTTCTGTGTTTTTATTTTATATATAAATACTTATTATTGATATTCATGGCATTTCAGGAATTAAATAGAATTACATCGTCCGTTGAATGAATGTTTTTCCGTCTGTCCTTGGGTTATCTTCGAAATCCTTCGATATATTAGCCGAGGCAATCTTATCTTTAGAGCGTTTTGCTGTTTTGACGATTTGCTCGTCGGCATACAAATGTATGCAGGACGACGGAGAAAGAATGCTCAAATAGTAATTAAAAAATCTTGAAACCCCGTATTGAAAAAAAGACAATAGTGAATATATTTAAGGCATCAAAACGATTAAAAAATGTAAAACAAAACATCAAGCAAGACTCGAACCTGCAAACACTCGATTTGTAGTCAACTGCTTGATCCACTACACCATTGCGGAATGCGATATCAGGAAAAAGTACGAAAATTATATTTTATACGATCAATTGCTTGTTGTATTTTTATTCGAAGATTATCGACCACATCCGAAATATTTATGCCAGTTCAATATTGTCGCATACTATAGCAACAGTTTTATCAGACCGTATTTGATGCCGATATATTACAACATGTTTTTACAGAAAAGATATGAATTAACAATACAAAAAGCGAAATTTGAAATACACGGAGTTATACACACTATTTTATTAAAGAGCGGACAATAATATCAGTTCGAAAGTTCCGATTATCCGTAGTAGAACATATTGAATTTAGAAGGAAAATATTCGGGACCCGAAAATGTGTTCGAATAATCGGGGGTGTTCCAATTATCCGGGTTCGAACTTTCGAGAGTCGACTGTATTGCAAATAACTAACAAATATTTACGTGCAATAGTTTAGATTATTATGCGACAATACTGAACTGACACTCATGAATATTTCGTATGTCATCGGTAATATTCGGATAAAATATAACAAGCGATTGATATAAAATATCAATTTCGTACTTACCAGATATCGCATTCCGCAATGGTGTAGTGGATCAGGCATTTGACTATAAATCCAGCGTGTGAAGGTTCGAGTCTTGCTTGTTTTTTTTTTTATTTGCTTTTTTTAATTGTTTAGTTGCATTAAATGTGTTCACTATTGTCTTTGTTCAGCAGGGTTTCAAGATTTTTAATGACTATTTGAGCATTCTTTCTACGTCGTCCTGCATACATTTGTCTATAGAAATGAAAATGTCGACGAGTAAATCATCTTGAAAAACAGATACGCTCTAAAGATAAGACTGCTTCGGCTAATATTTCGAAGGATTTCAAAGATAACCCAGGGACAGACGAAACCAAAAAAATCATTCAACGTACGATGTAATTTATGTAATGCCTGAAATGCCATGAATATCAACAGTTAGTAGTAATACACAAACTAGAGCTATCACTAAATGTGATTAATACCCCCGAAAGACTGCTTTATAAACGGAGGCAGTTCGTAGTAACAGATTACCTTGCAAAAAAAACTAAAATAGCGATATTGTTCTTGGTAATAACTCTGTAATTAGTCAAGATCGATATATAGTTCGTGTACACTGCACTTCCTCTCATTGTGCTGGACCATTGTATGAAGTTGTATTTCATTCAAACCAGTAGTTTTCAAGTTATGCTCTGCGACAAGGAAAAGTAAAAATAGGCAATAACTCCGTATTTAGTCAATTATGGTTCTTGTGCACTGCACTTCCTCTCAATGTGCTTGCCCATTGTATGAAGTTGTATTGAATTCCAACTTAGTCTAGTGGTTTTCAAGTTATGCTCCGGACAAGGAAAATGCAACGGACCGCCTGACCGACCGACCGACCGATCAACCACCGGGTGACTCCTATACACCCCCCAAACGGGGGTATACAATTAAAAACACAGAAAACAAAACAAAGTTAACCAACAATCATAGATTGAATATATCAGAGCGAAAACGGTGTATAAGACAATGTCACAAATTAAATAAAAAAACCATACTCTTATAAAAAATTTAATTATATGTGCTGAATTCGAACACATGGAACCTTCCATACAAGTTAGGCACCTTTCCACTACGCCACTGTCTCTGCGGTGTGAACTTTAGTCAGTGAAATGTATTTGTTCTGTATGATAATCAATTGAAACAACGAAAACATACCCGAGCGTACCCGAAGATATTGGCGAAGATTAATGAGTGCCAGGTAAATATTGTCGCACAATACATACGTGCCGTCAGAGGCAAACTGTAATAATGCATATAAATGATAACAGAAGATAACAATAACTATTTTATTTTCTCTACATTTACCTTTATTTCCATTTTGTTTTTAGCAGAAAACGGCCATCAACAACTCGTAAAACATTAAATTATCAACCCATGTTTTTTTTCAAAGATAGACATTATGAACACGAAGCAAAATCAAGAAAAAATAGCGTTAGTAATTTTCACGTTACTAAGCAGCATTTGGTACAGGTGACGGGCAGTCTGGTCAAGGCCTTGCAAAAACGGGAAAATACTTGATGTACAGTCGTTAATTTGACAGTCTTCTAGGTGAAGGGAACTTTACCACGAACATTGAGAACATAACGAGTTTCATTTTCATAACTTTTCTTACCAAGTTCTTGCTTGGCAGTAAACAAATCGGCAGTCGCGAGTCTATCATTTGCAAACGTGTTAACAATCAAGTTTCATTCTATTTTTATTACAAATATGACAATGTATTAATGGCATGAGTATTCACATATCGAAAATTAACGCCACAAAACATAAGATGTTCTTTCTTACGTACCAGTGCAATCTCCGTGACGTTTTACTATCACTATTATCATCATTCTGTCCTGTCTGTACAGAGCGATACGTTATCAAGTTTGGAGTTACAATCTTAGATAAAGTCTTATTTCGAACATGTGTTTATAAATTTTCATACGTACAAATATACGACAATGAGAACGTTTGCAAACTGTTGCACAACTTGTTCAAGATTCATGTTTTGAAGGAAAGGTAAAATTAGTAATTCATAAATCTATAATTTTATTAGCGCTTCAAATATATCTTACTCGCATTCGCACATAAAGAATGGTTTGTGGAACTCACGGTCAACCAGTGATGCATCGGTTAACAAGTTCTACTCTACATCTATTAGTGTCGGTCGTTATTCAGTCAGAAGCTTACGATTTCTATAGTGTCTTCTTTTATATAGAAAGTAAACTCAAAAATGGCTTTAATCTTTTTGAGTATTTCATCGCTGCCGATTCTCCTTACTTCCTTTAATGCACACTGAAATAGTTTAAGAAGTTGAAACTCGTAAATGGCATGAACATTGCGGACGTTAATTAGCACTTGAACTGGTGCGAGATAACTTTGCATGCTTGACATCCTCCCTAAAGAAAGTACACTCAACCTATTTAAAAACGCGAAAGTGGCAAAATATTTATTTTAACAGTATTATCGTGTAACAAATTTATTAAAATTTCATACACAAAAAAAAACAATATAAAATTGAATTCTGGTAAAAGTTTCAATAATTCAACGCAAAAAATGACTACAATGAAATGAAAACAATAGCGTCATTCAAATAAAAATGTTCAACAGGGGAAATCTTTGCGTTTCTAAATCGGTTATTAATAAGTGTAATAGTGAACATCATACACATTAGATTTGATTAACATTAACCAACCCCACAAAAAGGTGGTAGGTTTCCGTGACGTTAAAGCAAGGACAAGTTGTTAGCTTGTCTAAATGGAAAAGTCTATAAACATTATATATTCTATACACATGTAGTTTGATAAAATGAATCTATTAGGCTGTCAATTATTCGAGCTGTCAGCTACCCGTTAACACAAGGAATCTAAATATTTTTTGAAATTCTAGCGAATCCCTCATTTTTACTGATACACTTAATGCACATGAAAATAAAGGTCATACGCCAACATTTGAACCATCATGCCAATTATCCAGTGAATGCATGTCTCAAGAAATACTCATCAATGAACAGAAATAAGAGATGTTTACTAAAACAATATGTTCATCCCTTATATGTTTCAAACCGCTGATGTACACACGTTAAAATGCATATTTTCCTGCACATTAATCATTGCAGTGTTCCGTGGAAACAGTATAATTTTTATGAATTTCTGATCAGATATCAATAAGAAACTTGTGATTTTTTACCTCTCTCATGTAACTGACTAAACTATTTAGACAGTTTTTTCCAAGCCGCCCGTTAGCAATACCCCATGCTTCATAATAACGTGAAAATCTTGATTGTGCATATAACTGTATGTATCTATAATGGTGCTGAATATATTATAGTGCATGCGTCCGAAAGTATCAGGCGTGGTACGTTTCTAAATGAACATTTTAAAATAAACTCACCTTTTTATCTTTATGTTAAACGATGAACAAATAAATATACCTGATAACAATTGATCTAACATGTACTTTGTTATATATAATGCGGATGTGAATTATTGCTTAGAAAAGCTGTCTAGATATTAACTTATAACGATACTGAATTGATATAATTCTACCGGTACAGGTTGCGCAATTTAAGGAGCGCTCGTTCTCTAAATCCATGTTATTAAACCTTTCTGACACACTGGAAAAGCAAGGCAGTGATAGAAACTTTAATCAAAACACATCGCTTGTATAATAAAACGTTTTAAAATGTCGAAAGATACCGATGTAGCTGTATTTTAGAATTTATCTCATTTATTTTAGACGTTAACAGCATAACATATACAGCCTTCACAAGAAGGTTATTAGTGTGTTATTCCGTTTAAATAGAGAAAACACAAACAAAAGGGCTATGGATATTGCATGAGATTTTCTTTATACATGTAGTAGCCATTTGGTAGAGCTGGTTATTTGATCTGCAGATTTAATTTTAGCAACCATTCGGAGACGATAACTTTATATTATTAACTTTAAGTAAATCTACAAATGGCCATGCATCTATAACAAGGAGTGCACAAGCAACCTGATGTAATCTTTCAGGGCCGAATGTTTGCATACAAGGAAACATGTTTTTGAAATACACTAAACCGTGTCGTGAACTGACTGTACCAAGGACAATGTTACAATTATATTCCTACTCCTTGAAACCGGAGGCATAAGATCAACACAGGTAATTAATGTGTTCTTAGAATCATCAGCATAAAAAAGGAAACATTTTCCATTCTTTTGCATTGAATTGTTGTCTGTCATTTTGTTGGCTGATTTCTTCTCGGTCACGTTTTATGGCCCAGTTTTCAACAACAAAAATATTTAATGGTACGATACATGTTTATAACTGTTGGCAACAACAGCACCCTTCAAATGTAGCTTGCATTATGAATGTCTGTCTCATTAATTAATCAAATCGTTTTGAGTGAGGAGCATTCAATCATAAGGTTCCAGATAAAGTTGATCATCTTCTTACAACAATATGTACATTTGTATTATCGAAATATCCTGTTTATGTCTATGCATTCTCATCGATCTGTATTAAATGCGATGGGCGAACCTGACAATATTCAGACATTTTCTTTACGTGTATAAAGAAGCAGCTTTTATTGTTTCAACTTGAAACAAACTATTCAGTTGAACTTACCTTTTTCGAACTTTTTTCGTCTCAGTTTTCAACTTCCTTACTGTTTCCGGAAACACGTTGATTCCATAAAAGTACTGCAATTCATTTTGATTCTATCATTTACTTATAGAAATGTGAAGTTTAATAAGCGGTCCAAAATCTTTTTTTTTTTTTGAAAGCTGAAACTGATTTCTGATTACATGCTAGTTTTCAAAAGTAAATTACAAGAATGAATTTTAGGTATCAATTTTTCTGTTCGATTAATTTACTTCGAAGAATTGATACTGAATAATCATTGTGTGTCTTTGCTTACATGTGTAACTAGGAATGTAGATACATTTAATCTATACTATTTTGCACAAATATAATTATAAGAAAGAAGTAATCAAATTTTCAAAAAGTACCATTTAAAGTGAACTACCTTCATGAAAATGCTTAAAACAAATTATATTTAGTGTGTGCATATGTAGACAATTAATAAAAAGATCACTCGCAATAGACGTCTACCACAACTATCTTAGTTTATACTAATTTATTTCAGCACGATTGTGAAGAAGGCTTGTAGCTTATCGAGTCACTCTCGAGTCCGCTTCCTGGAAAAGCCAGTACTGGTGTCATATGAGGAAGTACTGTCGTGACCCCAGTGGGGCTCGAAGCTGCAATCTCCGGGATGAGCGGCTGAAACCTTAACCGCTACACCATAACTATCTTGAAGATACAATGTACTGAATATTTGGATACAAATAATCTATAACATACAAAATATTATTTACGGACTGATAATTTAAAGTACACCCCAAAAATTATAAAGTTTAGGAACTTATTATCATGAACTGCTTTTTGACACGTCAGAAAGGATTGAATGGATGGTCAAACGCATGTTTTAGCTTAATTTGATAGTCTGAATTTAAACATATACATGTGAATACTTTATATTCGTCCAATAAAAGTCGACACTTGTGATTTGTTTTAAGCACATTTAAAGCTTTATTCCAAAAACATCGTAATATATATTTAAGTAAAACATATAATGGAAACCATAATGTCTAGAACAAATTACTGCGAAATGCAAAAAGGGCACAACATTCTCATAATAAATTAATTATATTACAAAATGTGCGTGTTTTTAGAATTTCGCTGACATATCTGCCGCAGTACAAGACCTAAGGTAGCTATCGATACTAATTTGCTTTAAAATCGCAAATTTCTGTTTTTATTCATTATTTTTTGTTCAATTTCACTTCTATATATAAGTGAAATCCCAGGTGCTGAAAAAATAATTAAAACGTGCTTTATGAACCGTTAAAGTTGATCGGTATGTATTCCAACAGCGTCGCGCTCTATGTGTGTCAGTAACCGTTCATATCTCCGCCCCTTTTGAGGCGCCAATAAGGGATACCCAATAAACTGGTAGAGTCAACCGGTATTGATCAGTTAATTGTTTCGATGATTAGATGTGGACGCTTAGCAATTCAGCGATTATAAATGAACAATTAACAGGTAGTTGTAAATATCTGGATTATTTGTTTGTATAAATAGTCATCCCACTGAAATAATAACTGCATACTATCAATGCGTAAATCAAATTCGTTTTTATTTTTGACAGAATCTATTAAAATGAATGCAAAAAGATAAACGAATATGTTACGAAAACAAACAAACTAAAATCATTCTCTTTACAAATTCTTCCACACAAGTCGGCATACTAAGAAATGTGTGACCTAAAAGCATTTGAATATTAGAATTCATAAAAGTTTGTGAATTACTTTTTTCAAAAAATGAATATGCATTTGATCTGGAAAAAATGTTGTAATAGAACGTTTCGTTTTTAAATCTTGGTAAAGCTGCATATGCGAAGACCAGAAGTTTATCATATAATCAATTGTTCACTAAACAAACGGGGTTGTGATGCAAAGAAGTTGTAAGCAGGTACATGTATAATGATTCTAAAGTTAGAAAAAAGTGTTATCATTACTTTCTCGTGGTGGTATTATCTCGGTCCATAATCATAAAAAATATATTTCACTGTCGTAAAGGCATACCTGCTCATCTAATAATTGCAATATTATACATGTATACTGTTTATATTTTTTGCCGAATGTTTCACTATCATTCATAAATCGAAAAATTGGGAAATATGAAACGAAATTTTTTTTTCAGAATATTTGGACTACATGGAGACAAGGTCTTTCAAATAGTAATTGAAAGACCTTGATGGAGAGAAATAAATAGGATAATTTTTATCATAATATAACTGGTTTTTATTGTAAATTTTACAAACGAGTTTCAAAGCGTTAATAAATCAGGATACATAAATTATCTTCAATCCATTGTACTGTAAGAGATTAACTAATTTACAGCCTCGGACATTATCAGTATGACACGCGATCAGTAAAGCACGCGCGCGAGGTATGGTTGACTAAGTAGGTAGGGACATCACACATATCGATCATAGTGGACAGCCTATGCTTGATTAGAAAACAAGATGCAGAATCATTCTGTCTCATAACACTGAATTAACAGTAAAGCATAGTCTACAACAAAGGAGTGAAATATACCTATATAAATGAACTATTTATACTAAATCATTTATACACTTGGAGCCACTTCTAACCCGACACTTATATAACTCGGTATAACTGGATTATTTGTATGCGGATTTCGTTCGTTCAAGTTTAGAATGTGATTGATTCAACACATCATACATACTTCTGCGAAATTAAAATTCTAATTGATTAAAGAATACATATAGAATTTAACAAATTGAAAAAATCACTGTAAAATCCGATTTCACAAAATGACAAAAAGGTTTTTTCACAACGGTACAGTTAACTATCATAGTATTCAAATGAATTTGCGTTCTTGACAAAGTCATCTTTAACAATTTTCATAACCTTTTATTATATTATATCTTATAATTTGTATAAAACAGTTGCAAAAAGGGTACTGCATGGTAGTTGTGTTTATTATATACTCTTGTCTACAGATGTTGCCAAATTTTATTCATCGCCTTATAAGCTCAGATTACTAAATGAATTACTTTTTTTTGATAAAATCGGAGTTTTAACTAATTATATTTTTTATAAGTTATATGAAATGCTTAAACACCATTAACATGTTTTCAAGTCGTTTACAACAGCTTCGAGTGTAAGAATTATCAATTACCCCGCCGACTCTTCTGCAAATATAAGTTCTCGTTCAACTTTCTCCATTTCCCCCGCTGTGTACCTCAAATACTTTAGATAATCACGTGACCGTCTTGTCGAAATACCGTAGAAGCAATAAAACACGAGGAAAAAACTTGTAAATATTGCATTAAAATGATTTTGTGGGCGGTTCTTTTTTTTCTGATATGACAGGGTTAACTATTGTATGGATTATCATATAATTGTACTTACGTATAATTGGATGTATTTAAACGGGTTTTGTTTCATATAATCCAATCAAATTATGAGTGTCTTTAGAAATCGGCGTTTTTTGACACTTGCTTTGAAGGAAGATGTGTCAACTTTGAACAAGCATAATTTTGTTAATTGGAGGTCGATTAACATGTGATTTGGACCAGTTTAAAGATAATTTTATTACGGAGGGATACGTGTCAGGAAATTTTGATAAATTGGTCAGAGGATTAATTATCTTTAAAAACGTAACAAGCGACCAGAAAATAATGCTGTATTTTCTTTGATGTTAATTTTTGTTTGTTTGAAGAATGATATGGAAAATCCGTAACACGCATCCCTAGACATTATAATTATATACATTTTTTTATGAATTTGGTGGTAAAAGTCGCAAAAATGGCTTGGCTATCGCTGTTCAAATTTTTACAAAATTTATGAAATATCATACAATATCAAAGGCAAAAAACAAAAATAAAGTTTTAAAAATCATGAAACGACTTGTTTTATTCATAATCTATATAAAAGATACAAAATATATGATACAGTTATTGTCTAAATGGGTAATTTAACTCCACTGAGCCGACGCTAAAGCGCTACCTTAAAACCTATTTACGGTTTTCTATTCTCAAGAAATAAATTAATGAAATAAATTGCAATCATGAATTTGTCAAGAAATAAAAGAAAAATTTGTTTCACAATATACAAAAGCATATATATTGCATTTCAATGTGCTAAGGTTATATATAGACATAATACCTAACATGTCTAATATCTGAATTGCCACATTTGTACCAAAATTAAAAAGGAACACGTGTGAAACTAACTAGCAGACAGTCTTTTCTTATTCTATCTGCCTTGCAAATGTGTAAACAAACTTCGATTGGCATACTTTTCATTGCGATGTGATAGTATGCATTTATACTTCAATGTATATTCCAAACATTAGATAAAACTTTAGGACTGGAAGTAATACAATACGTTCTTCAAACTTAATGCTTAAAAATACTCATCGGGACCTATCAAATTTGTTCCTTATATCCATATATCGAACAAGTTCCTTATGTATGTATATCGAACTAAAATATATATCGAACAAATATTTTTAATATAAAATGTAATAAAACACTAACCATCAGCTTATAGTTGCTTTTGATTTCCAGGGGCGTAGCTGCCGTTACGCACAATACGCACGTGCGTATACATCGCCAGCAAAGATGGAAAACTTAAATGTCCCGAAAATGCAATAAACATGAAAGGGTGAGGTGGGTGAGAGTCAGAAGCGATATATCCGGATCTTACCAATTTGTTCTCGCAAAAAAAGGCCAAAAATGGCTTAAAAGTTCTCAAATTTTCCTCGCTCGCTTCGCTCGCTCAAGTACAACATTATGGAACTTCATTTTAATGAAAGCCTGCTAGTCTTAAAAACATATAATGTTCTCAAAGGACTAACAGATCCTACATATGTATCTGTTAAGAGGCCTAAATTATGCAAAACTGTCCAAACTTTCCCTGCGGGTACCTATCCACTGTGTCCTACTTGAAATTGTCAGATCTGTCAAAACGGACTAAAATGATTAAAGAATGCCAAATTCCTCGCTTGGCTAATGCAATAGGGACATTTATCTAGCGGTCATAAAAGCGTATATGCTTATCCTTTGATTTAAAAATCAATCTATTATATACCTATCATTGATACATATGTATTTTCCGCAAAATTCGGCAACAAATCCATTATGTAAGGGTGTTTCCCTTTGATTTGCATGTCTATAACGTATAGACCGTACATGATGTTAGACTTGGGAGACAGGTCCATTTTTTACAATGGCCAATGACCCTGTAATGCGCATATTAAATGAAAACGGGTTATTACGGTGCGTGAATCTCCACGTCAGCACACTTTTCTCCTGTTAAAACACCGGCAACTTTTTCTTCATGTTTATATCCTTTATGATTGATAACAATTCATTAAACGAAGAATGGTCCCACTAACAGTTAGTAGTAGGGGGAGCGGGTCATATAGAGATTGTATAAGGGCCATGTTTTATAAATTAAAACACTCTGTTGTTGTTTTTTTTTTTACGTAAGCGATACTAGCTAAGGCAGTGTTTTCCTACGGTCAAGAAAATAGTGATTAAATGTGGATTTATAACAAGTTATATCAAAGGATTTGATTTGTAACTAATTAAATTCGAAATAACTATTGATTTAAAGTTGTCGGTAGTAAATAACTTATGGATTCGACAGCAGAAATTGACTCAAACTCTACAGTGCATGAATCTGAGACAACAAAAATGGCGGACCAGCCGAGTACACAACGTGACAGTATGTACAATATACCTCTTGTATTTATGAAAGAGAGTTCTCTTTTTGGCAATCGGAAACCGACAGAATTAGAATGAATAAAGCATGCAGATCTTTATCATGCAATTGGACATAGAATTGATGTGAATCAAATAACAGGGCTACAACGTGTTAAGGGTATGTGGCGTATTTATTTAGACAATTTGGAAGACAAAGTTGTGTTGATGGCCGAGGGGATACCATTAAGGGGGAATATTATCCCCGTACTTAACACTAACCCCGACCGCTCAGACGGGGAGAGCACTACGAGAGTGAGAATAAAAAATGTGCCACTTTCCGTGGATGATGGTATCTTTACAAGAACATTAACACTTAAAAATATAGAGGTTATATCGTCATATCGTGAAAAACTCAGAATAAACAATAAGTTAACAAACTGTGAGACAGGTGACAGAATATTGATTGTGAAAGCATCTTCCCTTACGAGGCCTTTCCCTAACTTCATGACTTTCAGCAAGTTTACAGGTCGTGTTATACACTTTGGTCAGTCAAAACCGGACAATAAAAGGCCAAAGAACTGTACAAAGTGTTTACAGGCTGGTCATATATTTTCTGAATGCACAAATGATTGGGTGTGTACTAGCTGTAAAGTGAGCGGCCACAAAAGGGCTGATTGCACGGGCAATGAACAACTGATACTGAAGAGAACAGCGATCAAGATTCTGATGCGACCACGATGCACTATGATGTCCAGTCCTCTAAGATGAAGATGGAGAGGACGTAGACACTCCGTTAAAATTGGTTAAGCCTCAATCTTCGAGTGAACAGATCGTGAAACCCGTGAAACGTAGCGGTACACCACAAACTGCAAATGACCAGAAGTCTGTTGATAAATACTTCACTCCAAACAGGGACAGACACATTAATCCAACTGAGCGATCACCGCCAATACCTACTGAGGAGTTACATGATCGACAAAGTAAAGAAAAAAAGAAACATAAGAAAAAGAAACATAAGTAACTGATACACTTATTATATAAGACATGCACATATTTATGATGTGTACGACGATTAACGTCGAAATAGAAATATAACATGATAAACATTCAAGGTATATCGAAACATTACTAATCAACAGTTTTATTAACAAAGTCTAAATATATTATACAATAGTTTTTTTTCTCTTATGGCATATAAGGGAACTGTTAACTGTTTGCTTTATTTTCAGTGTATACTTGCACAACTTTGCACATGTATTTCTTTATTTCGTTTCGGAAGACTTGGGAAGTGCATAAATTTGTCCACCTAGGTATATACACTTTAAATCGCATTACGGCGACTTGTACTTTTCTGTATTGTAAATTATTTAGCATGCGCTATGTATGCATGTCATTGTTGAAGGTATACTATGACAACTATAGTAAAATCATGTCGTGTCATGTGACCTATATAGTCAAAAGTATGATAGCAATCGATTTGAATGTAACTGTAATTTTTGACAATGCACGAAGTTATCGAATTTTGTACTTTGTAAATTATATCTGTTACAAGGTGTGCGTCTAAAAGTAGTACATCTTTCCATCATTTTGTTTCTTTAAATGCACATGGTTTACGAGATAGAAATAAAAGAGCAAGGGTAAAAGAATGGTAAACGCAACAAAAAGCACAGGAAACACATTTCTCACCGGAAATTAAAAGAGATATTTATTTTCAGTTTGAAGAATGGGATACTTTTCATTCGTTTTGGTTCAACCAATAGTCGAGGTTGCTCAATTTTTGTAAGCAAGCAAATTGAATACAGTCTTATTGACGAGTTATATGATACGAATGGTAGATACATAGTACTAAATATTGAATTTAATCATAATACGTATACGTTAGTAAATATCTATGCACCAAATGATAAAAAGTTAAGAAATACTTTTTTCGGGGATTAAACTGATATATTAAGTGAAAACAGCCAAGGGCTTAAGATGGTAGCTGGAGATTTTAACGATGTGTTATGAAAAACAGATAGAATATGTAAATCACAACCTGACAAAAAAAGCAAAAATCCAGTTGATAATTTAACAAAACTGATTAAGCTACACAATCTAATAGATAGCTAGAAACGTAAGAACGAAAACATTCAGCAATTCACTTGGCGTCGCAAAAACGGTGTTGAAAAAAAGCAGATTAGATTTTTGGTTGATTGATGAAAATATAATTCCACTTGTATATTCTGCTGATATCAGGCCTGCACAAATAAAACATACAGACCATTTGGCAACTTCTCTCAAATTAGGAATACCAAATAATCGAGGACCAGGCTTTTGGAAATTTAATAATCTTTACTTGAAGATGACAAATATATCGATCATGTATCAAAAGTTATCAATTTGGTGTTATCGTCCGACATTAAAAGCAAACAAATCAAATGGGAAATTTGTAATATAGAAATAAGGGAATCAACAATCAAGTTCGCAAAACAAATTTCTCGAGAAAGATATAATAAACTATCTAAATTAGAAAATGAGCTCAATGCTTTACTTAACATTACTAATCCAGATGTTAATAGCAATGGTCGTATTTATGAGCTAGAACAAGAGATTGAACAGATTTATAGCCTCAAGACATCGGGTGCACAAATACGCTCAAGAGTTAAACTGTTAGAAAAAGGTGAACAAAACTAAAAATAGAAAGGTAATAAATTCTTTAGTCGTCAATAACATACTAGTAACAGACAAAAAATATATTTTAAATATTTAAGTAAAATTTTATAGGCAGTTATATAGTTCTGATGAAAACATGTTAGATACAGAAACCTATCTCAACTCAATTGATTTAGAAAATAAATTAACAATCGAGCTTTCAAATAAGTGCGAAGGTTTGTTTACAAGGTATTAATGATATGAAACTCAATAAAACCCCTGGCTTTGACGGCCTAACAGTCGAATTTTATGTGAATTTTTGGCAAATAATTAAACAGCTGGTAGTCGAGTCTTTGAATGAAGGATATGCTAAAGGTGAAATGCCCGTTATCAGCTCTGATTTTTATCATTGTAGTTGAAATTTTGGCAACAAAAATTAGACAGTGTCCAGGTATTAATGGAATTTCTGTAAGAACTAAAGAATCTATAAAACATTTAAAAATAACTCAACTGGCCGATGATACCACCCTTTTTCTGAAAGACAAGTCAGAAATTCCCATTGCGATAACAATTATTGAAGAATTTGGAATACAGTCTGGCCTTAAACTAAACAAAACTAAAACGGAAGGCTTATGGATAGGCAAACTCAAAAATAACACAAGTACTAAGGAATTCGAGATTAAATTTACAAATACATATGTGAAAGCATTAGGCGTTTTCATCGGAAGTAATAAACATGAATGTGAGAAATTAAACTGGGAAAACAAAATATTAGAATGTCAGGTTCTTCTTTCAAATTGGAGCAAGCGAAAATTGACGTTTTATGGTAAAATTTTAGTAATTAAATCTATATTTCTTCCAAAATTAACGTATCTTATTCAAAACTTGGATATGCCAAAAACAGTTATGAGTCAAATAAATTCTTTATTTTTTAAATTTCTCTGGAATGGGAAAACGGACAAAATAAGACGTAAAATCATCACAAGACATAGACTCGATGGCGGTCTTGATATGATAGATATATGCATATTTTTAAAAACAATGAAGATAAAATGGGTTAAAAATCTTACTGCAACGGACATCGCCAATTGGAAAGTCATACCATCTTTCTTTTTGAATCAATATGGAAATAATCTTTTGATTTTCAACATGAACCTAGATTCATTCAAATCTCTTCCTTTAACTAAATTCCCTATGTCTTCTTTCTATAAAAATTTGCTAGACATATGGATTGATTTTCATAATGATAAGCTTAACACTAGAAAACTGGAATATTTCCGGGAAATAAGAAATCAAGTAATTTGGGGCAATCGTTTCATTAAAAACAAAGGAAAATGTTTAATATTCAAAGCCTGGATAGATTATAAAATTATATTTATAGATGATATTTTATCCGAAACATGGCAAATTGATGCAAATCGAATACTTCGTAACCTTGACCACAAGCAAAACTGGATGTCTGAAATTAACATAATAAAAAACGTATTACCCACCTCATGGAAAACAATATTGAAATCAAATGATTCACGTAAGACAAAAGTTAAAACGCAGTTTGAGAGTTTTACTAAAGTTAAATATATGAACAATAAAGGGGTATATGACGTATTTCTAGAGAGAGTATGTGAACGCCCCTATCTACATAACCATTGGGAAAACGTTTCTAGACATAGCATTAAGTGGGAATCATTTTACTATGTTCTAAACAAAATTATGATAGATAATAAAATTAAGCAATTTAAGTATAAACTTGTAAATAATATCATTGCTACAAATCTTAATCTTTTCACCTGGAAGATAAAATCCGTTATGTTACCACTGCAATAACGTGGAAGACTACGATCACTTTTTCTTAGACTGCAGCTATCTTTCGGACTTTTGGCTAATAATATCGGATGTTTTTAAAAAATGTGGTATTTCAAAATCCTTTAAGAATCTTGAAAACATAGTCATAGGATATAAAATCGATATGACAGAGTATCATATTATTAATATACTACTTAGTCTAATAGCCTATTGTATCTACAAAACGTATTTCATGAGTGACCGCCGACAGAAATTCCATAATATGACTAGAACACTATACTATGATTTATTGGTCGCACAAACCTATTTGAAGAATAAAAACAGAAAACAGCATTTTTTTAAAAACTTTTTAAAAAAACTATTTACAAAATATATTTGAAGACCTCTACAATTAAATTAATGATGTCTTTAATTTACTAGTTTGCAGCGCGCAATAAATCAACTAAAGCGCGGTACTTTTTATGGCGAATCTTATCATTCAGATTGGTAAAGATGATTTAGATTATACTGAGTAATTGTGTATATACTATATAGTTTTTAACAGAGTTTAAGGGAGATTGGAATTAAAAATGAATTATTAAATACTTAAAATACAACAACAAAAACCAACATTTTGATTACCTATCAACAGTTCTTCACAGATTCTGCTTTATAGCAAGCAGTAATGCAAATATGTTTGAATTGTAAAACCAGCACTCTCTTTGTAAAATATTAATCTTGATAAATTGTATATTTCAGTGCGTATAATGGACGTACAATTTTGTTTGTATTTCATTTGCATAAAGCATGTTAACATTTAAGTTGGAGCTGTTTTCAGTAGGAAACTGGATTTAGAAGTTAATTGCCTTAGGCAGTTGTGTATTTCTGTGTAAATGTATAGTATGAGAAAAAGAGAAAAAAAAAAGATTGGACTTCAGGGGAACCTGTTTTTTCTAAGTAAGATGCAGAATCAGTTAGTTTTTTATGTCATAGTCAGTGATTATCACATTTTATATACATGATAATATGTATTTCATTGTATTATGTTATAAATGTTAATAAAAAAAAATTAAAACAGTTTTCGCACGACAAAGACAAGGCAAGAGAACTTTTCAAAGTTTGACAGTTTTATAATTTCATTTCATATCAACTTTTGTTTCGTCTACAATAGATACATAGGTTCTTTGGAAACGCATCTAAATCGTTCAGACATTGCTAAAATCTCAGAGCGTTCAGGGGGCCGGAGGTGAAACCAAAAGGAGGTCTAAAGCTAAAAGAATGAGTATTGTCTAGTTGACTTCTACCAAGTGGGTTAACTATTGCCTCTGGGGTCAATATTTGACCTGCCCCGGGAGGCTTCGTTTAACATAGACATAAATAACAAAACATTCAAAAACTTTTTTTTCTCCAAACCCACAAGGCCTATAGCTTAGGTATTTGGTATGATGCATTGTCTAGTGGTCAAGTTTTACCAAGTTTGTTCAAATCAAACGACTGTGGTCAAAATTGATCCTACCCGAAGTGTGAGGGGCCACTTGTCTATACAATATAATTATTAAGAGTTATAGGAAAACCCTTCTTTCCAATGTGTTCCTATAGCAACCAGCGACTAACAACAAAACACTGATTTCTAAGCACCCAGCGTTTTACTTAGCAGCCACTGATTTCTCCTTGGAACAAATTACTTCCTAAGCTACAATTGCCTTCCTTAGCAACGAGTGACTACTTTTGCAACCAGTAACTTCCCGTAGGAAAAGGTGACTTTATTTTAGCAACCATTGATTTCCTTTGCAATCCTTTTGTCTCCTAGCCACCAGTGACTTCGCCCTGCAACCAGCGACTTCCCTAGCAACTTTTAGCACAGTCTTGACACAAATGACTTCCTTTGCAACCATTCACATCCTAAGCAACTAGCAACAGCAGCTGGCTTTGGTAATCATTGACTTCCCGTCGTGATAACTGATTTCCCCTAGCATCAAGTTACTTCCTTAGGTAAGTACACTGGTACCCAGGTGAGCGAAATATGGCCATCATGGCCCTCTTGTTTAGTCTAAACAACATGGTAGCATCTGATAATCACGAATACTCTTCTTGTGGATAATATAAAGAAGAGAAGGGTTGTTCATACCAAGAAATAGTTCTAAAAGCATCTAATTATATACTGTTATGTGACCATAATTGTTTCAGTTGCAGTATGCCTTTCACGTGTGAAAAATGTTACAAACGGTTTTGATACATAATTGTTAAACTCTGTTTCTTGTCTGCTAGCTATATTTTGAATAAACAAATAATAAACTGACGTAATTTGCACTCAGAAAAATATTCTAAACGCTTTTTGCGCTTGTCGAACACAAGATTGATGTCCAAGGATAAGTGTTTATATCTAGCACATTTGCTCTAATCAATTTTAGTAGAAGTGTTTAAACATGAAACTTTAAATAAACTAAATAACTAATATTTGAACGGACAACTACAACACATTATACAGCTGTCCTTAAATAGCAAAATGCTAACTAAAGCCCAAACTTTTAAATATAAAACCCATTTTGTGAGTGTGTCCATGCATTGTACCGCAACTGTGTTTTACAAGTCATGTATCTATATCTATAATAACTTACTTCCAATATTTCCAAGTATGCGTTCTCTAACTCAGTCTTTGAAGTATGTAGGTCACTTGCACTCAATGCAACTGAATTAATCTGAAAGTTATACAAACATCATTAATAAAAACAAATATAATTTGTTAATACAAAGAGTCCTTTGATTTTCAGGATAATATTATCCAATAAATGGCAAGGTATATAATGATTTATATAATCATTTATATCATTTAAAAGTAGTACTGCGCCAGCAGATTCTGTCAAAATTCAAAACATAGAGTAAATATAGCTTGAAAAGTTCAAGTTACATGTGTCAATACCATTTTCAAACTGACACCAAAACTTGCTCATTTTATGTTTGACTCTTTTTATAATCTACACAGTTACAGAAAAGTATCGTGTTAAGTGATGAAGGATAACTATATACAAATCATGAGATTCTCTCCAATTTATGAGTGCAAAACAATTTGCGCAAAGGAGAAAATTAATATAAAAAAAAAAACACAGACGAAATTGTGTTACTGATGATATTATTGTACATTGTACATCCTAGTCAATTTCCTAAGGGGAAACTCAATGAATGATTTGAAAGGTTTCAATGCTAAAATTGTACATGTATGCGTAGTAAAACATAACAGACTGGTTATTACATATTCATGTCTATCATTTACTACTGTTAGTTCATCTGCTTTGAGAGGTGGTAAATGATTAAAAGGCTATGTACATATTGAATGTTATACAGTTTTGTAATTACTTGTAGCATCTATACTCCGAAGAAAGATAGCCCACGTGTGAGTCTGACTGTTAATTGCACAAAAACATTCCTTATGCATTTAATCAATGGAAAATACATATTAGAATAAAGAGCAACATTTACTTATATTTCAAATTGAAAAAATAAGTATACCTTTCTGACAAACATAAACGTCAACATTGTTTTAGCGTAAAAAGACCCACTTCTATAATTTTATTAGTAGTTTAATTACTTAAGGTAGTGGGGGTCTAATGGACACTATTCCAAAACACATAAATCTTTATATTTTTATAATACCCATCTGTTAACCGACTATTGTGTAAAATTTAAAGACATGTCACCGTTTAATCAAAAATTTATTTCGTTTTTTGTTTCCCTACCCCCACCTAAGAAATACTGGCCATATTTAAAAGTACCCTAAAAGTGAATTTAGGTATGTTTGCATGTATTTATTTGCATTTATTTTTGTTCTAGGTTCCAAAAAGTATAACAAGTAATGTAGAATTACAAAACATGTGTTATAAGTCTACAAGCTTAACATGTGTAACAAAATATATGCAAAAATGGGAAAAACTAGGGTATTCAATTTACCTAATTTTGCCCCGAGACATATCACATATGTAAACAAACAAGACTGCAGCAAAAGATTCGGATTAGGGGCCCAATATTGATTTAAAAACTTTTATAAGTAGTTAATGAACTGAAACATAAGAAAAAATGAAAATGTTTACCGTCTATTTTTTGAGATATTGACTTTTTGAGATATTGAACTTTTAAAAAGTGCAAGGTCAATTTTTACATGTTCAATACAGCTTGATAAAATAAAGATACAGTTTTCAAATCTTTTAAAATGGTATAGTTTTTCATCTTATTCAATTTAATTACTAAAAACGAAAAAAATAACGAAAAAATATTTGGCTCCTACTGGGATTGAACTCAGGACCTCTTGATCTCAGACCAGACGCTCTAACCACTGCGCCATAGTACAAAATAGTTACGACTATAAAATCCAAAGTATTTCAAATGGTCATTAAACAGGAAGTACTCATTACACATCCACTACCTTATTTACAGGTATCACTGAAGATGACGATTACTACCTTGATACACTTATTCTACGTTAGATGCCTCGACAGGTTCCGTCCAAATCTGAGCACAACATGCAAATGCTATGCAAAAATATGTTTGGTATTTATCGCTTATTTGAGTTTTCAGTGACTGTCACCCTTGATATATATCAGTCATGTCAAATATAATTTATTTCTATCCGTGGATGCTTGACATATCTTTGTACACTCAATGTATGAATAAATCAAAGTACAACTACTCATTTAGACAATGAAAATTAGCGGAGCTCAAGATGCCGACTAGGTTTAGTAGTTATGACTGTTGTAAAGATTCGTTCCTGTTATTGGTGTCCTAGAAATAATCCGAACAAATTTCGCCACAGACGAACGGACAGACTGTCAGACACAAAAGATATTAACATTCATGATACTAATATACCCCCAACCCATCCCCGAATCCAACCCCACCACGAACCCACCTATATAAAAAGAGAGTAGATTTAAAGTGATTAATACGCAAGTGCGCACGAACAAACTTATTTATGTGGGCTCCTAAGTGAAGGACTAGACTTTATCGGTCAGCGTATGAAAACCTTCCAATGGTTGCTGTAGTGCACTATCCAATAATGATGCAAATACTAACACATAATAATCACATTCCAAACAGGAACCCAATCTTGTATTCAAAGAAACAAGTAGATAGCTCTTTTTAAGGCGAATCCAATTTACGGTATTTCATGGTAGTACAAAAGTGTACATGTATGAAAATAATTAAAATGTAAAATAAATATTTTCAAAACACTTTACTTAGTTGTTGTACTTTGTATAATGCATTCGGTCTTACCCTGTGTCTAATATCTGGGAAATCATACAGATAAAGATAGGCTAATTCAAGAAATCGGGCAATTGCTCTCTCTGCCCAGTATATATCCAGCCACACAATTGTCTGTAGATCACTTGCGTCCTTATCACCACAATCAGCAGACTCAACCTGTAACCGAAATTAGTGTAATAAACTTCTATATTCATTTTTAAACAATAAAACAGTTCAGGTCATCTTGAAAACACATTTGATAAAACTAACTAAGCGAAAGAGTACATTTCCACTTAAACTTACAGGTATTTTTCCCTCTTTGGCAAATTGGGATGTCTGCTCTACTAATGGAATAAAACATATTGTGTTTATTGCATTCATATTAATTTGTGCCTGAATGTTAAGCACTTTAAATACGCACCATAAGTCCAGGGTAATGTTTCTCAGGTAAATCGTCTGACTTCGATGTGGAACTCTTGGTTGTTGTGTTTAGTTCTGGTAAATTGCCATATTCATCATCTAATTCGTTTTCCTGTTTTGATTCAGTGCTTTCAGCTGTTTCTGTCGTTTGGCAAACTAAAGTTATTATCATCAATTAAGTGAACTGAATTTACAAACAACATTCAAATATGCAATTAAAGGCTACAATGTTTGTATTTCAGGGTGGATGACCCACGTGACTTTTAGGTAAAGGCGACAACCAAAAATATCAACAAGTCACTTCGATTCAAGTAGGTTTTTTGACGATAACTTTCTTAATATTGGGATAATTTTGTAACTTTTTCAGCATAAACCCCGCCATGAAGAGTGCTTTCCTCGGTTACATAGTGCTGCCTGTAAAATATTAAACTTTGCCTATAAAATCCTGACCAACTGAATTCTCGAATAGTGACAGCAGGGGTAAAGTACACGGGTCCTGACAAAAATATTGCTTAAATTGGTATTTCATTAGATTACCTCTACGATAATCATATTTTAAACAAGATTTATGAATTTCTAATGTTTTACATGGTATACTTTTATTGCTAGTAATGTTTTTACAGAGTAAACCTGAAATAAATCGAAATGATAAAGTACACGGGCATTTCAGTTTGGATAAAGTACACGGGCGTTCTGCCGTTCAACTTGTTGTTATTTCAGTTACGATGTTAAAACTCCGGCATCATATAACATAAATTAACTGGCAACATTTTAAACAATGATGTTTTCAATATGGATGTAACACTTACCGGCGCAGCAACAATGTGACAAGGTAATTTCGCGTTAAAGACGGTACACCATCTGTAGAACTTTTAGTCCAAATGGCGCGAGAATTCAGTATTTCTGTATTTTCCACAAAGATGTAGATCTACATGTATATGTTAAATATAAACTGTTTTGTGTAATGCCTGAAAAAAGAGTTTCACTGTTCCATTAACAATAAATATTTTCCGCTTTCTAGAAAATTAACGACGCAAACAATATAGGATATGTAAATTACAAATGGGCACAGGAGAGCGTTCTAAACTTCAAAAGTTTAGCTACATACCGACAGATATATAATGTGTCCAGTTAATGGATAGATGAAATATGATTTAACTCGTCGGAAAGGATCAGGTGATTTGTTTGAATGGTGTATGCAGGCTGTAGTTCTGGTTGCGTTACTAAATGCTTTCTGTACGATTTTATCATTTTTGTTGTATGTTGTTATTTTTTTCATAAAAATGGAAGCTATAGCTTGATATGTAAACAGTGTGGTAAACATTTCAAAGACAGAAAACACGTAATGGAACATGAGAGGAGGCACGGTGGTCAGACACATACCGCTATTGTGGGAAGAGCTTAAATTCGGTCTCCCATTTAACAAGGCACAGGTAAAATCTGTATTATTACGCTGTAAAAATAAATTATTATATTTCTATAATGAGTGTGACGTTTCAAGTCCGTCACTTAGGCAAATTGGACATGAAACCTAAGTATTTTTACACGCACGGGATGCGAAGAAGCTTGAACTTTAGACCTAGTTTGCGTTCATTCGCGTACACGTGAATATAGTTACACCATGTAAAGCCAAAAGCAAGGCATATAACCGTTATTATCAGATCCGGTCCAAAATGAACTTTTATGGACGTAAGCGTAGTTTAAAGAAGCGCAATGTTGCTGTATGAATACTAGACTAAGTATATCATAACGATTAAACGGATTGTAAAGAAGCTACACACCTAGCGCGTAAACATGTACAAATTGATTGTCATTGTTTGTAATTGTGCTTATTGGGTCCACCATCCTCTAAAGAGGCTATCATCGGTACGACCCGTTGATTGCCATTACTTACTTTTATGCTTATTAACAGAGAGAGCCAGCTGCAGATGAATATAATCCTCAAAAGTTCATTAGTTCTAAAGTGACGGACATTCGGAGGAAGCAATATAATGTCAAAAAGTGGAAACGTCACCCCCATTATGAACTATAATAAGTCATTTTGTTAATCAATAATACAGATCTTACCTGTGCCTTGTTGAATGGGGGACCGAATTGAAGCTCGCTCTTCCCACAACAACGGTATGGTGTCTGTCCATCGTGCCTCCTCTCATGTTCCATTAGGTGTTTTCTATATTTGAAGTGTTTGCCTATGGAGCTTGTTTCCATTTTCTGAAAAAAATTAACAACATACGGCAAAAATCACAAAATCGTATAAAAAGCATTTATAACGCAACCAGTGACTCGTTCAAACGACAATTACATACATTTTTACTTTAAACTGTGGTTTAAGACATTAATCTAGGGTTTTACGCGCCGAATGCACATTTAATCTGTTAAACCCTAGGTTTAACTCTTAAACCCATAGTTTCAGGTGCCGTTTGCACATTAATTTCTTAAACCGTAGTTTAAAGTCTTAAACCGTAGTTTAAAGTCTGTTAAACCCATAGTTTAAGAGACAACTAATCAAACGAGTTGAAACCACGGTTTAAAGTGTCACGTGTTCTGTTAAACCCCTAGTTTAAGAGACAACCAACCAAATTAGCTGAAACCACAGTTTAAAGTATCACGTTACCTTTCATTGTGACGCGTGGAATTTGTGTGTAAACATTCACAACATAACATAGGCTGTCAAAACAACTCTTTGGTCATTATTTATATGTTATCTTCGGATGTAATTTAGGGGATTTTTGTAACATTACAAGTAACTGTTCATAAAACATTTTACCGCATGGTGTAAACATGTAATGCTATTCATTTATTTGTTTATTTAGTTATCACAATATCATATTTTTTATATTTGCGCTTTAAACCACTATATCAAAGAAACACTGATCTAACATCCTCGTTAAAAATCGACAGTGACAAAGACTTGGAATTGCTTGTATAATTCATATAACTTTGACAGAATGAAAAAATACACATTTTACAGCATTAATGCGAGAACTGTTGGGGTCGGTAAAATATGACGTTCTAGATCCGACTTGTATTACATTTAATGAAAAATATATATGTGTATAGTTTTAGCTAAAACATTCATTTAGGGCATAAACATATATCCGTTTCATTGACAGATTTTAGGTTTTTTTTAATAGAATGCACAAATCAAAACCTAGTAAACAGCTTAAGATTTTATTACAGGTCATTATAAATGTTACGTAATGTCCGACCATAAAGCATCAATAAGCGAGCAGACGAACTGATCATTCGGAAGTGTTAGAGCAGCATTATGGGACATCCGTGCGACAATACCTTTTTAAACAAAACTTAAAAACAGTCCCTTTTCCTTTCTTTATATATATTTTATATCACCATAATCTAGAATGATTGTTTTATTCTAACCCGTTTTTGATTCTTAAATACTTTCATAGTTGTTATAGCTTATGCCAGGATTTATTCAATTAACGGCCCTGTATATACGATCCCTGCTTATGCGCAAGTTAAAAGATTAACTGTGTTTTTAGTAAACATGGTCACATTTTGCGCGTTTTAATTTAACTGATCATACAAAGTATAGTAATATGACAATTACGAATTTAAACTTAAAACAGATCAAATTAGTCAAGTCTCAGAGAAATGAAAAAATATCATTAAAAATAGGAAATGTTACATTTATCATGTCGTTTATGATTATAAAATAACTTAAATTTTATCGGGAGTTGATTACGTCAGTGGCGTGTATTAGCGTTGACTTTGACATTTTTTATGACACATGTTAGAAACTTATAAAACAATTACATTATACTGGAAACATGAAAACACTTAACTAATTATGCCGCGCCTGCATATTATTAGTTAACATGGTTTTCACAGCTTCTTATAAAAAATACATGTATATCCGGTAAAATGATTTTAAGCTTCAGAGGATACAGACCGATTTAGTACTATAAAAAGCAAGGCACGACTTTAGCCGTAGGCAATATCCCGATAAGAGACAGGTAATAAAACAATGAAGGGTCATAGACCTGATCCACTTTAACCCAATTTCAGTTTGAGCGGGGTCCTAATATAACGTTTTTAGGACGGAGGTTTAAACCACCCCAATCCCTCTGCGATTCACCTTCGTGGGTTCTAGCATTGCTACAGAACATGTTTCTTTGAGTGAGCCCAAAAATATAGTTTATTACGGACGGTATGGATCTACACATAGTACTGGTTCGATCCAGAAACAATGGTTATAGGTAAACTGCCCGTAAATGAAAAGCTAGAGGCACTTATTTTGTATTTACAATTAATAAACATTCACAACATGACATAGGCTATCGTCTGTATAATGTATCGGTCAATCATACGACGCAAACGTAAAATCAAATCAGAAAACGTGTTTTCAACAGATCATGGAATGCTTGAGAGGCATTATATTATGTCTTACTAAACCTCGGCGCCGTGATCCTGAAAACTTAGATACCACCCTATGAATAAAGACCAGCAGGGAGATCGCCGTGCACTATTGATATATTATACTCTTGTATCAATTTTTTTGTGCACAACGTAAGTTTTAAGAATATAAGTCAATTAACAAAGGGATGATTTGCAATTTGACATTTTTCGACCAAATGCTGTAGTGTTAAAACTAGTTTTCGACCACATGTCGTAGTCTTGTCTTTGACAAACTGTCGTAATACACCAACTATCTTATTCGACGAAGTGTCGTGGTCGACGAAATGTTTTTCGGCGAAATATCGTGCACCGCATAGAATCGAGTATTCCTACCGACCATGTCTCTTTATGTGAGAAAATTGTTAGTTTCAAACGGAGAAGAGGAGTCTAGTACTGGTGCTTAGCAGAAACAATGTTTAGGTAAACTGCCCGCCTGTTAAAATGACTAGCAGCCCCCATAGTAACACGATGTCATGCCGTTACATAGTGGCGCTGTGACTAAATTTATTAATTCAGTTGCCTGTTTGTATATAAAGTGAAGTTCAATTTCGGATTGGCTCGATCATTTCCGGTTTCGTATGAGAAATTAAAGTATATGATATATGTTTTGTTTTGTACAAAACTTGTTACAAGTACATTTTTTTATTTTTTTTTGGAAATGTAGTTTTTTCATATACTGTAACCTGTCATACTAGGACCGTGTAGCCAAATATTCTTATTGAACATCCGAAATATTGCAAATTGTCAAATAATCAAACAGGTAACATACTTCTAATGTTTTTACAACAGCCTGCTAATGACAGGCCTAGATGAACGACTGTCAAAGTGATATGCAATTTATTATAACAAATATACAAGCAATTTCAAGTCTTTGTGACCGTTGATTTTTCACGAGGGTGTCAGATCAATGTTTCTTTAAAAAAATGGGTTTAAACGCAAATTTAAAGAAATATTGTATTGAATGAATGAATGGATGAAAAACAACTTTACGCTTTGCGCTAATCTTTTTTCATATCCAAAATGATTACTTTTAGATATTGTCCAAATAAGTGTATAATAATGTATAAACTAAATCAAATTTAAAATGCGAAATTACAAAATTTATCAAATACAGATTTTCTACACGTATATCATTCGTTATTATATTAGTGCGTCAAGTAGTGTGTCACGTGACACTTTAAACCGGGGTTTCAGCTAATTTCATTGGTTGTCTCTTAAACTATGGGTTTAACAGACTTTAAACTACGGTTTAAGATTTAAACCACGGTTTAAGAAATTAATGTGCAAACGGCACCTGAAACTATGGGTTTAAGAGTTGTTAAACTATAGGTTTAAGAGTTAACTGAATTAATGTGCATTTGGCGCGTAAAACCCTAGATTAATGTCTTAAACCACAGTTTAAAGTATTATATGTAAAACATCGTTTGAACGAGTCACGTGACACTTTAAACCGGGGTTTCAGCTCATTTGATTGGTCGTCTCTTAAACTATGGGTTTAACACTTTATGACTTTAAACTACGGTTTAAGACTTTAAACCACGGTTTAAGAATTAATGTGCAAACGGCACCTGAAACTAGGGGTTTAAGAGGTGTTAAACTATGGGTTTAACAGTTAAACCTATAGTTTTAAGAATTAATGTGCATTTCGCTTGCCATAGTTTTGTCTGTATGAATTTAAAGGCTATGCCGACAGCTCCTGAATGTTGAAAACCCGGACGTCGTCTGAGGCAAATGATGACACTTTAAGACAACCTTGAAAATTACCTTGGACACAATTTTACCAGGTTTGAACATTTTCGTTTTAACAACGTTCGCGTACAGGCCCCTGTGGGATAGTTTTTTGAGCGGGTGCAAAAAATCTTTCATTGACATAAAGCAGACATGTTGTACTCAAACTTAGGTATATTGACATCTTATGAGAACGCTTAAAATCGACCTCTCGTTAGCAAAAAAAGAAAAGTCCATGCGCAGTTGGCTGACAGGGTGACCCCTGCGCGTGACCTCTGTAGGTGGGCCAATGGAAATTTTTACTTTCATGTTACAGCTCAATTTATTTGCTGACGTATACAACACACGCAGTCCGAACGTGGCATAACGTGATGTACAGTGTTTACAAAAACACATGCATGTCTGCCGAGTGTGTAACAAAATATGCCGGCTGTGCAAAGGATATTGAAAACATTATTGTTTTAAAGAAATTTGCAGTATTATGAACGATGTATATTTACAGTTAACATTCTGTTGCGCAGTGTAACTTGCTTGAACGGACACATATGGTACAGTGAACTGTTTCCCTATTTCTGTCTCTATAAGTTTCAAGCAGGTCTCCAAGTCACTTCCAGGTTCTCTCTCAACTGCTTGTTTCTCTTCGTTTGTTGCTCTTCTGGTAGAAAGTGACAATGTGCACGCTGTATCGATATCATGGAGTTGTAGGTTTTCTATCAGAGCTAGATCAATTTTGTTGCACTCAGACAAAATGTCTTCGATGGAGGATACTAAGTAATAGATAACAGGATATGTAGTGTGTACTGTTGAAAATAAGGTGTTCTTTATGAACTTTTAATAGCAAACAAGAGTGCCAAGTTATCACAAAATACGCCCGTCAGAGAGGCGTAACTCAGTGTCTGGCAGTTCATGGGTTTTGTTCAACCTGTTTGAACTATAGAGAAGACAAAGCTATGCAGACAAGGCTAATTTCATCATAATCAATAATCGATTTCGATAATCAAAGGCCATATCCAAAAGTACCTGGGACGATTTTGCTGGTTATCGAACTTGACCAAAACATTATTCAAACAAATATGTTCAGCAAGTTTGGTGAAGATCAGATGAAAACTGTTTGCCTCATAGAGCGGACGACGTGTGTGGACGCCGCCCGCTCAAACGGTGTTCGCCTAAGACGTTCCTTCGGGCGTATAATAAATGGCTTCCTGCTTTTCTATAATAATTGCTAATGTGTTCGATAATTCGAAAATGTAAAGACACATTTACTTTTACAATGTAAACGCAGTGTCAGGACATACACGTCTACCTCGCATACAAGGTTGCTTGCATTCAAATCTACTTATCGCTACGAATTTTCAGAGTAATTATTGCGCTGATTGCTTGACAGGAACGTCATGATTCGTTTCAAGAATAAGTATTTCTTAATTGTGCGATGAAAACATTAGGGATTTACTACCAATGGTTTTCAAGGGAAACGTCTATCACAAAAAAAAATCGCCAACCTATTGTTCACCACTATAAGACATTATTTACCTCATTATGAGTTGTCTGTAACTAGATTAATTAAGTCTAAAAGGCCAATCACTGACAGATTATTGAAGCAAGACTTCGATAAGAGATTTTCTCTACGTTTCAGTGAAATAAATTAAGTTGGGTAAGCTGAAGTGATGGTTCTCGGCCACTGCACTACATGGGCCGAGGTAGAGGTTTGTTCGTTTTTTTCCAACTGCATTTGCTCTCAAGATCTCTATCAATCACACTACTTTTTTATATACTATAACGGACGGAGTGACACACATTCGGAATGACGAGTGGACAGAATGTAATCTATGTGCTCTATTTTCGGGGAGCATAAAAATAAAGAAGTTGGTATTTGTATGGAAATAACTCTGCCTTGTGCGTCAGGCAATATGGAGTGAGTGCTACGGAAAGCTGTGACATGCAACGTACAATGTAGTGAGTTGAAATAACTGCCTTGTGTGTAAGACAATATGGAATGAGTGCAACGGAAAGCTGTGAAAGGCGACGGAATCAAAATGTATTATATGCTGTTTAAGCGCATGACTATTTAGCTAAATACTAGATACTGACTAGATTTAGAAATTATTATTAAACGTATCATTTAGCTACTCTAAGGTAGTTTTGGCTCCGCCCCCATACACAGTGTAAATGATCAGAAACCAGTACATGTTTGTAGCCATAATAGAAAGGTTAGTGTCATTTCTTTTACGGATGCTTCCTCTCTTGATATAGCATGGTATATATCCAGTGTATCTATGAAAGCGGTTGGAAATTCCTTGCATACGCTGACATAGAGGTAGCTGCATACTATAGTTGTATTTCTTGTATTCGTTTGTTTTCCCTTGTTTACATGCATAAGACTGAGTATGTTTTTTATCTTTTTGTGTGTGCGTGCCATATGCCATACATCCTTATTCATAGCCCAGTATCAAAACTGACTGATATATTAAGATTATATCAAAATAAAGAAATATACTGATTCAGATCAGATCAAAACGTTTCCATGTGGCTAAGACTATATGGATTCCCTAACATTTGACATATTCATCTATAAAGAAGTTCCTGGTAATTCAGTATCGAGATTTACCACAATCTATCGGTACAGATAGTTTACCAATTAAAAAAGTTTGTGTTAATAAATGTCATCTAAATTGATCACCGAGACAGGTTGTTCTCAACATAGCTTCCTAGACTTTGTTACAAAATGTACCAGCAAGTTGGCCAGGTGTCAACTTAACTAAGAGTATATAAAAAGTCGTTGGTTTTGCTAGTAGAGTGATACTTTTAAACATTTGACTGAAGATTTAACATTTTATAACACTGAACTGACCAAATATAAAAAATGAACATTTTATAAACAGACCACCAAGTTTCACATCTGGTTTTGAATTAACATATAAAATCCAAAATAACTGCAACTGGCTTTATTATAACGAAAGTGTCACGGTTACGGACTTAATTATGAAAAAGGTTAGAAAATGTTCGAGTCCCGGTCAGGCTGCACATTTTTCTCACCCTGTGACATTTGTCAACAGAAATTAACCAAACCGTTACATGTTGTCAATGTGCAGAACTAGATCTCATACCGGTTATCACTCACGTGTAGTTTGATTGAAAACCATAACATCGTATAGATGAAACGTATAATTTGAAAAATCAAGGACAACAACCCATTTAAAATCGGACAGACTGATGATATACAAACGTACAAAAGTAGATACTTATCACTTGACTTAATAGCATCCTGTCAAATAGGAGAATTAGCACATACGTGATGTATAAAGTTTGACAAATTAAGGACAGTAACTCCGCTGTAAGTCATTGAACTGGAGCATACTCAGGATATGCAAATGAAAACATTGTACTGATCACTCACGTGTGGTTTTGTTGGAATTTAAGAACGCGTATATGAATAAGTGCTGAGACATCAAATATTAGACAAATCAAGAGCAAGAACTCCACTGAAAGTAAATGAGACGGAACTTGCCGGCAAGGACAACTATGTTTGTGAGGTTTCAGTCATGTGCAGTTTGGTTGAAATTCGCATAGCGATACAGCAAAGATGCGCAGACAAACTATGACATCCATTTAACAATCCAGACAAACAGGCAGACATACAGGACAACATAAACCTTTCTCCCCTCCCCACTGCGTGGAGATTGGGTGTATAATTAAACAACAATGAGTAATAATATAGATTTGACTGTTGCTTATCAAAACGTACCTGTTTTGTCAATAACGTTCCAAAACTCGTCTTTGTATATGACAGTTTCGAGTTCTATATTCACCCCATCTTCGATTGAAGATATGGCCTTTTTCAACTCATTCAGCTGTTTGTTGATGTTTCCATTTACATATTCCCTAAACAGGGACGCCAAGGAAGCAAACGTATTGCACTCAATGTACAACTGAACACATTCACGTCTTGCACCAGTGATTCGCCAACCTTTTGACAAAAACACTTTGAATGTTTTGTACACTGCATCCCGTAATTGTAGATAGTTTTCTCGAGGAAATCTGGACATAAGATCTTCTTCTCCGGCGATAACTTCCTCAAACAGCTCCACCAATGCAGTTGAAATGTTGTCTTCGCTCTCCTTACTCAGGTTCTTCAGGTCAACAAAGAAGTTCAGCCCTGTAATCGATGTCATAATTTCTAAGTTTAATAACAATGATGCACCAATACAGTGAGTCTACTACATTGTAACGACAAAACAAAGTATTTGGAACAATTTGATATCGAAACATTTACAGTCCAATCAGCATTGAGCATATTAAATTACTTATAGCACATATATTTTCAAGAATGATTTCTTACCGGCGAAAGTTACCGTTCTTGGTTTGAAAAACTCTCCAAATGCTGCTTTTTAAATGAATATAGCGCACTTACCGCCAGTAGTTTTCAATGATATTGCGAAACATAAGAAATGTTGTCTGACAACGCTTTTTGTGAAGATGACACAAAAGTGTGAAAGAAATGTATACGACAACACTGTTGCAGTGTTATAGTTTGCAGTCTAGAGAAAACATTTACATGACATTTGTTGCGCTTGCTTAAATAATGATAAAACATTTAATTCCATTTTTTCACCCACTCGAACCTTAGTTTTCTTAACAGAATTACAGGAAGTAGAAAGCTATTTAGTCTGACCTTAGCTAATACTGCGTTCAACATTTATATTTTCCAGCTGCGTGAACATGCAAACAATAAGTGTTACAAAGTATTGCACTGCATTCATGCAACACTTGAACTGTTGTCTTATCATCTGTATTAGCAAAACTACTACATAGTCTATATATGTTACAAAAGGCCCGGTCCCAAGCAACAGTAATTTATGGAACGAAATAGAACCATGATAATTATAGCCCTCTTTTATAAAAGTTTTAAAATAAAAATTGTTGGTTATTATTCTTTCTAAGCCTTGATGATCATAACAATTTCCAAAGCACTAGTGAACTTACATTTTGAAAAAAAGTCAAACGGTTACAAGTTTATAAAGAACGGAAGAAATAATAAATATTAATGCACAGCAGTATATGAAATACATTCTGCTCAGTCAGTGCATCAGCAAAGACATGCATACATGTACATCCCAATCTGAAACCCACATCTTAATAAACTAACTGATTTCCCTAAACTATTAAAATGATCTTTATGGAATCCGATCCTATTGCAGCGTTACGTTTATTTCATGTTTTTCGGTGGTTTATCGAAATATAACGGTGAATTATATCCCGATAAAAATCAAAATCTGTTACCCGTATTAACGCCAAAAAGTGTAACGAGCGTAATGAATGCCGGAAACCATACGCCGATGACGTCGTTTAAATGACGTCATGTTTGTTATACTTTCTGATGACGTTTCCCGCGATTTTTGACATTGTCTTGAAACAAACTGAACACATTTAAAGTAGAGTTTGAGACATAAAATAAACAGAAAAAATGTTGGTATCGATGTAATATCACGATAATTTCACTCGTGAACACCAACGTAGTTATTTTCACTCGTAGCTGCGCCACTCGTGAAAATATCACTGTTGGTGCCCACTCGGTGAAATTATAACGTGATATTACACTGAAACCAACAATTATCCTCTATTTATTACATTTTTACATTAATCAAGAATCGGCATCACATTATTCTAATTTAGCTAATGTTACGTAAAAAAAAAATAAAAAAAAATAATATCAAACAGGGTAAGTCATGTAATTTTATCTAACTACCACAAATCTGTACAGCATTAAGTCCATAGTAAAACAATGTTCAGTGAACAATCGTTTTAATGTGATAAGAATACGACGAAAAATGCCGTGGATTTTATTTGCTGATGTTTACATATACTTTCTTGCGTTTGGAATAGTTAAGTAGATATACATACCTGGTATGCTAATATTATTTCTTGCATCGGGCTGAAGTTTACCGGAAATGGTATTGACCTGTTCCTCAATTTTTTCCAATCTTTGCAAAATGCTGTCATTCCCTAGGATCAATTAAATAGTTTTGATAAAAAAATAAATGTCTTTTTAAATCATACTACGTTACACTTTCAGTAACACATCGCATATGTGATGTCTCTAGTAGAAATAGCTGCAGATGAGGTGTGACATTTGTCCAAGATGATATTTTAATACCGCCAAAAATTCCCATTTTTACTCAATTACATTATAAGTATTGAAACAGTAAATTTTTCTTAATATCACTTAATTACATAGAGTAAACCCAAGCATTTCAAAACCTATTTTTATGCATTTTGTCTTTTGGCATATAATGGTGCAACATGCAATAAAAAGAAAACGTGCATTTGGAAACGTTGAATTAACTCTGGATTTGAAGCATACATTGAGGTTCCATAGCACAATAAGGCATAGCAGAAATGTCCTGGGGATCTTAATTTATATATCCAAACTACATTCCTATATACACATAACCTTAAAATGATGTTTTGTCCAAGATCAAAATTTGTTTGCCAAATTGTGTTTAAATAGAGATTTACCTGAGTTATTGCAGGACAGGCAGACGGACGGACAGAAGTAGTGGAGATATAAAGGTTGTATTTCGGAATGTCCTTAACTGCAAAATCTAGTAAGTTAACCGTAACTGTATTTTCCAATTTGCGGTGTTGGTAGCGGACGTTTTGTATTATTTTTTATAAATATTGTAGTAAACCAATTAAAATCATAGAAACGTTTATTGAATTCTCCAGAAGCCATAGTTTGTACTCGATCATCATGAAAATTGGTCAGGATGTTTGTCTTAATACCTGCAAGGTCAGGTTTAAAACTTGGACACGTGGGATGAAATATTCGAGCACCAGGTCATATTATTGAATATCCCTGCGATCACTCCAGTAGAAGTTACATTTAATACCCATTTATCCTGACAATCTTTTAGAATGTGTGCAACAGTGAACTCCTTTAGATCAAGTTCAGCACTTTGTCACGTTTGGCTAATGGAAGTCAGGTGAGCGATTTAGGATCATCATGGCCCTTTTCTGTAACACAAGAAGTGTCACTTAACTAACCATTCGTAGGAAAGTCTATCCGTCCGTCTGTCTGTAGACAAACTTTTCAATTTTGACCATTCAAGGCAACCATTTGATGGAATTCGATGTAACCTTACAGACGTACAAAGCCTTGTTATACATATTCTTTGTATGTTCCGCTCTGGTGATTTTTCACTAAGTTAATGCCCTATAATTTTGTTTATACTTCTGTACATAGAGATGTTTGTTCATACTTTTTCTCAGGAATATCTGGGGATTATTCAATGAAACGTCAACAAAAAAGATTATGTACCAAGCATAGTTGTGCATAGCTATGGCCAGATTTTTCATTGAGTTATTGCACTTTGCTGTTTTCATACATATGGTGTACAGACATATGTTTGTCCGCGGTATTTTCAGCAACCGTTGGTTGGAATACAATGTTATTAATATGACTGCTTAAATTGTTACCAAGCTAAGACACGTTTACTTTCGTACTCTTATTTTACTTTTTGTGATCGTATGGTATTAAATATATTTACACTAATATTTGAAGTTGATTTGTATTGATCATATCTTCATATATTGTTCTTCAAAATGTGTGTACTACTTTTGTGTCACAAGAGAACCTTGCCTAACATTCTGCTATGAAAATTATAGTGAGATTATAAGCCGAAAAAATAAAGGTTTCTTCTTGAAATAATATGCTTTTAAAATACACAATCTCAATGATTTTATCTCTTCTAGACCCATTTCTTACAGGTACTGACAAATATGTAAAAATCAATTTCAATTTCATTATAACATTTCAGAGCAACATAATGTTAGGGAAAACTAGGCCATGAAAATGATATTTCACATTTCCATAGTCAGTTTTAAATAAATGAAAAATAACAAACGTATGAATACTATATGGACGTAAGTTGGCCACTTCTTTAAGATGACTCCACGTTTCTTTGTTCTGTGAGATAGTTTTTAACTTTATCCCTTTCCCTTCTGTTTTCAAGTGATTATACCTTTCTGACAGGTTTAGATCAAGGTCAGTCACTTCATCCGTGCATTGTGATCGTTGCCTGCACTGTTTGCAATTCAGTCAAAACACTTTAACAGTGCACCCCGTTGAAGTAATGTTTATTTCCATTTATATTCAAAATGGAAATCACGCGATTTATTTACAGAAAAGGAAAATCATTGTTTATCCATGCAATTTATGTACATGAAACATTACTTACCTTCCTGCAAGTGTTCTAGCTTTTCCTGAATGATCCTATCCATCGAATAGAAGACGTGCATTCCCTTTAAAGCATCCGCTAAAGAGAGAGGTCCTCTTTCAATACCATCTATAATCTTTTGAACCTCCTCTTTCTCATCTGTGTCACCGGATTCATCAAGAATTCTTCCTATACATACTTTAATTGTTTCAGAAGTATCTCGATATGTGACATCGTCTACATTTGGTTCATTGACATGGCACAACTTGTTGCGTATAGTCCGAAGTTGTTCAACATCTAAGCGTGTTAGATATTTCAGTTCACAAAACATTGTGAGTATATAACAAAAAAGAGACAAATCCCATTTTGTAAAATCGGTACATCCTGTTCCAGGTAATAACAAGCGCATTTTTTCCTTTGCAAGATTCGATTTTTTTATTTCTGTCGTTTTACTACGTAAAAAGTCGTCTACTGTCCAAGGATAAGGTTGGTGATCTGTTGGACTAAGATCTTCAACACGCTTTAAAAAAAGACGGTGCGACGCTTTTGTGCCTCCTTTCATAAGCATCAGACAAAGTCTGCAATGTTTTTCACTGCCCGTTGTCGACATACTGCTTCTGAAAATGTATTGCGATTCTTGTTAAAGCTGCTCGCTCTCAGGTTTTCGTAAAAAAATTAAGTTCTTGAAACTGTATGTAAATAACGTATCTGAGAACATGGTAGTAATATTAAAAGGCTTCAGTATAAATTTCTGTCAGATATATCTCTTAATTTCAAAAAGTATGCTACCAAATTTAAAAGCGTTGCAAACGCTTTTGAAATTCCAATATAAACATATAGTGTAGCGGTGCCGTGTAACCGACATTTTCAATCGATTTCTGCAAATTCCTACCTAGATTTTTGCTTATTTATTATTCTAGCATAAGTTTTATATCTATGTATAAGGGAGACAATTTTTTTTTCAACGGTAACTGAGAGCGAGAAGCTTTAAGATAAGAATTACTAAATGATTGACCGTTAGTTTATACTAATTTATTTTAGCTCGATTGTGAAGAAAGCTTGTAGCTTATCGAGTCACTCTCGAGCCCGCTTCCTGGAAGAACCAGTACTAGTGTCATATGAGGAAGTACGGTCGTGACCCCAGTGAGCGGCCGATTCCTGAACCTCTACACCACCGCTCCCCTCAAATGATCGACCGTTGACTTTGACATAAAATATGAAGCTGAATTTTAGAGAACGTGGCAATAGCTGTTAAACAAAACCGCTAAAAGTACTTGTAACAACAATAGCTCGCACAAACAAATGATGCTTAGATTTGTTCTTCGCATAAAATTATGAAGTATATTCATATTCATTGTTTTGTAAATTGTGTATAATTATAAAGTATATAATGTTCAATGTTTAAGAGCAGAGTCTAGTACAACTTTTCGTTGTAAATAGATAGTCCGAGAGTGAAAACTGTCACTTACATATTAAGTACTTATCTGAAATATTTCCTTTCACACTAATTTTTGCACTTCTATGCAAATCTAACAGTCAGATTTGCTCCTAGAAGAAAAAGTAACACTGCCTAATTGGCGTATTGGCCCGGTCACTTTTACTTACTTTTTTGTTTTTGAAGGTATAAGTTTGTAGATTGACCATGTGATCAATTGTACGATGTGTTTAGTTTTGAATATAACTTTCAATAGTTAATCTGGATGACTTTAACTATGTCCTTGTGACCTGCTCTCTTGTTAATAAAGCTTAACTTATGGCAGTGAAACTACTGCACCATAATCATGCTTCATGTTGCAATGGATTTTAGATGCTGTTTAAAATTTCAATTTTACGATATCGTAAAGTGCAGAATTACGCAGGTGAGTGCTATAGAGGGCCCTCATGACCTTTTTTGTTTTCATTTCTGAACGAAGCTATGGATAACAAATGTGTGAAATTATTTCATACTCAGTCTATGTAGAAGTTAATTCCCAGACACGAAGTGCTTGTATATAGTCTTAGGTTTTGAACCTAAGTGGAAATTCTTCGAGGTAGCTCCCCAAATCAGTGCTGCATGACTTTGATATTTATACTAATTTCTTAAATCCTTTAATCTCGATTGCGCAACAAGTTTTTACAAATTTAATTTAAATGCTCTCGAGACTCAATTCAGATGGAATCAACCTCGAAGAAAGAGGTAATATTGATTTTTTGATATCTGGTCTAAGGCCACTACCGCTAGGCTCTGGTGGGTATCGAGTCCTGACACGAAGGAAGTATTGCTATATAACCCTACATTACAGGTTATGAATCCTAAAATTGACCAAACTTGTATTATGGGCAACAATTCGTTAAATTATCTAAAACGCATTCATTCATGTATGGTATGCAGACATTCAAACTTGGTATGCAGATATAAACAATTCGGAGAGATTAATAACATATTATAGATTTAAGCACAACTTTAATCTCGAACCATATCTTGACTACTACATTTTAGAGAAAAAATATCAAATTACGCTGAGTAGATTTCGTTTATCATCCCATAATTTAGAAATTGAAAGAGGAAGACACAATAATATACAAAGAAACGAAAGAACTTGCAAATTTTGTAATTGCAATATCATGGTAGAAAATGAATACCATTCCCTGTTAATATGCGTTCATTATGCAGATTTACGCAAAAAATATTTGAAACCTTTTTTATTATACTTGGCCAACGTTAAATAAGTTTGATACACTAATGGTGTGAAGAAATAAAAACGAATTAGTTAACCTGTCAAAATAAAATATTTGTATTTTGCAAATAAACGTAGACAAGAAGTAGATTTATAATTCTAACATTGTATCTATATGTAAGTCAAAACAACTAATAATTTGAAATAGAGGCTTCTCTATATATTTCATTTTCCCGTGAATTAGGTGATCGTTTTTCACCTTTTTCATGTGTTGTCATTTGTCAACCTTATGTTAGACTAGAAGCTTTGTAATCTTGCTTAATGCCGAATAAATGTTGTTGTTGTTGATATATTAAAGTTAGAGCTCGGACACAGACGGACAGGTCCAATCCAAACCTATTGTTCCAAACGGTTTGTCACCGGTATTGGACTTATTACCTGATTTAACACTTCTTTTCACTCGTTAAGTGTCTATATTTTTGGAATATCACACACGTTTTTTTATCTGTTATTATTTAATTTTCCTAAAATGAAATCGGTATGATGGGTGTCGATCTTGATAATATTGATATTATGCTGTTATATTATAGTTGACTCAAAGATTCAAAAGTCACCATCATAGTATTTCAAAATACTTTGACATATGTTTTAGGAACATAAATTCAAAAATTGCCATTATCTTTGATGCTGTTCATTTTTAGTTTTGTTAGTAGGTTTGTATTATCTTCATGTTGTCTCGTTAATTTTGACATGTATGTTTTTATGGGTTTATTTTCGGAATACTTGTTATTAATTGATTACATTTAAGAAAATCGCTATCTTCTATGTTAAATAGAAACTTAAGTCTTCAAACGTGTAGAATTCATTACTTCTATAATCAAAACAGTGTTCTAAATATTTAATACCTTTTACAAACCATTCTTTTTAATAAAATGTACCATTTTTGTTATCTATGTTTATGTAGAACCATCTTTATTGACCTTGCACAGTAAATTTAAACTCGTGAATGATAGGTAAAGTTAGATGTAGTATAGAAGCTTTAATATATATGTATAGTTTAATAAGCGCTCGGAGGAGAGAAGTTTTGATAATTGACAAGGTGCATAATAGACTAGTTACTAGTCTGAAAGAATTTATGTTTTTTTCAATATACTATATTTCATGCACATTTCCAGTTTATTTTATATTATTTTCCTTTGTACACTGGTGCAGTTCGGCGCTGGAAAGTAGACTGGCGCCTGAACAAAACTGAGATATATCTATTAGTAAAAGATATTTCAGGGTCTGGCGACTAGGCTAGGTGCATAACAGAATCTCGCCACTATTCAGGGTGATTCCCTCTGGGGTATAACCCGGTGATTGTAGAGAGCTTGTCATGATTTACATGCAGATTAAACATTGTTTTGTCTAACCATTGTGTGTAGATAAAATACAACTATTTAAGTCATTATGGTCAATTACAATTTAGGTGTACAAGTAAAGTCTTTTAAATGAAATATATAATACTACATGCTGTATTTGTAAACTAGATAAATTGCGTTTAATTTCCAGTATAGCAGTTTTCAAGTTAAACCTTGAAAAAAAGGGTAGAAAATAGATACATCTCTTTTAAATAATAAATCAACAAGCTGAATAATTGTTGATAGCCGTTGATTGGTGTGTGTAACAAGCATTGCAATGTTGTACGGTTTGTCGATAACATTGTGTTTTGTCTTCCTTCGCCTATTTTGCTGTTTATTGATTTCACAAAGATTTATTTGTTTTTTAGTTAAATGTCACAAAGCCAAATTTTCAGTGTCTTATTATTACATCAAGTCAAATGAATTACATGTATTCAGCTAGACAAGCAGCTTTCGTAATCCCGTACATACTTATAACTGAACAGAATATTTGGAAGGGTATTTCATGTTGCTCATATATTTTAAGTGACATTATGCGCATTTTTTTCAAGTAACAATCCAGCTGAAAATGGTGTGTGTACAAAAGCGTATAGGAAATAATAGCTTTTAACCCAATACACCAAACTCTTCCCGCTACCAGTATGAACAAATAACTTTTCTTATTTGACTTGGAGAGTCAATTTAAGAAAAGAACAACTGCATACAGGAGTTGCTTCCCTTCCACTGCATCATGAAAAACGACACAATCAACTATCATTTTATCAGTCCGATTTTTTTTATATCTAAAGCACCAATTTCAAATACTAATGCGGCATAATCATTAATTTAACGCATTTAAATGCACAGCAACCAAACATTGCAATTATAAAATTGTCACCAAAAATACGCTATTGACTGGTATTCCAACTAATAGTCCAACTTTATTGGCATTTTTTAAACATATTCATACGGCGAGGGAAATATAAGTAGATGTGCAGCTTTTCTCTGGCTTTTATAGTCAGCTGATGTATAATTTAACACCAAACGCCCTTTTTCTTACCTACTCTGGTCTTGTTTACTAAAAGTCCTCACGGTTAGATGTCTTGTTTTCCGATCAACGTTCCATAGGTTACAACCGCTTGTAGTGACTAAAAAGGCTATAGAAAACACAAAAGGAAATGCACACTTCTCATTTCCAAAATTAAGTACAAGAAGAGATTATCTGTTGTAACATAAAAAAATGTACATGTAAACGATATCTCCCTAGCAAAAAAGAAATAACCAAGGCCGTCGCGGATCACTTCGATTGTGGATAATGTTAATGGCATTTATCCATTTAGCCTTTATAAAGCGAGGTACTAAAACTGTTGGTGGTGTGCACTTTTGTGTGCTGTGGGGCTCGTTTTGGGGAGGCTGCGTTTTTGGTACGTGGCATTCCCTGTTTGATATTATTTTTGTTTCTATTGATTTCAAAACAAATGTAAGTTATAAAACAATAATGTTTTCTCGCCGTAAATAAATACAACCTATTGAAGATTACGTTCTTTAGATGCTTTAGACTAAACACACATTGAATCACATAATATGCCGACGGACGTAATGCGTATAGAAATATGGAAACCTTTTTTTGTCCATTCTTAATCTGAAACCTTCTGTGTATGTTATTGCTCAACAATTGATACTGGAGCCAGATCACTTCCAGTACCAGAGCCTGATCACTTCCAGTACAAAAGCCTGATCACTTCCAGTACAAAAGCCAGATCACTTCCAGTACCAGAGCCTGATCACTTCCAGTACCAGAGCCTGATCACTTCCAGTACAAAAGCCTGATCACTTCCAGTACCAGAGCCTGATCACTTCCAGTACAAAAGCCTGATCACTTCCAGTACCAGAGCCTGATCACTTCCAGTACCAGAGTCTGATCGAAGCGGAGCGGGAGCACCTCTATCACAAAGTATGTCATTTTAAATACAATTATCAAAGAAGATCTGAAAACTTGGCATAGCATATTTATACATTGATAACCATTTTCACACAAAAGCGATCGAAAGATTGTCTCAGTGTCAAAAACATTTTTTTTTGTCATCCGATGGAAGATATATTTTTACGAGCTTGCTAGATCTATAAAGTGTCTGAATACAATTTGAATGAAATATTGTTCGTGAAAAATGGACCGTTATGCACTTACGTCATTTATAGATTTATTGCTTGTTCGACTTGTGTGGTGTGCACTTCTGGGTGCTGTGGGGCTCGTTTTGGGGAGGCTGCGTTTTTGGTACGTGGCATTCCCTGTTTGATATTATTTTTGTTTTTCTGTTGAAATATTTTCCTTTTCTACTAACATTTATCTTTCTTGACTGCCCATGATCTCAGTCATAGTCTTCTTTAAATAATATACATACTAATAATACTAAATTTATAAAACAAACACATACTACTACATGTCAGATTTTAAAGTTTCCATTGTGCGTAGGAATGTTTTGTTTGTTTTTTTTTTGGGGGGGGATGATTAAATATATTGCATAACATGGTCATAATTTCTATCCCCAAAAGTTGTACATATATCAAGGTTAAGTGAATATACGGGCTTTTACAATTTCAATTTTTCTATTGTCGTTTTAAAACACGAACGCGTCAGCCATTAAACATCGACTACATGTGTTTTCCTCTTAAAGCTCCGAGCCACATGATATCCGTCTACTCCCTGATACAGGGCGCTATCGTTGTCTTAAAACTGAATGTTAAGAGGTAAATAGATATCCATTTTAATGATCTTCAAAACTCATTAGATAAACTCGGATGTAAAATATTTACCTCCTTATATAGTTTATACTTGTTGAAATTTGTTACCCATTCACACTAGCATTCTGGTTAGCAATTCCCAGCTTGAAATAAGGGCACTTATATAAATAAAACAGTTTTGTGATTAAACTAAACTATCGCCCCCGCCATATTGGAATGTCAAGTCATGCAGTTGTATAAATAGCATGTGCTACACGGTCGTATCAGGTATCATCCGGTATCGATTACTACTGTGTTTCAAGCTTGCATTTCTTTTGCCATTATTTTGCATAAAAAGTTCAGAAACGTAAAGTTTTATCCTCGCAATGTGCAGACTGTGCCAAATAATGAATTTTATGTTGAAATGTGCTGATAGTAAAACAAATGAAAACATCATATCTGGATTAGAATATGCGCAATTCATGATACATATATTCGTCTATTTGCTGCTTTAAATTTAGTTTAGCGGGGATATATCTACTTATACAATTTATTTTGACAATTTCCTCTTAGACTGAGCGAGGGAAGTATGCGATAGACTGGCTACAAACCGATAAAAGAAAACACCCATCACAAGTAACCAATAGTTCTTGGACTTTCAGTACCAAGCGAATTCAAAATATTTTATAATCATGTTTTCTTCTTCACTGCTTTATAATGCTCTACATTATGTATGTGTTGTCTTTCATCTATGAACTTGGTAATATCATAGCATACCAGGTACAAAAATTAGTTCTATGATTTCATTGCATAGTTATTTCATATTTTCTCAGACACAAATCACACGATGCAAGGGATTTTACTCACAACTGAAAGCAGACATACAGTTCAGTCACCCGAGACGGTACTTTACACTCCACAGCTATTTCTCTGAACTCCTCCAATCACAAGTTTAGGTAAATTGCAACATTACAATGTATAAAACAGTTTCACTGGTTGACACCTATATTTTGGACCATGTGGTCCAGTCACAGTTTTGGACCCTATTAGACAGTCAGTTCTGCTTCCAGGCACTTTGTCTCTTTCCTTACTTATTATTACAAAGATTGTGTTTCTAAAGTATTCGTTTTATAATCTTTAATTACACTTTAATGTTTAACTAGTTTACAATAGATTACAGTATTATATTTTATTCGCATGTGGCTTTTATTCACACTTATTTCGAGACTAAAAAGCTGGTGATCAACGTACATTTGTATGCTTTACGCTTTATACAAATATACATTAGTACTATATTGCAAATGCAACTCTCATTATTTCTTATAAGGCGTAAAAAAATGTTTGTTTCAGGTTTCCCGACCTACACTATTTGTTTACCAAGCCATTGAAAAGGAATAAAAGATTCAGACATTTACTGCAAGACACCCCTTATCTTTTTGCAGATATTTTTCAAAGTATGTATTTGATACAGACAAATGAAACAAGAGTTTGTTGGCAGTGGTGTTAACTATGTCTAAGTCAGAATTGTAAGAACTGGGGCTGCAGGGGCGGCAGTCACCGATCCAATATTTCGAGGACCTAGATACATTAACTCCTAGTGTACGTATTCTTTAATATTATGGCATCCAAACTAGGATAAAAAAGTTTGACATAAAAAGAAGAAATAATAAAACATGCACCCCACCCACTAACTTAATTATGCACTACTTTAATGTGACTTATGCATCAAATACTACACATTTAACTTAAATCATATTGACAAGAACATCTGGCCTTGTGGGCGTACAAGTCATGATGTATAATATGACATTATAAATATCATAATAAATGTATGCATTCAGACAAAAGTGGGCATGTATGCAAAACTGCAAATTTAACGAAAAAAGTTGTAAATGAGAGTGTTTTAAGAGTGTATTTAATCTGTTTCGCTTTCATTTTCCCAAGTCAGAGTTCTGTACCTGATAAAAACAATTCAACATCCATGTTAAAAGGACAATTGGGTTTAGCTTTTAGCATAAATTCATTAAAATCTATGTTGAATTTGGTTTGTTTGAGAATTAAAAAATATCGACAACAAAAAAATCCCTACCTACCTACCCTATTTTTGGGGGGCATGAAACCTGAAACAAACATAATTTGTTTTAGGCCTAATGTAAAAATATTTCACTGAAAAGTTGATATACGAAGGGTGTTCGAGATGTATTGTGCATTGTGCTTTGTAATCGTACAAACTTATTGATACGGGGATTTCTTTATTTCATGCCTTCAAAATACTCCCCGTGGCTAGAAATGCACAATCTTAGTCTGGGATCCATTTCCGTACAGCAACATGGTATGTTTATTTAGGTTTACTACAAAGGTACCGGCGAATGGCAGAATCGACAGCCTGTCGCGACCGAAATAGATAGACGACGCATGGTTAGAAGTCTAGGGAATAAGGAGGATGTTGTAACACATTTACTTTGTCCGACTTTAAGAATGTTGTTACTATGTAAGAGGTGTACGCTTGAGCAATGTCATGCAACAGTTGAATATGTTTGAAGTCTGTGACTTGGCCTGTTTTTCGTAGTATGTTTTCATCTTTTTTCAATACTCATCACAGTTGTACCTCCCAGTCACACTTTTGCCCATTTTATTGGTACCTGTATTGCTATATCTTCACAAGAGAAGAGTATGGATTACATTTTCAACCATCTTTGTATAAAACATTTACATGCATAATAATTAAAGGGTAACGAAGGTCAAAATATAACTTAGCCTGAAATTAAAGAGCTTTTTTAACATTGTCGATTCTTGTATAAAATTTTACCAAACAAATGAACACCTACTTCCATCAAAACCCAAGTTTACTTTAAGACATCTGAAAAAGGAAATCCAAGAATTTCATTCTAAGTATGTCTTAGTTCCAGCAGACAAGACGGCGGCCAACAATATTATCATCATTTGACGCCTACATTATATTAATGTTTTACAAAACGAACTAAATAGCACTAAAGCTTATATATTGAGTCCTTCCGTTGAACAAAATGTGGTCACTGATCACATCAGTGAAGTTTCTAATTTGAAAGTTCGTATAGATGATCAACATATTAAACTTCCTACTATGTACTGGATTCCTAAATTACATAAACAACCATATAAAGCTCGTTTCATCGCTAATTCAAGCTCTTGTACCACTACAAATATTTCAAAACTATTAACATCTTGCCTAACTGCTATAAAAGCCCACGTGAAAAGATATTGTGATAAAGTATACGAAAACTCTGGTAAACATTTATTTTGGTCGATCAAAAATTCTGGCGAAATCCTGGATGAGTTTAAAGTTAATAATTACAAAGTAACTTCAGTCAGTACATACGATTTTTCTACTCTGTATACCACTTTACCACATAATTTGATAAATGACAAGCTAACTGCCCTAATTCAAAAGACTTTTGCCAGGGAGAATGTTACATTTCTCGCCTGCAATTTCGATAAAGCTTTTTTTACTAGCTGTATTGTTAAACATTATACTATGTGGACCTGTGACGAAGTTTGTAAAGCCCTTTCCTTTTTATTGAACAACATTTATATAAGGTTTGGGAATGCAGTTTTCAGACAAGTAATCGGTATTCCCATGGGAACAAATTGTGCACCCCTGGTCGCAGATTTGTTTTTATATTGTTATGAAAGAGACTTTATGTTGAGTCTTTCTCCAGATACGCAGGCAGACATTATCACTGCTTTTAATAATACATCACGCTATCTGGATGATATTCTTAATATGGATAACCCGTTTTTTGGTCAATTGGTGGACACTATTTATCCCCGGGAACTCCAGTTAATTAAAACTAACAATTTGGATACTGGTGCTTCATTTTTAGATTTACATCTCTCTATTTATAACAATATTATACATACCAAAATTTTTGACAAGAGGGATGATTTTAATTTTAGTATTGTCAATTTCCCCCATTTGGATGGGGATGTACCTCATGCTACATCTTATGGGGTATACATTTCTCAGTTAATTCGGTTTGCCAGAGCGTGTAGTCATTTTGAGGATTTCAATGAACGTAATCAATATATTACAAATAAACTTCTTCAACAGGGCTACCGTTATTACAAATTGCGTAAATATTTTGCTAAATTTTACTATCGTAATTCTGATTTGGTTTTGAAATTCAATAGTAATCTAAAGACTCTTCTGCGAGAAGGTATTTCAAAACCCGATTTTTATGGGGATGTGGTTTACAAACTTCGTAAGATTTTGGGTCATGGCAATTTTCCAACTGTATTTGCTAAAATTATAAAACGTTTTGTTAAAAGAGGTTACGGCCCAACTGTTTTGAGACACACCGCATGTTTGGTGTTCAACCCGTTTACAGTTGGACGCTATGCTTCCCTCTTTGATTGTGTCTGACGGAAGAGGGGGAGGACTCTGTGATGGGCAGTTTTTAAATCCCACTGGGACGAAACTGTTTTGATTTCTGTCCTCTGGCCTGTTTCGTCGGGCCCTTAAGGGTGTTTCTCTTGGTGCTCTGCCTTCTGCAAAGGCATTGAGTACATACGTTTTTTGGTTCTCAAGGTTTGCTTTTTATATATTCATACACGAGCATTTTTTTGTGTTTTACATACCATGCCTTTTGTTTCCATTGCGTGTGTTAGAGATTCACCTAGCAGGGATTACTTTTATTTACACTGTCCTGTGACTTTGGAACATGGTGGGGGTAAGAGTGAGGTTGGGTGCGCACCATAAACCGGTTTAAGCTCCCCAGTGGTGTTTTTGCCAGAATGTTTGAAATCGGATAAAAATAAAAGAGCTATGAGAAATGAAAGATTTAGTAAATAAGCAAATTAGACATACTATTAGACACGCCCCTTTTCAAAATTTAATTTTGAACCCAATTACCCTTTTTTCATGATTGTTTTTTCACCTGAAGTTGGTTACATCAATTAAGTGTCATATAGGTTACCATATTTAAATATACATTTGAAGCTGCTGTTTTTAGCAGTATTACTTGTATGAATATTTAATTACTGCACAATGGCATCACTAATTTAAAACGGCAGCCTCTATAAAACCTTAATTTTTTAGATTTTCAATCTACAATATGTTCACATTTAATACTCCAAATTTTGAAATTCTTTCAACAGTGTGTTCCTCTTAACAAGTTCTTCAATTTAAAGTCAAATTATTTTCTGACTTGCCCTTTCCGTTAACAGTACTGTGATAAAGAAAACCTGTTCAAAGATATTGTGGCAACATAGCAAAATGGTTGGGCCACAAGTTCTTACAACATTAGAGACACTTAAAGTGCGTTGTAAATTGATTGTCATTTTATCATGTTTGATGGGCCCATGTTTTGTTCCCAACCTTTCGCACAGGCTCAAAAAAGTGTACGTAGGTGATAATAACATCTTCAGCATTTTTGGCGGTTCGAGTGCGCACCCTTTTTTGTCGTCAGTCACCCACTTATCAGAAAGCTACTTAACTTTCGATATTTTCAAGATTTTCTCTAGAAGGAAATGAACTCTTAATAGTGAAATACAAACAATGCGTGCAATATCACGTACTGTACATGAAACATCATTTTGAAGACTTTCTCTTATTTTGGCGCGTATTTTATTTAGCCGGCCTGATTTTGCTATATTTTCAACCGACCCAGACCCATAATTAATTTTCGTTTTCTATCTACAAACGGTCTCATAAGACATCTTAGCTGACCAAATTTAACATGAGTAATTATGGCAAAAGTAACCGAGATTACTGCGAACCTTTATGTAAGCCCAAATGTCCTCATTAATTTATTTGCTAATCGTTTTCCAACCAATTTTACAACTGTGGCAAACGGCTACCCCTATATTGAAACGAAAAACGCTCTACATATCGATACATGTATCTAATATCGTGTAGATATTTGATAGAGGTATACAGATGTATTATTCCTCCGGGATATTGCGTGACATCATAATACAAAATACTTTTCAAACACCCCTCGTATGTCCTGCTATTAGATAAGGAAAAACTAAATGAACGACAAATCGAAAATTTGTATTTCAGTTTAATTATATCGTGAACAAAAATGAATATAAAATATGCTATGATACATATGCTATGTACACGTAAATTCCTTACCAACGTTATAACAGTTTTTATCAATTCTGAGCAAATGACTTGCTTGAAAAGGATATAATCAATTATTAAAGAGCACACTGTCTATCCATAGATAACATGTGTGCAGATGCATCATACATACAACACATATTAAATACTCTATTAATCTATACTATTAAATATTAAGTACAAATTTTGTCAAACACTACTTTGAGAAATACTTGAATTAAAACAATTCAATTTTCAACTTTAGATGTCTATGTGATAAGTACATTTAATTTATCAAAGTGCAATGTCGTCCGGCATTACTCCACTGCGATCACACTTGCACAAATTCTAGTAATGGTGTAATTTAACAAAGAAAACAAACTGGAAAATAATCGTTATAGCATGAATTTAAGTCAAATCGATTACATTAGTTCCACTAGACAACACTAGTTCAAGTAATATATTGAGTTACAGGCAATTCTCAGCCGTCAAAATCATCTAATACAATGAATTCATTCCGAATCATTTCTTCTCTCTTATTTGCCACTTGTAAATTAGTTTGTATAATGAATAAATTAAAACTAAATCCATACTAAAATCATCTCCTGTGATCTGGGACTGGGTATAAGGGTTCCGGAAACGGGCGTTATCTGTGAATTATGCTGTCTGGGTTTGGCATCATGTTACATGAATAACAAATCTTACTTGATTGACTATGGCCGTATGTAATACAATGGCACACATTGGCTACTGCAAATTGTTCATTGTAAATTTAAAGTTTATGTATCACTATTTGGAACACTTATTTTTTGCGTTCCAGGAGTTCTGAAAAATTACAGTTTATATATATTTGTTTGGCCTTGGGACTGAAAGTCCCCTAGGTCTAAGTTAGCATACCACATTTCAAACACTGCAGACAATTTAACTGTGCTATGTGCGAATAACAACTGTAAACATGCGCTTTGGGAAAGTAGTGCAAGACAGACCAGATCAATCTTTTGTTTGAATATCGCATACGAAAAGAACATATTACAAATAAAAACAGTACATGCAACTTCAAACGATTGCAGAAAGGTCTATAGCTTACGGGCTGCATTACACAATTTTTTCTGTTTTAGAAATTACTGCGCTGTTAGCTGATTACGGAAGATAATCATATGCATATCACGGAAAAGTACGGATATTTACGGAAACGAACGGAATTCGGTATAAGAGTTTGTAGTTTGATTTTCAAATTTCTGATGTTATTTCATTGACAACTTTCTTATTTACGAACGATTACATATAGATTTACCTAAAATAAATTTCTTAAAAAAAAGATACAATTTACGTACATTCCCAAGAAGGATCTCACGTGATCAAAATCACCCGCCATTTATCGAGGACGCTGCATGTCAAGGCCCAGTGAACGGTTTCACCGATTACAACTACAAAGTAACCAAAAATCATTTTTGGTTTTCCCTGTTATTCACATTGTACAGTACTGTATTTATATTTCATTGTTGGTATTGCTTTGTTTATTTCTGTTTTAAGGTCTTGTCCTTGGTACACAATAATTTACGATCCACATCATCAGATATCGCTTGAAGTTGAACAAAGCGCAGATTGAATTATTTTTATTGTTCTCTCAAAAATTTGATATTGTTGACCATGTGATTATTTTTCATTTAACGTACGTTTTATAATAAAACAAACTTCCCTGCCACCCATATATTTGTGAACCATTCATTCTGTGCCATATACTAAATTTTTAATCTTTAGCCCCCAAGCCTTCAGCGCTCAGAGCGCTTTGATTATTATTCGTTTTGATCAAATATGTAATTTACAGTTAATGTATAAATTTATGGAAATTTATATCTAGTTTTGTTCCTTAGACTTCAGTTAAAAAATAATATACTAATAGTTTCTGTCATGAGCACGCTGTTCAGATCGAACTATCCGTCATAGAGTAACTGTTTTGGCGGGAACGAGGCTCCGCCGAGTTCCTGAGAAACAGTTACCCGAGGTGACGGATATTTCCATCTAAACCAAGTGTCTCATGATAGAAACTTTTTCTTGCATACCGTCTTGCACTTTAAACAATTTTTTAAATGCCAACTTATCGAAATAATACAATATGGTATAAAAACAAGCGATACTTAGATGCTTTGTTTGGGGAAGTGACGTCACAATGTTTATACGTTACGTCACAAGTAACTCACGCGAGTCATATTACATGGGGGTATGTAATATAAGATTTTCCAGCACTGGTGAAAACTGCGGATACCCCGATCAGGTATGCAAGAAACAATAATTCTCGCTATTGCTATGAGTTTTGTACTTCGTCTTATCTATAAATTCTGATGTTTTGTCGAGAAAAAGATGAAATCAATAAACATAAAGAGCGTTACCGGACTCGTTAATTCAGGACCCAGCTTAAACACCATTTTCAGATCATCTTATACATTAAAGTGACTTCAAATCTGTTCTCAGTGATTTAACTTATAAATCACTTTTCTACATCAGTTTTTCATAACTATTATCATAAATTTAATAGCACTGGTAAATCTATTATTGATGTTTTTACCAAAGCATATATCCTGAAAATTTAAATTGATATATTTTTGCCTTTAATAGATTACTTAATCCATTCCTGAAGACTATATCGCTTTTCCAAAAACGTGCTCTAATGTTTCTTCGTGTCGGTTAAAAAACACAGTTTTGATGAATTCACTAATTTGCATTAATATAAAAAAATCTTATTTTTGTATCAATAGTATTTTTGAATACTTGGGTATGAGTCTTTTTCCATTCATTTTGGTTATTGTTCAGTAAGTTTTTCCACATTTTTCACTTTAACATCAGTCTTTGTATTTGTCTTTATTTGCATGGAATATGTTAATTTATTAGGTGTTTTACATGTTTTTAGTTTTGTTAGTAGGTTTGTATTTTCTTCATGTTGTCTCGGTAATTTTGACATTTATGTTTTTATGTTATTCCGGAATACTTGTTATTTATTGATTATATTTAAGAAAATCGCTATCTTCTATGTTGTATAGAAACTTAAAGTCTTCGAAAGTGTAGAATTCATAACTTCTATAATCAAATCAGTGTTCTATATTTAATACCTTTTTCAAACCATTCTTTTTAATAAAATGTACCATTCGCGTTTTTATGTTTATGTAGAACCATTCTTTTTAACTGCACAGTAAATTTAAACTTGTGAATGATAGGTAAAGTTAGATGTTGTATAGAAGCTTTAACATATATGTATAGTTTAATAAGCGCTCGGAGGAGAGAAGTTTTGACTAGGTGCATAACAGAAACTCGCCACTATTCAGGGTGATTCCTTCCGGGGCATAACCCAATGATTGTAGCGAACTTGTTATGATTTACACGCAGAATAAACATTGCTTTGTCTAACCATTATGTGTAGATAAAATACAACTACTTAAGTCATTATGATCAATTACAATTTAGGTGTACAAGTATCACCTGTCTTTTAAATGAAATATTTATTACTACATGCTGTATTTGTAAACTAGATAAAAACAAAAATAAAATCAAACAGGGAATGCCACGTACCAAAAACGCAGCCTCCCCAAAACGAACCCCACAGCACCCAGAAGTGCACACCACCAACACACGCACACACGCACACACACGACACACACACACAATCATGTACACACACACATATACACTACCAACACACACTAGCATACAAAGCAAACACACGAGGACAAAACGAACAATTAAAGGAACACAGTGGGGCACCGCCTTGGAACGGTCAGTGGCAAAAACACCACTGGGGAGCTTAAACCGGTTTATGGTGCGCACCCAACCTCACTCTTACCCCCACCATGTTCCAAAGTCACAGGACAGTGTAAATAAAAGTAATCCCTGCTAGGTGAATCTCTAACACACGCAATGGAAACAAAAGGCATGGTATGTAAAACACAAAAATGCTCGTGTATAAATATATAAAAAGCAAACCTTGAGAACCAAAAAACGTATGTACTCAATGCCTTTGCAGAAGGCAGAGCACCAAGAGAAACACCCTTAAGGGCCCGACGAAACAGGCCAGAGGACAGAAATCAAAACAGTTTCGTCCCAGTGGGATTTAAAAACTGCCCATCACAGAGTCCTCCCCCTCTTCCGTCAGACACAATCAAAGAGGGAAGCATAGCGTCCAACTGTAAACGGGTTGAACACCAAACATGCGGTGTGTCTCAAAACAGTTGGGTCGTAACCTCTTTTAACAAAACGTTTTATAATTTTAGCAAATACAGTTGGAAAATTGCCATGACCCAAAATCTTACGAAGTTTGTAAACCACATCCCCATAAAAATCGGGTTTTGAAATACCTTCTCGCAGAAGAGTCTTTAGATTACTATTGAATTTCAAAACCAAATCAGAATTACGATAGTAAAATTTAGCAAAATATTTACGCAATTTGTAATAACGGTAGCCCTGTTGAAGAAGTTTATTTGTAATATATTGATTACGTTCATTGAAATCCTCAACATAACTACACGCTCTGGCAAACCGAATTAACTGAGAAATGTATACCCCATAAGATGTAGCATGAGGTACATCCCCATCCAAATGGGGGAAATTTACAATACTAAAATTAAAATCATCCCTCTTGTCATAAATTTTGGTATGTATAATATTGTTATAAAATTGCGTTTAATTTCCAGTTCAGCAGTTTTCAAGTTAAACCTTGAAGAAAATGATAGAAAATAGATACATCTCTTTCAAATAGTAAATCAACAAGCTGACTAATTGTTAATAGCCGTTGAATGATGTGTGTAAGAAGTATTGCAATTACCGTATAAAATGGTTGTACGGTGTGTCGATAACATTATGCGTTTTGTCTACATTCGCCTATTTTTCTGTTTTATTGATTTCACTAAGATTTAATAGTTTTTCAGTAAAATGTCACAAAGCCAAATTTTCAGTGTCGTATTATTACACCAAGTCAAATGAATTACATATATTCAGCTTCGTAATCCCGTACAAAAACGTATATACTTACTTAAAACTGAACAAAATGTTTGGAAGGGTATTTCATGTAGCTCATACATGTATTTTTAAATGACCAGTTCCTGGTAACCGTAGATGGTTTTGTCCTGAACAATGAACAAGAACATGCTAATAACAAGAGCTGTCCCTCAGAAGTAACGAATGCCCCCGAAAGAGGTGTGTCTCACGGTCTGTGTCCTCTCCATGTGCTCAATAAATGTGCTATGTAATCTTAAAATTCTTTCTATGTATGGTATAGTTACCATGCCTACAGTATTCCATTACTTTTAAACACTAAGTGTGACCTTGACCTTTAAGGTAGGGACATGGGTCTTGCACGCGACACATTGGCTTGATGTGCTGAACATTTGTGCCAAGTTATTTTAAAATCGTTCAATGCATGACAAAGTTACAGTCCGGACACGAATGCGTGCATATATGCATATATATAGTAATCCATTACCTTCAAACTCAAAGTGTGACCTTGACCTTTAAGGTAGGGACATGGGTCTTGCACGCGACGTGCACGCGACGTGTTGTCTTTATGTGCTAGACATTTGTGCCAAGTTATTTTAAAATCCTTCAATGCATGAGAAATTTACAGTCCGGACACGAATGTGTGCATATATGCATATATAGCGAAATCCATTACCTTCAAACTCTAAGACCTAACCTTGACCTTTTAGGTAGGGACGTGAGTCTTGCACGCGACACGTTGTCTTGATATGCTAGACATTTTTGCCAAGTTATTTTAAAATCCTTCAATGCATGACAAAGTGCGGACACGAATATAGAGAATTCCATTACCTTCAACCTTTAAGTGTGACCTTGACCTTTGAGGTAGGGACGTGGGTCTTTTTTTTTTTTTCCGGTTCCGGTCAAGTTTGAGGTAGCCATATTTTTGTGGCTAAAATAAAAATAAAACTTTCTTAAGCGTTTTACACTTTAAACATATCAAAATGGATCTAAAAATGGTGCAGAAAGCCAGTACAAGTACTGGCGCACAAACTGTAAGTGGTAGTAGGCCAGACATTTCATTTGTGCCGACATCAAACGTGTTCTCAGTGTTGGATGACGTGGCGAATATGGACACTGGTGATAATGTCTTTGTTGAAAGTGAAGGTGAACATTCTGAATGGGAGTCGGCGCGTCGAAACTATAGGACAAGAGTAAGTACTGGTGGTAAAAGTGGAAAGTCCATAAATCTTTCGGACTACAAAAGTTTATCGACGGATGACAAATTGGCCGTACTATATAGTGAGTTCAACACAAACAGGTCAACCATGAACGCTATTGAAAACAAAATAGATCAATGTTTACATTTGCATAACAGAGTTGAAAGTCTCGAGAAGTTTGCGAGCAGTCACGACAAGAGACTGGCATTGTTAGAATACAAATCCTTAGATATCGAAGCCCGCAACAGAAGAAATAATTTAATATTCGGTGGTTTTTCAGAGTCAAAATTTGAAGACTGCACTGTGAAAATTCTAGATCTCATTAGTACAAAACTTGAAATCACAGACCCAGTAATTATAGTAAGAGCCCACAGGCTAGGTAGATTCAAAAGAGACAGTGTTAGAGCAATCATTGTCGCATTTAGGGACTACACCGACACGATGAAAATTCTTGCAAATGCAAAGAAACTTAAAGGTACAAGCTATAATATCAATCGCGATTATCCGCAAGAAATTGCAAATGCCAGGAGGAGTATTTGGAGCCGTTACAAAGATCTACGGGCGGAATTCCCAGACAACAAAATAGCCCTGGTCTACCCTGCTAAAATAATCATGAACGGTCGAGTTGTGTGTAACGCATTCCCACACTCGGACTATATTATGCGCGGAGATAGGGTAACACATTCAGTGCAGGAGGTTAGCCCCGACACGCGTAGAAATCGCTACACCAACCCACACGATTCGGGTGCCACTAGCAAATCACCTCGGTGTACTGGAAATCGAGAACTTTCATCTGACAGTGGATCAAGAAATAGTAGCATTGCGCAACGGCGGTCAGGATCCCCCTATTCGCCGACACCACAGCCCAGACGTAAACAATCTAGATCACCGACACCAAACCGTGGCCATCGCCAACATGCTCCTGTCCGCGACAGGATACTTGCTGGAAGCTCCTTTGAGCAAAAAGGCAGACAACAACCAAGATCCGAAATACAGCGTACCCGGGTAACAAATCGGGAGACTGATAAGTAGGACATTAGGGGGAATGCTCCCGATTTAGAGAAAGTTGACAGTTGTTTGAAACTTTGTGCACTAAATGTAAGTGGATTGAAAAAACATATTGACTATCCAGAGTTTATTGACTTCATTAATAATTATGACTTTGTCTCTCTTTCAGAAACAAATACTGACTTAAATGATATTATTGATATTGATGGTTATACGTTCTTTGCAAAACATAGAACTCAAAAATATAAACGGAAGTCGGGAGGCATTGGTATACTTATCCGAAATAATATAACCCCTCAAGTTGAAATATTAGAAAACAAATCAGAATATGTTTTCTGGCTTTCTATTAATAAAACTTTTACTAATCTCGGCGAGAACATCGTAATAGGCTGCATCTACCTGCCACCTGAAAATTCACGTTTTTTAAATGAGGATGACTTGTCGGATTTTGAAAACGAAATCGAATCTATGTGTAGCGATAACAAATACGTTTCTTTGAATGGTGATGTCAATGCCAGAACGGCACAACTCAATGATTTTATCCCATCTGATACTCATTTCAATACTATTTTTGGGATTGATTCAGACTCCCAATCTGTTCTTGATAAGACCACGATTCTTGAAAATTTATCAATTTCTCTTCACCGAAACTCGAGCGATCACAAAATGAATACGCACGGTTTTTGGCTGATAGATATATGCAAAAACAACAACTTATTTATACTTAATTCGCGGGTCGGAAATGACAAAAATATAGGCCATTTCACATTTAGAGATAGGTCGGTGATTGACTATGTAATTTCAACTGCTGAGTGCATCGAGTATATTTCCGAATTTGAAATAGTAGAAACAGATGCGTTATTTTCTGACGGACACAGCGCGTTACATTGGTGTATAAGTATAAAAAATAGTAAACGGGAATCTAAAAATATTACGAATCATAGGTCTCGGCCGCACTGGGATAATGCACAAACAAATGTATTTAAAGATAACATCGACTTAAACCATGCTGAATGCTTAACAAATCAGTTAAACTCCTATCCTCAGTCGCAAGGTACAGTTGAATACATCACGCAAGAGTTACAGAATCTTTTTACATCTGCAGCATATGAAACTTTCCCGATAAGAGCATTAGAGCCCCATATATATACAAACTACCCATGCCGTAAGCCGTGGTTTGGACCAGACTGTAACCGAACGAGAAAAATATACCACGAAGCAAAAGATGCATACCGGAAAGACCCACGCAATGATAACAAAATAAGATTGAAAAACGCAAGTAAAAAATATAAACGTACAATGAATTATCACATAAATAAATACAAATGTATCAAGGCGAAAAAACTAAAGAACTTGCATGATAAAAATCCCAAGAAGTACTGGAAATTCTTAAACAATTTAAAGCCTAAGCAAAAGAATGCTAAATCCCCCAACATACAAGAATTCTATGAACATTTTAAAACTTTGAATGTAGGTGAAAATAGTGAGCAAAATGAATATTTTGACGAAGATGAAATAGGCATCCTACGCGAATCTAATGCTCATTTAAATTTACCTATATCTGAAAGGGAAATTCAGAAATCTATATCAAACTTAAAAAATGATAAAACACCAAGTCCAACTGACAATATTATAAACGAATATTTAAAAAGTACAAAAGATGTTTTAATGCCACTTTACATAAAACTTTTTAATTGTGTATTTGATACAGGATTTATTCCAAGTAGCTGGCTTGATAGTACTATAATTCCTATATATAAGAATAAGAGAGACCAATTAGACCCAAATATTATCGCCCAATAACTATTTTAAGTTGCCTTGGAAAATTGTTTACTTCAATATTGAACATGAGACTTACAACTATTTAGATAACAGTGGTTTACTGTGTGAAAATCGGGCTGGCTTTCGAAAGGGTTACTCGTGTATGGACCATATTTTTGTATTGCACATGCTTTTTGAAATACTGAAAAAAAAAGAAACAAAAGTTATTTTGTGCTTTTATAGATTTTTCACAAGCTTTTGACAAAGTGTGGAGGGTTGGTTTATGGCATAAATTATTACAAAACCACATAAATGGAAAAAATTTTGATGTAGTACATAACATGTATAAAAATGTTAAATCATGTATATCACATAATGGTCATACTTCTACTTCCTTTGTATCCGAAATGAGGGTTAGACAGGTGAAAATTTGTCGCCTGCGCTTTTTTCACTGTATCTTAATGATTTGCAGGAGTATATGCAAATTAATGGTAGTATTGGTGTAGAGCTAAACAAACCCCAAGACTGGACTCGATGGCTTAAACTTTTAGTTTTGCTCTACGCTGATGATACCATTATTCTCTCAGACTCAAAAGAAGATTTTCAGAACTGCCTAAATTCTTTTAACGAATACTGCAAAATTTGGCGTCTTAAAATTAATACTGATAAAACAAAAATTGTTGTATTTGGTTCCAGAAATTCCCAGAATTTTCGTTTCACACTTGGACCTCATAATGTTGATATTACAAATAAATACCACTACCTGGGGGCTACATTTTCAAGTAATGGTTCTTTTCTTAATGCAAGAAAGCATGTAGCCCAACAAGCTACGAAAGCAATGCATCTTCTTCTTGCAAAGTCTAGAAACGCCGATTTACCTGTAGATCTTATTTTAAAACTTTTCGATCATACTGTTTTGCCGATACTCACATATGGAGCAGAAATATTCGGTTTTGAGAATCTCGAAATACTCGAAAAAGTTCACAATGACTTCCTTAGAAAAATAACTTACGCTAAGAAAAGTACTCCAATGTACATGCTTTACGGAGAATTAGGACGATACCCGATTTCAATCACGGTTCAGGCTCGTATGATCTCTTTTTGAACATATAATCCTGTTATCCTTTTTTTTTTTTTTTTTTTTAGATTTAATTTAAATCCAATATCAACTTAGCACGAGGTCACTATAACACTAAACAATTTGTTTTTGTCATGTTTTCATAGATGAGTAACTATATACTATGGAATCTCATTCATAAAGCCGGACTACTTTCTTTTTCAAACCCGTGCAAATCGTGCCTACTGATTCTATTTTAACAATCAATGGTAAAATTAGTAACAAGGGTTTTCCACAGACCACGGACCTATAAGTGTATATTGGTCAGTGAACAAACTTAAGAAACAATATACTCCATCATCGAATGAACACTTGTTTTATAATCTGTTAACTATCATGAAGACAGTTTAAATGTTTGTTATAAAACGAACATTCCCCCACTCCCCCTCCCCCCTCTTTATATCATTAATCAATAAACTGGCATACTTAACAAAGCAATATCATTGTACATGTATATGAATTTGTCATAGTCTAAATGCATACTTTATAACTAACTTGTACCGGAATCTATAAAAATTGTATGTTGATTGTTCTTGTTACAACCCCATGCTGCATTTCAAAATACCTGGGTGAATAAAAGAAATATTCTGTTCTGTTCTGTTCTTGCACGCGACACGTCGTCTTGATTTGCTCGAAATTTGTGCCAAGTTATTTTAAAATCCTTCAATGCACGAGAAATTTACAGTCCGGACACGAATGTGTGCATATACCTTCAACCTCTAAGTGTGACCTTGACCTTTGAGGTAGGGACGTGGGTCTTGCACGCGACAAGTCGTCTTGATGTGCTCGAAATGTGTGCCAAGTTATTTTAAAATCCTTCAATGCATGACAAAGTTACAGTCCGGATACGAATGTGTAAGTGGGGACGCTCAGACGGACGTACCTACCAGACGGACTTTGTGAGGTTATCCCTTTGATCATTCTTTGATCTTTTTTAACCCAACAATGAAATTATTTGACCCCACAATACCATTTTAACCCCATAATGACGGAATGAACTCAAAGAACCTCATAAATCCTAAGTTGTACTCAAACCCAAACCCCATGATGTCTACTGGGACAGACGGACAGACAGACGGACGGACAGACGGTGCGATTTAATATGCCACCCTTCGGGTGCATAAAAATGCTATTGACTGGAATTCTAACTAATGGTCTAACTTGTTGGCATTTTTGAAAAACATTCATACGGTGAGGGAAATATTATTAGATTTGTGTGTTCTCTCTGGCGTTTATAGTCAGCTGATGTATAATTTAACACCAAAAGCCCTTTTTCTTACCTACTCGGGTCTTGTTTACTAAAAGTCCTCACGGTTAGAGGCCTTGTCTTTGTTCCATAGGTAACAACCGCTTGTAGGGGTTCTTAAATGTCGTTTACATTACTTTTTAGGCCGTTTTAGAAACATATTCTAACATTCAGACTAAATAGCCTATAGGAAACACAAAAGGAAATGCACACTTCTTGTTGCAAAGTTTAATGACATGAGGAGATCATCTGTTGTAACATAAACAAAATTTATGTAAATGTAAACGATATTTCCCTTGCAAAAAAAAAAAAATAACCAAGGCCGTCGCGGATCACTTCGATTGCCGATAATGTTAATAGCATTAATCCATTCAGCCTTTATAAAGCTTAGAAGAGAATTATGCCAATTGCATTATTATTCTACTATCAGTCTCTTCCTGACTGGACTCTATTACAGTGATTTTAAAGGGGTTTTCAACCATACCACCAAACACGAAAACGATTTCTTCCCTCTCAAGTAGACCCTGGCAATTTTCAATTTTGCTTTTCCTGTCTGGTATCAGCATGTTAATTTACATATATATATATAACAGCAGGGACACTGAAAGTATTATAACCACGTTTCTGGCATGTCTGGAGTTTTAAAGTATTTGTAAAATACTGGTCAAAGGTAACATGTACTTGTGAAATAATAACAGGGTTCAATAATATGGAGTAATCTCAAAAACATTTCTTCACCATTTAAACTGACCACCTTTGAATTTGCATCAATAGCACGGTTTGAACTATTGATTGTTTTCAGTTATGCCATTTGTAGCAGGTCAAAAACTCTTTTGCAGGTTTGTTGTTTTCAAACGGAATCAGCAGCTTATGTTAAAGTCATACAACATCTTTCTGTGCAAATCACAGCACGACAGAGAATTGCTTTCAACATCCTGCGAAATTTCAATTCCAGTTGCAAAGATAAACAGTTTTTTTAGAGGACTAGAAATAAAAAGGTGTATAATCATTCTAAATAAACATCGTAAGCACTTTATGTGCTGCCTCATTGTATGTTTATTTGCGAAAAGGTGTATACGTGCAATGTTTGTTGTACAAACATTGAGGCCAGTATCAAAACTACAGGAGTATGAAGAGGAATCGTTTGATATCAGAGTTTGACACAGTAACCAACGAAACAAAACACTGTCGGTATGTGTGACACTAATTATTCAGATGACTTTTAAGCTTCTTTTTTTCAGTTACTTCTTATACATAGTCAAAGCAAACACCATTGAATGAATCCTGTGTCAGTTTAGTTTTGAACGCACATTTCTCAAATACATCTACTAAGTCATTGGGGAGTTGATTAATTTGAAGGACAAGGTGTGACATGAATCTTGAGGATACTGGTACTGTTTTACTGATTTGCAGCAAACAGCAGACATCCCACAATCCATGTCTTGATGACGCAAGGTAAAGTGAGAGAGGAATACAACCTGTAGAAGGTCGTCCAAAAGTCTAAAGAAAGGAGAGGTTCCTGCTGATCTGAAATTCATCAATAATAGGAAGAAAATAACTTTCAATTTCTTCTATTATTTCTAGCACAGCTTCTTGCTGAGCCTCAGAGGTGAGATTTATAGCTTTGAATTTATCAAGTTAGAGAGAAGGCAAAGATTTTGAATTTGCATCAAAGCATATCTGAAATTGAAAAAAAAAGCTTGTGATGAGAACCTCATCAAGAATCAACATAAAACACATGGCTCTATCAAATTCTATTCCACACAAACTATGTTCTGCTGCCAATCTTGCAAAAAACACCAGAATCCATCATGATGTATTTAAATCAAGCATCACCATACAAATACCAATGTCAGTAAAAACTGACATAAACTGGAAACCTCCTTCGTGAAATAAAACTACTTCTAATTCAGTAAGTCAGGCCCATACAATTTCAAGGGCTTTGTAAGATACAATGTAGCAGGTTGACAGACTTGGAAGCCATCTTGGATTCCATAGATGATGTGCACATTAAAATTTGCTGAATAGTACATATAAGCTGGAATCTATCCATTTTAAGTTTAAAATATTGAAGGTGAAATTAAACAAATGTTCAAATAAACAATGTATATTTTAGAGCAAAAATACATGTGAAATTACCCCACCCACTCTTAAATGCATGTGCATTCTTATTCTCGTTATTCTCTTTTTACTAGGGATGGCAACGAATACCATAATTGATATTCGAGGACTCTGTTCTTTTTCCAATCGAGTACTCGAGTTCTCGGAAAACGATAATTCACGTGATAAAAATATAGCATTACACATTAGATCAACGGAATGTATTTCAATCTCTTTTTCATTTCAGTTACCATGCAACTATCAATGAATTTCGGCGTATGTGCTAAGTAAATAGATAATATAATAAATTCAGGAAAACGACAGTCGAACGTGAATTTCAAACGTGTGTTTGTCGTTTTGATGTCCAAGACCAAAATCCCAAGTACAATGTATATTGGAACATTCATCGATATTACAAATAGCATATATTGGGAAACCACCCCGAAGGGAGGTTACTCTGAGGAGGGTATTCTAGCTTATTAAGTAATCAAGACTTCTAATAACATAGAGGATAATTGTTGGTTTCGATGTAAGATCACATTATAATTTCACCGAGTGGGCACCACAAGTCATATTTTCACGAATGGCGCAGCCACGAGTGAAAATATCAACTTTTGGTGTTCACGAGTGAAATAAACGTGATATTACACCGATACCAACATTTTTTCTGTTTATGTTATGGTTAAAACTCTACTTTTATTGAGTTTGTTTCTATAAAACATCGAAAATCGCGGGAAACGTCATCAAAAAAGATAGCGTAACTGACGTCATTTTAACGACGTCATCGTCGCATGGTTTCCAGCATTAATTACGCTCGGTATACTTTTTGACGTAAATCCGGGTTAAAGATTGCAAAAACAGTGAAAAATAAAAATGGTAATCCACTGTTTCAAAACTGTGGATTATCACTTTTATTTCACCGGGAAAAATCTATAATTTACTGGAAAACATAAAATAAAAGACCCGGATTTACAGTTTATCGAACAAACGCAAAGGCGATATAGTGTAATTGCTATTACTATTATTACTATTACTGAATCTTACGTCTATATTGTTTTGTTTAGATCATAAGCGGCATAGAATCATAACAATACCTGCATATCAAACTGTCAACGTGTATATTGCATTTAGGTGCCTACCTAGCGGATTAAACAGTATATATTTCGCACATCACCTGGCGTGTTTTGATAACAATCCCGAATTAGAACAATGACACGTTAAGGCTGTTATTTGGAGGAACCAAATAGCGATAAATTATGATTTTATGTATAATGCGATTTTTTGCAAAAATAACAACAATTGTTACGAGTACACGTTGCCATCCCTACTTTTTACTGGTGTAATATAACTATTTTGATAAGCCATAAGTTGTATTTTATTTCTTGTCACGAAGGTGTATCAAATTGGTAAAAAAATGAACTGCTATTAAAAACATCTCTCAAAACCCATGAACTCATTGTTCACTCTTATAGGTAAATTTGTCAATTATTTCATAAATTTTACTAAATTCATGAAAAAGGATTCATAAAATCGTCTATTTAGTGTGCATTTATACATCTTTTTTTTTTGTTTTAAACCAAAACACAGTCTGGAAAGAGAGTACTACAAACACTGGAATTTTTAATTGTGGTGGCTATCTTGGACGCCATCTAGGATTTTTCGAACACCACCATTTATGCCAATTAATGTCGGCCGTTTCATAAACTAAAATTTATAACGAACATTTTGATATATGACTTAGGTTGTTATAGGAGGGTCCAGGTTCCCTTTTTTAAAGCCAGAAAGTCACCCTACTAAGGGCAATAAGTCTGTAATTACTCCATTACTTCTCTACATCATAAACCAAACGTTTCTGCAGTTAACTCTTGCTTTCCTTTATTTTCATTGTGAATGAAACTGTTATACAGATCCTTTATTTTTGGGATAAAACTATGGCAATGTTTATTATTCTAGGAGTATAAATCACTGATTAATGTTTTATTTAAAAAAGTTGATTGTCACTTTGAACAGTAATATCACTTTAAAATTACAGCTCTAAATTGTAACAAGGATTTGGGTCCGTTTCATAGCTTACTAGCGGTTCATTAGATAGCATGAACATGAACGCATCTATGGCGCGGCTGTTTCATATCATTTTTTATATATATTGATACAGAAGCAGAGAACACAATGCAAGGGTGTGCTTTCAACCATTTGATGTGCTTCTGTATCAATTTTTCAGTCACTCTGCTTGTTTTCTTAACCCAAACCATCAAAAGATTAAGAAATTTGCACGAAATTGACCTTCATCCGTCTGCTTAACAACTTGAAGAATGGAAGTGCTATTAGATTATGAATGAAAATGAATGAAAACACTAAATATAACCATTCGAACGGTTGCTGCTGAGATGTTGAAAATAACCAGATGACCAAATGATAGAGGAGAAAAAATCCTGTGAAACATTGCATAAAACCTATGTATGGCTCTTATTTAAAAAAGATATGTAAAATAGCTTTCGAAATTGTGTCATTTTATCTCATTAGTTTTCTTTTAGCGCTGCAAACAACATGACCAAAGCAAAACTGCGTATGAAAATATTTTTATATAAAAGAGTAACTCGTTAATTTGATTTTTATCGTGTTGTTTTCTATCGATTTATGTCCCAAATTAATTTTTCAAATCATGTCAACAGCCAAACCTTTTGGTATTTTCACTTAATATGTTGTACACTTATTTTATGAGTATGAGCTGCGCCAAATCCGTTGGAAAACGGGTGGTAAAATAGTTGTGACTGACGACAATTGAAACCGTTACTGAAAGTCCCCTAGGCCTAAGTTAGCATACCACATTTCAAACACTGCAGACAATTTAACTGTGCTATGTGCGAATAACAACTGTAAACATGCGCTTTGGGAAAGTAGTGCAAGACAGTCCAGATCAATCTTTTGTTTGAATATCGCATACGAAAAGAACATATTACAAATAAAAACAGTACACACAAGTTCAAACGATTGCAGAAAGGTCTATAGCTTACGGGCTGCATTACAATTTTTTTCTGTTTTAGAAATTACTGCGCTGTTAGCTGATTACGGAAGATAATCATATGCATATCACGGATATTTACGGAAACGAACGGAATTCGATATAAGAGTTTGTAGTTTGATTTTCAAATTTCTGATGTTATTTCATTGACAACTTTCTTATTTACGAACGATTACATCTTTTATTTACCTAAAGATAAATTTCTTTAAAAAAAAAGATACAATTTACGTACATTCCCAAGAAGGAACTCACGTGATTAAAATCACCCGCCATTTATCGAGGACGCTGCATGTCACGGCCCAGTGAACGGTTTCACCGATTACAACTACAAGGTAACCAAGAATCATTTTTGAACGTATTTACGTAAACAATGAGAAATGTTCTCTTAGCTATTTAGAAAATATCGCAGTGATCTGAAATGTTAGTGAAATTGAATTTGTGATATTGGACTTAGAAATATAATGGATATATAATGAAAACGTGAGTTGGACTCAAATCTTGCATTTGTCATGAAATTTCAATATTTTTCCATTGTGCTGTATTTTTGAATGGGTGGAGAGACGGTCGATTGGTGAGCGAAAATCAAAGTTGAAAAATTGCCTGGGGCTCACCGTCCATGACAAATTTAGCGGTCACGCATGACTGAACCGCTTAACCGACACAAGAGACATAAAGGGACATAACTAAATACCGTTAAGATGGTTGTGCATTAAAATGAGCTCTAGGCAAAAACGACCCCATTCATCAACAGCCAGTGAATTGGATATAAGCGCATCGGATAATCCAGTATACCCCGTATTTAAACAAAAAAAGAAAAAGAAGTCTAAGGCAAAAAAGGGAGCACATACAAAAAAGCAAAAAACTGGGGACGATTTAATTGAAACAGCCCCCTCAACAGACGGATCTAAAGACAAAATTGCTACGGTGGCTGCCAAGCAAGATAAAAAGGCGAGCGAAAATGGTACGGGGAAGCAGTCCAAGTCTCAGTCCGATCAAAGTATAGAAAAGCAATTGTTTGAAATTAGTCAAAAGCTCTCAAATTTGCTGTCAAAGGATGATACATTCTTTATAAAATCAATAATCAGAGATACATTTATTGAAATGAAAGACAGCATACTCAGCTCCGTTACGTAGAGAATCGAGGTGCTGGAGAGTGATGTACATGATCAGGCAAAGATTATCGAAAAATTGCAAAGTAATATCGCAAATAAAGATAAAGTCATAGCAAATTTGAAAGATAAAAATCGGAGCTTATATGAAAGGATAGAGAAAGAAGAAAGTTATACTGATAACGAATTGAATGAGATTGAGCAATACAGCCGTAGAAATAATATCCGAATCTACGGCATACAGGGTGATGAGAAAAAACAGTCATCGGAAGTTGTAGCTGCAAAAAGCGTCGCCGAAATTAATGAAAAAGCAGGTCTTAAAATAGAGCCAGAAAGCATTGACATATGCCATAGACTCGGACAGTACAAGGACAAGAAACATAGGCCAATTATAGTAAAATTCGTGAGAAGACAAATAAAAATTGACTTGTTCAAAGTTTCCAAAACTCTCAGAACACACAACATTTTTGTCAACGAAGATTTGACCAAATTAAATGCACAGGTCTTAGTTTCATGTCGCGTGAAAGACAAGAAAAAAATCGAAAAAGCGTGGTCTTTCGATTTATGTTGTTTACACACGGGAAAATAAATCAACGCAGTTGCAGTTTAAACAATATCATTTCTGGTTGAGCAAGCCGTGGCCAGAAAAGGAGGAAACCTCCGCATCAGCGTCTAGTGATGGAAGCGCCTATGACAAAACTGAAAAACATACTGCTTCCCAAGCGGTCAATCCAGCCAGTAAAGCTCAGTGATCTTGTGTGACTGACGTATTTTTGTTTCACGTGTGAAATTAAAACTTAATGGAGTTATCTTTCTTTGACCATATTAAAATGTACTGAACTATGAATAAGTAGTTAAATATAAAGGACAAACGAACAACTATCTGCATTAAAATTTAATGGAGTTATCTTTCTTTCACCATCTCAAACGTTTTGAACTATGAAGAAGTAACTGGTAAAATATAAAGAACATATGAACAATTATCTTTATTTCATGAATCATATCATTTAAATAGCTTGTTTATACGAGACAACGTTGTAGGTACAATAATATGTATTTACTTGTTTAAAAAGACACAGAGAAATTATGTATTACTTATTGAAATATTGTTTCTCAACAGTACTTCCAATAATTAAAATTTACTTAGTATTGTAATAGAAATTTGCAGAATTTAAAAAAATAGATCTGCGTTTTCTTTTCTGTTTACTTTTTTGCATTCATTTTAAAATGGACATAATAATAAATAAAATTCTCAGAAAATGAACTTTTAAAAGAGAGATGAAAAGTTCATTCATATTTTATTATTAAACTTGCTAGTGGCTAAATATATTTAATAGCAAATCTTATTACATTACGATAAAATATAATTTGTGTTGCTAAATGTCTATCTCATCATAGATCTTGCATAGCTGCAAAAGTTTTGTCCCATTATTTAAAATGTTCCGTGTACAAAATGCTTTTCCAATTTATTGTGCATTTATAATATTTAGCCAACACAATCATTTTTATTACTTACCATAGCACGTAAAAAAGCAGTAATAACAGGCATAGAAAAGAGCTCTGGTAATTTCGTTTTATTTCATCCAGAGTTTTTTTTTTTTTTTCGTTTCACAAACTGTCGATACTGTGCCAGTACTATTGAGTTATAGGCTGCTGACTTTTATTTATAAAAGGAAGGAGTCGATTTTTTTAATTAGTCAGCATAATGTAAACAAATAAAACTAACAAAGTATAGAAACTTTTCCAAAAGATTTTTTATCTATTTTCGTTTTCGAGAAGTTTTTTTATCTTTGTTGATCAGAGTAAAGGGAGTGAACTTTGTATGTTAGGAAGTAATAAAAATATAGCCATAAGTAGTTACGCTTGGGAATTAATTTCAAGAGAGGTAATTTACTATATAATTTGAGTTCAAATGCTTCAGTTCATTTGTTTTGTTTCATGGATGTTTTAGATCATGGTTTTCACCATTTTGTACATATTGCATTCTGTGTTTGTCCTTCTGTTTGATGTGCCAGTAACGCCGATATGGCCTTTCCTTCTATATATAGTATATACGTTTTATGACTCTGTAAGCACATTTATACATATTTTTATTTACAATGAATGAATTAAAAATATTATCACTAAATTGCAGAGGCCTGCAAGGTATAAAGAAACGATTACGAGTATTTCAGTACATAAAAGAGATGAAATGTGATATTTATTGTCTTCAAGACACTCACTTTCTTCAAAATCAGTATAATAGTATTTATAGTCAGTGGGGTGCGGAATGTATTTTGAGCTGTTCAACCTCTAACGCAAGAGGCGTTGCAATATTGCTAACAAAAACAATAGACTATAAAATAAATAAAGCTGTAGTGGATGATTTGGGAAATTATGTCATACTAGTCTTAAATGTTGGAGAATTAAGATTTACATTGATATCGCTATATGGACCGAATTCTGACAATCCGTCTTTTTATGATAAAATCTTCCAAATCATTGATAGTATTGGAAATGACTCGTACTGCTTGTGTGGAGACTTTAATCTAGTACAAAACCCTGATTTGGATTATAACAATTATAAGATCATTAATAATAAAAAAGCACGAATAAACCTTTTACATCATATGGAAGAAAAGAACCTGGTAGACCCATTTAGATACCTTTTCCCTGATATTAAAAGATATACTTGGAGAAAAACAAATCCGCTACAACAAGCAAGACTAGATTTTTTTCCTTTTATCTCCGTTTTTACAACCAAGCTGTTCAGACATATCTGTAAAACCTAGTTTTCAATCCGATCATTCGATTATTATGATGAAATTAAAATTAAATAACTTAAGGCATGGTAAAGGGCTCTGAAAGCACAATAACTCACTACTAAAAGATATATATATATATTGAGGTAATTAACAGAAAGATTGACGAAGTGAAGGTTCAATATGCATTGCCGGTATATGATTTTCAAAATATTGAAAACATACCCAATAGCGAAGTACAATTTAATATAAATGACCAACTATTTTTAGAAACCCTACTTATGGAAATAAGAGGGAAATCCATATCATATAGTTCATATAAGAAAAAAACTAATATTCAAAGAGACTCCGAGATTAAAAAAGAAATTCAAATACTAAAAGAAACTGAAACAAATGCAAGTCTTGAGAAACTTGAACAATTAAACAATGAACTGAAGGAAATTCAAGATAATAAGTTGCAAGGCTATTTGTTAAGATCGAAAGTAGATTGGATAATTGATGGGGAAAAGCCCAGTAAACTTTTCTGCAATTTGGAAAAAAAACTACTATGTAAATAAAACAATTAACAAGATTGTTAAGGAAGATGGAGGTATAGTTACAAATCAAAAAGAGATATTGTGTGAAACTGCTAGATTTTACGAAACGTTGTACAAATCATCCAATAAAGATATTGATGATTACGAGTTTATAAACTTTACACAAAATATTAAAACTCCTACACTCTCTAACATTGAATCAGAAGCCATTGAAGGCAAAATAAAGATCGAAGAAGCATCTATAGTTTTAATGAACATGACCAACAATAAAAGTCCAGGGTCAAAGTCATCAGGGTTTTCTGCTGATTTTTATAAGGTCTTTTGGAGCAAAATAGGTGCTTTTGTTTGCAGAGCTCTTAACCATGCTTTTATTTCAGGGGAATTATCAATAACTCAAACACAAGGTATTATAACATGTATCCCAAAGGGAGATAAACCAAAACAATGTTTTAAAATTTGGCGTCCAATTACGTTGCTTAATACAGTCTACAAGATTGGGACAGGCTGTATTGCAAACAGAATAAAAAGATATTTAGAAAAATTGATAAATAGTGACCAAACAGGATTTGTAAAGGGAAGATTTATTGGAGAAAATACAAGACTTATTTACGATTTAATGCAATATACTGAAGAAAACAATATTCCTGGTCTGCTTCTTTTGATAGACTTCGAAAAAGCTTTCGACTCATTGTCTTGGTCTTTCGTTCACAAAACCTTAGCATGTTTTAACTTTGGTGATGATATAAAAAGATGGTTTGATATATTTTATAAAGATGGAGTTTCTGCTATTAGTCAGAGTGGGTTTTATCTAATTTTTTCCTGTCCAGCGTGGCTGTCGTCAGAGTGATCCTTTGAGTTGTTACATCTTTATTTTATGTACTGAAATACTGTCCCAGAAAATAAGATCTAATGATAAAATTAAAGGTATTAAAGTAAATGACCTTGAACACAAACTGTCTCAATTTGCTGATGATACTACAATAATTTTAGATGGTTCAGCCTCTTCCTTAAATGAAACACTAGAAACCTTATCCACATTCACCGCTCTTTCAGGCCTTAAAGTTAATTTTGATAAGACAAAGGTTGTTTGGATAGGAAAAGAAAAATATAGTTCAAATAGTATTAAACCTAAATGGAAACTAACATGGAATCAACAGAGTTTTGACATGCTTGGTATCAAATATCACGTAGATCTGACCAAAATGATTGACCTTAATTACAAAGAAAAACTAAAAAAAGCGGAATCACTTCTAAATAATTGGAAAAGACGAACCATTACGCCGATAGGTAGGATCGTTGTAATTAAAACTATAGTCATTTCGCTTTTTAATCATCTATTCATCGCATTGCCCGACCCACCAGATATTTACATTAAAAAATGAACGGCTTAATCTACGATTTTATTTGGCAAGGTCAAAATAAAGTAAAGAAAGATATTTTAACGAAAAGCTTTTCAGAAGGTGGACTTGGCATGATTGATATTTGTTCTTTTATATCAGCTTTAAAAACAACATGGATCAGACGTATTTTAAACAACAATGGAAAATGGTTAGATATTGTTAATAAATTGATTAACATAGATATATTGCTAAATTGCGGTCTACGTTATCCCCAAAAAAATAATAAGGTCTATTACAAACATATTTTGGAAAGATACTCTAAACGCATACATAAAACTGAATAATTGTCAAAATGTTGAACATAAAAATGTCCTAAAATATCCTCTTTTTTATAATGCAGACACATTAATTGGTGGTAAAAGTGTCTTTTTTAAATCATGGTTCGAATCTGGTGTTCATTGTATAGGAGATTTAATGAAACCAGATGGAAACTTTTACAGTGTCTACGAGTTCAATCATGTATACAGCTTAAATGCAAATTTTGTACATTTTAAGGGTCTAACACTTTCTGTGACCAGCTACCTTAAAAAGATAGATTATGTATTTGACAAGCAAATAATTCGACCATTTATTCCACCAAATTTCATTAATATTTTAAAATACCCGAAAGGTTCGCAACCAATGCATAACATCCTAAAAACTAATATCCATGAACCTTCTTGTAAACTGAAATGGGAACAGAAGCTTGAGCTTTAAATCAAAGAAGATGAATGGAAGAAAATATTTTCACTTCCTTTTAAAATTACCGTAGATACTAATATACAATGGTTTCAATATAGAATCATACATAGAATCTTAGGAGCTAATGAACTTTTATTTAAGATAAATTATAAAGATAATCCAAACTGTACATTTTGTAAAACTAGTAGCGAAAGTATAGAACACCTGTTCTGGAACTGTCCTGCTGTCTCGATTTTCATTCAAGATCTCTTCTCAAATCAACAAGAAAATTTGACATGTAAAACATTTATCCTTGGGTTCATAGACTCCAAAGAAGTAGAAATTAACCTTCTCGTTCTTATTATTAAAAAGTATTTATTTAATGTTTTCGAGTGAATTATAGAGTTTTCTCAGTGAAAATAAAAGTGATAATCCACAGTTTTGAAACAGTGGATTACCATTTTTATTTTTCACTGTTTTTGCAATCTTCTACCCGGATTTACGTCAAAAAGTATACCGAGCGTAATTAATGCTGGAAACCATGCGACGATGACGTCGTTAAAATGACGTCATTTGCGCTATGTTTTTTGATGACGTTTCCCGCGATTTTCGTTATTTTATAGAAACAAACTCAATAAAAGTAGAGTTTTAACCATAAAATAAACAGAAAAATTGTTGGTATCGGTGTAATATCACGTTAATTTCACTCGTGAACACCAAAAGTTGTCATTTTCACTCGTGGCTGCGCCACTCGTGAAAATATCACTTTTGGTGCCCACTCGGTGAAATTATAACGTGATCTTACACCGAAACCAACAATTATCCTCTATATTTACTACTGTAAAATGAATGATAAGAAACTGTCAGTTTCAGTTGCCAAGAACTTTATTAACCATCAGTACAACACTCACAGACAAACAGCTGTGACCTTAAATAAACTAGAAAATTTTGAAATGACATGGGACAAACTCAAAAATATATTTAAATTGTAATATTCTTCCTCTTCAATTAAATGATCGTGGTGAATGTGGTTTAGGTGTTCATTCAATTTGACACAATTCATATGAAACAAAATCTATTTTCCCTAGGAAATTACTAGCTTACAGAGCGAAAAAAAAAAACGATTTTTATATTAATATAATTCTACAAACAACTGGCAAAATGCTTTGTGTGTGTGTGTGTGTGTGTGTGTGTGTGTGTGTGTGTGTGTGTGTGTGTGTGTGTGTGTGTGTGTGTGTGTGCGTAAGGGTGAGTTCAAATTTGAGTGAGTCTTTTCTACGTTTCTCTCGAAAATCGAAACGGGTATCCTACAATTTATAATTTAATTAATGTATTTAATGAATTGAATTTATGAAATTGTGCATTGTATATATTCAAACATGTATGTATCTTTGATTATCGAGAGAACAAATAAACGAGGTTACCCGTTTTTGGCCCTCAAAAAAAAAAATCATTTTTGGTTTTCCCTGTTATACACATTGTACAGTACTGTATTTATATTTCATTGTTGGTATTGCTTTGTTTATTTCTGTTTCAAGGTCTTGTCCTTGGTACACAATAATTTTCGATCCACATCATCAGATATCGCTTGAAGTTTAACAAAGCGCAGATTGAATTATTTTTATTGTTCTCTCAAACAATTGATATTGTTGACCATGTGATTATTTTTCATTTAACGTACGTTTTATAATAAAACAAACTTCCCTGCCATATATTTGTGAATCATTATTTCTGTGTCATATACTAAATTTCGCCCTATGCACATTTCGACCCGCGCTTTAGGTAAGGTTAAGCGTAAATCACGAAGGTCAAAGTTGTTTTTAGGGAAGTTAATCTGTAGCCCCCAGGCCTTCAGCACTCACAGCGCTTTGATTTGTTTTTGTTTTAAACAACTCTTTAATTCAAATTTTAGGCAATACTGCCTTTTTCAAGAAATTTGCCTGAACGTTTACAATTAACATGTTGACCATCTTTATGACAAGCTTAGAAATGCAAAACAAAACAAAGCGTCATCATTATATTATATGGTCACGACCAACCCAGTCCTTTTATAATTTTGCATGTGAGACAACGTCCCCACTTTCTCTTTAAACATTTTAAAAAAGATTGTGTTCTCTTAAGCAAACACATTTCCTTAACGCTTTGTTTTGTTTTTCATTTCTAAGCTTGTCATAATGGGAAAGTAAAGAAAAAATACAAAAAAAAAGAATTTAAGCAAGAAATACAGTTAAATACTCTATAGTATTATATTTTTCAGGGAAAGAGGGTATTTCTCTTTACAGATAAGGATCGTTCCCTTGCGAAAACAGGAGTTTTCAGTTACCTACATTATTACATGATTTAAGTATGCTCTTCATGTAGACTGGCGTCAGTCGTTAAGTGTCTTTTCTAACAATCAAACACTATTCTCTTCAGTTCTTTAATAGCGTTGTCATAAAATGTTCACAACATATCCTACCTTTGACTCTAATTGTTGAGATGAGTTTGAAAATAGCCTTATTAACAGGGGTTTAAACTTTAAAATGTCATCTCAATCTCAGCAAAATTTGTAAATCTATGAAGACTGATCAGTGTGACAAAACAAAGCCTGCTCAGTTCTTTGTAATGCGCACTGAAATATTATTTTAGGTTTTTATGACAGAACTTGTCATTCAAATACAATTCTATCTCACCTGTGTATTATGGCTAAACTTACATTACGAGATAGCTGGATTTACAATATTTTCACCAGATTGACTTTATCGATTGAAGAAATTAAAATTGAGGTTAAGTTGTGTTCAGAATATCAATAATTCATTACCAGTTGTTATTTTCTACAATAAATGTATAATATGGTACATATGTATTTATCTGTTTAGTTAAAAAAAACAACTTTATATTGGAATACTCATGACAAATGTTTTTATCAGTAGTTAGCAACCTAGCAATGCATTATATTTACAATAATTGTAAACTGTACATGGGACTAAATTTTGTCGTTTTTCAGACGGTCTTCTGTCTTCTGAAACCTGTCCTTTCCAACATCTTTTTGGTGAGACAAAGTGCTCGCATTTAATGATATATACTCGTCGGGCATCCCTCTTTCAGTTTGAAGGTATACACTTGCTAATATACCTGACCAATCGATATTTCATGAACGCAATTAATGCAATCATAAACGATGTTTAATATCTTTCAAAATAGTTTTGTCCTTATCATGTTTGATTTACAATTGCAGTGTCTGGAAAATTGTTATTATGTCTTTGGCAGTGATAACATAATAGAAAAATCAATGAAAAAGGTTAATAGAGGTATGAATTTGTACAACTTATATGTTTTCCATTAGTTTAATCATATTTCATTATATTTGTCACAACTCAATATGTACAGAACTAGAATAAATATACAAAGTTACATCAGCATATCAGTACATGTTAATACAACAATATCTACTGAACGTATACAATACATATAGTAAAACTCAGAAGTTATGCCCTGTTCAAAATTGATTAATTAAATTTTAATTGTACGTTACTTTTAATTTTTTATTTGCAAATTTATATTTTGAGACTAGTTGCTACATCACAAAGTGTTAAGAATTCTATACAAAAACATTCAATTAACCGTGACGGCATAAACCATGAATTTCACATTTATCTAAGTTTTATGTACATGCAGCTTATAATCACAAAAATTGCAAGTGATTTTTGTTACCAATGGATAGTCCTATCGAAAAACGTTTCTTACCATAGGATAGTCCTATCGAAAAACGTTTCTTACCAAAGGATAGTCCTATCGAAAAACGTAAAAGAGTACTCAACATATGTTGTTATTACGACGCTTTTAAGATTGCAAAATTTGCGCGTTTTATGTCGACTGGATTTCAGTGAGCCTACAACACATGTTGCACGTGCGTTAAACACCCATGAACATTCTTTTCGACGTCACGAACATTGAAAATGTGTATATTGATTCGAAAATGATGATATTCCTATTTTTTTCTAATTATGAATTAAATACAAAATAAAAAAAAATGTATTCAATTTCAGTTTTTTGTTACGTTAATTATACCGGACAGAACTTTTGTCCTTAAAACTATATACAATATAATACAAAAGAGCATCACTATATGGTTTACGGTTGGCATTTATATACTATAATTTTAATGACAATATGAAAGGGTTGGGCTACAAGTTTTTACAACATTAGAGAACGGCCCGCCCAAAAAAAAGCTCTGCTCAGAGATGAGGGTGGTTTTGATGCTAGTACTACAGCGCCGACTCGTAACCACGATATCGTCAATAGTATTTAAAGGTAGAAGTCAGAAATAATATATATACACAACATAACTGTAGTTTACACCTTATGGAGAACACAATTGTAATCATTTACAGAACAAGCACAAATGGTAACTAATATGAAACAGTGATAAAGAAGCATTCACGTAGTTGTGTATTAGAAAGTACATGTATATGACTCAATTGTAGTTTACATGCTAATACTTGTGAAGAACCCAATTCTTATCATTTACATATCAAGCAAAAAGTAAAAACATGTTCATGAAGACAAAATAAAGTAATGTAGAAGTATTCATCTAAAGTGTGTTTTTTGAAAGTATGTGACACTAGTAAATTCAAAACGATTGGTAGTCCTAGTTAGCTCCCTTACTTTCTATTTAGCTGTGTTATACAATATCAGTTTCATCTACCGTTTATACTACCTGAGGAAGATAAATACCGCGGTCATAAAGTGTAATAAAGAAGATTAGATTCAATGTAACGGCTTAAAGTTTAAACTGATGTAAGCTATCTGTATTTATGATATCATTTATGGCCCACGTATACACTAATTTGCTGATATACGTACATGTATATGCATCGTGATTTATAATATATCGTTGAAATTAATGTTGGTAAAATATGAAAGAAACAACCCAACTTAATTTACCAGAATGCTAACATGTTGTTACTATTTTAATACGGACTAACACGTGACAGTGCAACTCTGTTTAATTTCAAACATATCGTTTTAAAGTACATTTCTACATCTTAATATGCAATCTGCAATAAACATGTTTTTAGTGGCTTTGAGTTCAAAAGATCGGGATAAACAAGCGTACTGTTGATAAGGCGGTACAAGTATCTCTTTGAACAACGCATTCAGATTAAAAAAATCAAGATTAACAAATCGCTTAAAGTTTTGGAGACTACATATAAGAATTATTTCAGACAATACACTTGGCAAAGATGTTATCAAAGTCTTAGAATTTTACAGAAGAGACAGACATACATATTTAGCTTAAACTGTAAGTAATTACAACAAAAAGCGTCCGAAATAACTTTCTTTTGCTATTATTTCATGGTACACAAGTACTTTAGTTTGTAGAACGCTTCAGAAGCAGGCGAACACAGGGCTATTCCTTTTTTGACACATTTGTGAACAAAATGTTTGCCATAGGTTTCGTTTAAATATCTTTTTCATCCGTTTACCTACGACCTTTTAGCTATTAACAAAGTGAAGTTATTCATACGGCAGAAAAAGTGCCAACCGCTATATCAGCTGACAATCGATAAGTATTGGGGATTAGAAGTTAACGGAAACAACTACGGTTCGGTAATATCCGTAAATAACGGACAGGGTCATAAATCATTGATTATCGATTGTACTTGAATATTGCCTAAGGGAGATATTGAACTTGACATGTTACTTTTGTGCGTAAAGGGGATAATCTTCTGCTTAAATTTTACCATTTCTACCAGAAGATAAAGAACATTCAACAGTATCATTCACATTACTCGCAATTAATGATAATAATAATGATAATAATAATAATAATGATAATAATGATAATAATGATTTAACTAGAGGGCACTTCTTCATTACAGTCAAATGTTCAGTCATTAAGGAGTTTAATGTAAAATAACGGATGTAGAAAATAGAATTCATTGGAAGTAATTGTTGACAATAATAGTCACAGATTAATCCAAAAGCTACAACATTCGTGAATTTTGACATGTTAATGGGAATGAATCTAGTGTGCACTTGATTTTTCTTATTCGGCTGATCCCTTTACACGTGCGTAATGTTTGCTCGTGAGAATTGTTGAAAATTGTAGACCTACAATTTTCAAGTACAGACGCACACGGCAAATATGTTGCAAAAGCATGCGCAAGTACTGGTTCCATAAGGACACAGACTGTGAGACACCTCTTTGGAGGCATTCGTCACTTATGAGGGACATCTCTTGTTTTGAAATATCATTGAAAAAATACTGCGCTATATTTCAAACATGTACTTACGATTAATAAAATGCAAATTGGAAATGTTTTTGGTACAAATAAAGGTCATTTCCGCTGGTAAGACATCTTTCTTGGTAAAATAAGAGTTACATTTAATTGTGCTACTGAGTCTTTAACATCATTTGAGAGATATCTTTCTATTTTTGAAAGATATCTCTCACAGTTACAGACATATTTCTCTAAAGTTAAGACATATCTCTGTATTTTAAACAGATGACTCGTTTCATAGATATCTTTTTATGTTGGAGAGATATCTCTTTACGGTTAAGAGAAATGTCTACTACACTGAGAGATATCTCTTTAGTATTGTGAAATATCTTTCAAAAAATTAGATATCTTTATGATAGACATCTCCTTATTTACAGAGATATTTTTTAATTTAATAAATATATCCCCTTTGTTATAATAAGAAAATAATCTCTTTTTTATTAAATAGTAAATTGGCTTGCCATAATGACTCGCCTTCAGTTATAACTTTAGTTAAATTAACAGCTCAAAACCAGCAAAACATAGCTAATTCAATATTACTTTAAAACCATCTTAACATAGATGAAAATATAGATATTGCAAGTGTTATGATGCATTTTGATTAATTATGGATAGATGGCAGACATGAATATGTGCAGATTGGTTTAAATAATAATGACACATTCTATTTTGGGAAGGTTACGTAGGCGAAAGTACACTCTTAGCAAACCCCAAGAAAACGATGCATTTTATTTCGTACATATCCTGATTAATACTGATAACAACATTCGTCATGTCTCTTTTTTGAAAATGCATGTGATTGTATCAGTTAAATATCCTTGTACGCAAATTTATTTATTTGATATTACTCGAAAATAAAGACTAAAACACGTGCAGCTTTCTCTATATTTAATATATCCCTTCAAGGGATGACCTTGGCATTCAGAAAGCAAGTAGTCTACAAACTCTAGGCACAAGAGATTCACAACAATATACATGTAACATTAATCTGTGACGAAGTCAAACATGAAGTAATTTGGGTTGTCATGGCCGCTCAAAACTTGGTAGGGTATGCGCTCAGGCTCCTACCAAGATTGATTACAAAACTGCAGCAACAACAATGAAAACTTAAATTACGTCAACCGAAAGGAGACCAGACGCGACAGGCTATTACTTAACACCCAAAATTAACATTGTTACTATAAACAGCTAAGCACGCAACTTTAAGGCAATGCGACGGCTTGAAGCAACTCAAGCCAACTAACCATTTGTGACTTGCAACCACACAGCAGCGTATTACTATGAGAGTCCAACTGGTTGCGCAATTATAAGCCTCTGCTCCCAACGGGAACGTACCGGAACCGGTACCAACGTTGAAAGAAAAGAGCCCATAACCACACAACCAGCGCTAAAGGGATGTGCCGACTGCGTAATATGCGCTATATTGATACCTTTGCAAAACAGCGAAGCTAGCTAGGTCTTACCAGTACTATAAGGGCCAGACCTAGTGACCCGAAGCAACACGAGTCAACTACCATTAAAGTGGCAAACAGTATCATACGCCAGTCACGGTGCAAGATGTACTGTGCAAATGCGATATGTGAAGCAATGCAACCGACTTGAAGCAACTCAAGTCAATATAACAACGTAACATGCCTTTGCCTTGCTATGAGATCAATTTCGTTTACCGATTATAGACGCCGACGTCCCGCCGGGAACGTAACTGATTACCAACGGCGAAAGACGGTAAGCCTATAACCAGAAAGAATAGCGATTTCTTACGCTAAAATATTGGTAACGTTAACTAAAATAACTTCCGAATGAATACAGCGCCTGATCACCTTCCGGTCGATGAAATTTTACCGCCACAATAAATTTTAATTTATCCCCCAAAATTTCAAACTAGCCTTACATGTGCTTAATTAATATGTCCTTTAAACAATCTAGATAAAATTCCAGCCCTACTTCGTTCAAATGAACGCCGTCTTCCCTGAAAAAATTTGTCTCTACATCAATATCGGGAGACACAAAATCACAATGGCCAGACAGCCGGATAATTTGTCGTCCTAACCTATTAATTCTTTTCCTTTTTTCTTCTATAGCTTTGGGTTCTGAGGCCCCCCTCCAGACCCTCCTAGGTAAAATATCTATCCATATGAACAGAGTCTGAGGAAAGGCCTCGCGAAGGTACTGAACCTCGTCCTCAATTTTTCTTTTCAATTTTATCAGCGATAGACTTGTGAGATCGTTCCCACCTAAATGTAAAACAACTATTGTCGGTGGAGAAGAAAGTATAACCTGACCCTGAATTGAATGCCTGAGCGTTGTCCACCGGAGGCCTCTCACACCCCACCAAGCAATTGATTTGTTTAGTTGGAGGTTTGCTTTTCCGTTTGTCTTGGCTCTCTCGCCAGCCCAGTAAGGAATAGAATCTCCCAGGACCCAGATGTCTACAAGTATTTAGATTAAATTCTATAAATGTTAAGTAAACTTTACATTATAAAATTCTATGTAAGTCGAAAACTAAACGATGAAAATGCCGTTCGATTTAATATATCCTATTTTACTTCATTACTGACGTAGATATTAACTTAATAGGTTTCCGGCACGAATATACAATTTATGACAGTCAGATGTCCACCTGCCAAGTTGCATAATTACTGCTGACGGATGACCTTGAGATGCCAGATCTGTGGCCCGTCCAATTCTAAAACTATGGGACCTGTATGTTCCTAAAAGTTCACATCTGTTGATTACTTTAGACAAGACTGCAGAAAATTGAGCTCTAATTACTGGTGTTCCGTCACGGTGGCAAAATAAAATGCCACCGACTTTTGGCCTTACAGTTATAAAATCCAATAATGTGCGTACAGGGCATATAGGGCCCGACTCCCTTGGTAATTTTTAAAAGACGGGCTTTCCCCTTTGATTTGTTTTGAAATGTCTTAGCTGAATTGTAACATACTGCTCCCCGACGAACGACACGTCGGACTGTTTGATGGGACCTACTATCTGCCCTTTGAATGGGGCAACCAGTTCACTTACTCGGAACAGTCCAAAGTACGCTAATGTAAACAGAGATGTGAACAATTTAGTCTCATAATTATCGTAACAGATTTGCGGAAGCTTGTTACAGACAGTGACAAACATAGGCATAGTCAATGGAGCTCGACTATCACATGTTGTGCGATTTCTACGGCAACCTTCTAAAAGTTTGCTAATAAGAAAAATCTGAGTTATATCATGAAATCCATGTAGTTTGTGGAAATAATTTACACCTGCGACGTATGTCGTAATGGTCTTAGATGAGAACCCTTTTTCGAAGCAAAAGGCCATAAACAAAACTATGTGTTGATTTGGGATAGGCCAAACATTTGAGAGCGCATAAGACTGTCTAAAATGTTCAAAAGCTCGAACGGCGGTATTATATGTTAATTTTGAATTTATTGCGATCCCCGAATGAAGCAGTTGTCTAGCTCTAGACTGAAGATGTTCCAAAGAAATTCTGGAATCGGCTGAGGGTTGGGATCTGCGTCTGGGGCGAGTTCCTTGAATCTGTTCCACTGAAAGCGAGACAGAGCATCGCAAATATCATTATTATGACCTGGGAGATGATTAGCTTTGATCAAAATGTTCAGAATGAGACATCTTAATGTAAGAACTCTTACAAGACACATTACTTTTTCCGATTTTGAAGACAACTTATTTAAAATATGAACTACCGCCATGTTGTCGCAGTTAAATTTGATCTTCTTGTTTTTTAACTGGGGACCCCAGATAAATAATGCAACTAAGATGGGAAACAGTTCTAGTACCGTAATATCTGACGTAAGGCCGCATTTATGCCAAGAATTTGGCCATTTTGCATTGCACCAATGCCCTTTAAAATAGATCCCAAAGCCTAGGTCCTCACCCCCAGCACTGTCCGAAAACAACTGAACATCTTCGTTCGTTACCCAGTACCGGTCATGAAAGGCAGAGATACCGTTATAATTTTGAAGAAACACTAACCACATAGCTAAGTCTAACCGGATCTCTTTTTTTACCCGAATGTGATGATATGATTTCGTAAGCCCGCAAACTGAATTTATTAAACGGCGAATAAAGGGTCTACCAACCGTAATCGCTCTGCAGCAAAAGTTTAACGAACCTATCAACGACTGCATTTTCTTTAATGTTGTTTTTTCATGAGATAAAGTTTCCTTTATTTTTTTAACTATCTCCTGAATTTTTGAAATAGGGATTCTGATAAGCATTTGATTGGAGTCCAGCTCTAGGCCAAGGAACACAATTACCTCGGTTGGACCTTCTGTTTTCTCCAATGCTAGGGGCACGCCTAATTCAGACATAGTTCGCTTAAAATTTTCCATGGCACGAGAACATAATTCTGTTGTTTTATCACCACCTAAAAAGTCATCCAGGTAATGTATTAGCTTATCGGACTTTGACTTTAACTTGACACAAAATTCTAGGAATCTGGCAAATCTTTCGAAGGTTATACAACTTATTGATGCCCCAAAAGGGAGTGCTTTATCAAAATAAAAATGTTCGTCAAAGCAAAATCCCAATAGTTCAAAATCTGATGGTTGAATTGGTATTAAACGATATGCGCTTTTGATGTCGGACTTAAATAATTTACAGTTTTTTCCCAAATCTTGGATAAGCCGGACAGCTTCATCGAAACTTGTGTATTCTACTGAGCATACCGCTGGGTCAATGAAATCGTTGATTGACTCGCCTTGGGGGTATGACAAATGGTGTATCATTCGAAATTCGCCTGGAGCTTTTTTGGGAACTAGCCCAATCGGCGAAACAATTAAATTAGGTAGGGGGCGCTGAACGAACGGGCCTGCTACTCTTCCTGCTTCTAACTCCTTTCTTATTTGTGTTTTAATCATATCAGGGTTAAGTACGGTTGAACGTAAATTTTTTGAATCGCGAGGTGATCTGGGCCCCGTATACTGAATAGGAAAGCCCTTGCTAAAGCCATTAACCAAAAACGTTGCTTCTTTTTTGTCATACAATTGTGCATAGCGTGCTAAAGTTTCAACATTTACGGGCGATTTTGCTATATTATAAATGTCAAAATTATGAGGATCTGCCAATGCCGTGCTACTGGTATTACTGTTTCCGTGATTGCCACCTTCCGCGGCCTTTGAAAGGTCTACGAAAGCCCCGGCCACGAAAAGTATTCTGAGACCTTGATATCTGAGAATTCATTGGTTGCCCCGAACGATTACAATTGATCTCAGGATGTGGAGCAGAACACTTTGCGCAAGTATGCGAGAATCTACAATTTTGCCAGGTACAATTACCACTGTTAAAATCATTGCACGTGTATTTGGCAGTGGAGACATGGCCCTGTGAATATGATGGCGTAATTGCCTGTGCATCTTTTACCTGCATACACCGCCACCAAAGATCGTTATTTATCTGTGACCATGACGTCGGAGACAATGCTTGACGTAAACGAAACTGTTCGTCATACGTCCGCCACGCCATGCCGCCCTGACGCATGGCACATTCCCTAATGTTGTACATATAATGTAGCATTTCATGAATCTTGTCGCTATGGTTTAACAAGTAAATTGAGGCATAAATGATGAACGCATTTGTCCATTTCTCTACGGACGATAACTGATCTTTACACTCTTTTTGCGTAGACTCAATGTGCCCGTCTGCGGTCAACTTAAAAACACTACCCTTGCAAAATTCTGACAGCTCGACTGCCCCCTTTAACAATAAAGCTAAATTTATGTATTCGCCTCTGCAAATTTGTTGTTTAAGAGACGATGGGACGTGTGCAGCTAAATCGTCACTGGCAAGACGAACAAGAGGTGACGTTTGCTGAGGATTTTTCAACAATGGGTTCGAAACCGACTCGTGAGACTGTGACTGCCCAAGTAAGGGTACATTATCATGCCCGTCGCCACACCCCTTTTGTGTATTGACTGTTGACCTTGGGGTGTCCTTGTCAATTGCGTTATTTTTTGACGGAATAAGACCTGAACGAGACAAAATTTGTTCAAAATCAATAAAGTTTGACCCACCGTTATTGTCTTGTAGAAGTCTGTTGTCATTGTCATCCACTTCATCCAAACCACACTGTCTCCGACCACGTGGTGCCCCTCGTCTTTCCTGAAGGTCGACCTCGTCGGCGTTTCGTTTCCGCCCCCGTGTATTCGGTCTTAACGCTGGATTATCGTCGTTTTGAGCTTCGTCTCTGTTCCGCCTGCCTTCTGCATTTCTTTCCCTGCCAACATTGGCAACAATACGGCCAGCACCGCGCCGCCGCAATCTTCCTCGTGGCATAATAACAGTTGAGATGATTGAAGGATATCAAATTCGCTTGTCGTTTGATACGTGTGTGTAAATCGACTGAGAAAGTTGCACGGGTTTTTCGGCTTAAATACATGTTGAGCCACTTGTTCCTCGGTTCAATTACCGTACACTATACATTAACAATTAATGAAACGGGAATCAGTTTTCCTATGATTAAAACCGAGTGATTCCAAATCCTTAGCAACGGACGTATAATGATTTATCGAACAAATAAACGAAATTATTTGTAAGAAAATAATTTTCTAATATTATGTGCTCTTACAAGAAAAAGAAGATTAATTGCCAATAGTCACAGATTAATCCAAAAGCTACAACATTCGTGAATTTTGACATGATAATGGGAATGAATCTAGTGTGCACTTGATTTTTCTTATTCGGCTGATCCCTTTACACGTGCGTAATGTTTGCTCGTGAGAATTGTTGAAAATTGTAGACCTACAATTTTCAAGTACAGACGCACACGGCAAATATGTTGCAAAAGCATGGTGTGCTTTTAAAACGTAAATGGGCGACCGCGTTAAATAGTACGTCGACTTGTTTATTTCCCAATTAGTTATTCCTGATCTGATAAAAACTAACATTTGATTTCTGTAGGCTTTTTTAAGTTGAGAAATAGCACCGTTTCTTTTTTCAGAATATCAATAGATTTTACATACTCTAGTAAACGCTTGGTGTTGAATGTCGTAAAAAGAATGTGGTTTTTCAGTTTCAAACCATATGGTTAAATATATTTTTCCTTCAAAATTACAGCTGGATTGTAACACTGTCCACATTGCTTGAAATTATAATTAACATTAAGAAGAAATAAGGATTTAATGTGGTAAAAAACTTTTCCATTTTTGCAGTAGAATAATACCTGTTAAATTTTACAGATGGTGTCATTTAATACTCTGCACACCGATCAAACCTTGCGTGTTTTTTTCTTCTCTTTTTGTTAATGTAATAATTAGTTTATTTCTTCAGGGTGAAATGAAAGACAAAAGATTTGAGGGATCAGACAACCTGGTTTTATCTGTATATTTTGAATCTGGGAGAAACCTATAAAATGACACTAATTTCAGCGGAGCGAATGCTTGCCTTTCACTCGAGACAAAGAAAAATGTGAAACAAAATAAAATACCCCGTGCAAGTGCTTCGAAATAAAAATGCATGCAAAGTGAATCTTTTATGTGTTGCAAATTAACATCAAAAGCTAAATAATATTATTGATAATTATACTGAAAATTTTATGGATCTTCGCTATAAAGACGATATCATGTATATCTGGTTTCAATGAACGGTTTTGCCTTGTTATTAACAAAAACTGAAGATTCTCACTCAGTTTGTATTTTAATGTAAAATAAAACCCAATATACAACGTTTTAAAGATCATGATAAATATTACGTAATGTCCGGCCATAAAACTTATCTATGGCCTGAAGCAGTTAGATAAATCATTCGCAAGTGTTCGGCCAGCATTACGGAAGCAACCGAGCTCCGATCGTAAAAATAAGATTATATACCTGTTAAACAAAACCTTAAAAAAAGACCATTCTCTTCTTTCTTTATTTTTATATAAAATATATCACTTAAATGTAGAATGATTGTTTTATTCAATCCCGTTTGTGATTCTAAAATAAGTGTTATAGTTTTTTAACAAATTGAAGATAAAAACAAAAATAATATCAAACAGGGAATACCACGTACCAAAAACGCAGCCTCCCCAAAACGAGCCCCACAGCACCCAGAAGTGCACACCACCAACACACACACACACACACGCACACACACACACACGACACACACACACACAATCATGTACAAACACACATATACACTACCAACACACACTAGCATACAAAGCAAACACACGAGGACAAAACGAACAATTAAAGGAACACAGTGGGGCACCGCCTTGGAACGGTCAGTGGCAAAAACACCACTGGGGAGCTTAAACCGGTTTATGGTGCGCACCCAACCTCACTCTTACCCCCACCATGTTCCAAAGTCACAGGACAGTGTAAATAAAAGTAATCCCTGCTAGGTGAATCTCTAACACACGCAATGGAAACAAAAGGCATGGTATGTAAAACACAAAAATGCTCGTGTATAAATATATAAAAAGCAAACCTTGAGAACCAAAAAACGTATGTACTCAATGCCTTTGCAGAAGGCAGAGCACCAAGAGAAACACCCTTAAGGGCCCGACGAAACAGGCCAGAGGACAGAAATCAAAACAGTTTCGTCCCAGTGGGATTTAAAAACTGCCCATCACAGAGTCCTCCCCCTCTTCCGTCAGACACAATCAAAGAGGGAAGCATAGCGTCCAACTGTAAACGGGTTGAACACCAAACATGCGGTGTGTCTCAAAACAGTTGGGTCGTAACCTCTTTTAACAAAACGTTTTATAATTTTAGCAAATACAGTTGGAAAATTGCCATGACCCAAAATCTTACGAAGTTTGTAAACCACATCCCCATAAAAATCGGGTTTTGAAATATCTTCTCGCAGAAGAGTCTTTAGATTACTATTGAATTTCAAAACCAAATCAGAATTACGATAGTAAAATTTAGCAAAATATTTACGCAATTTGTAATAACGGTAGCCCTGTTGAAGAAGTTTGTTTGTAATATATTGATTACGTTCATTGAAATCCTCAACAAAACTACACGCTCTGGCAAACCGAATTAACTGAGAAATGTATACCCCATAAGATGTAGCATGAGGTACATCCCCATCCAAATGGGGGAAATTTACAATACTAAAATTAAAATCATCCCTCTTGTCATAAATTTTGGTATGTATAATATTGTTATCAATAGAGAGATGTAAATCTAAAAATGAAGCACCAGTATCCAAATTGTTAGTTTTAATTAACTGGAGTTCCCGGGGATAAATAGTGTCCACCAATTGACCAAAAAACGGGTTATCCATGTTAAGAATATCATCCAGATAGCGTGATGTATTATTAAAAGCAGTAATAATGTCTGCCTGCGTGTCTGGAGAAAGACTCAACATAAAGTCTCTTTCATAACAATATAAAAACAAATCTGCGACAAGGGGTGCACAATTTGTTCCCATGGGAATACCGATTACTTGTCTGAAAACTGCATTCCCAAACCTTATATAAATGTTGTTCAATAAAAAGGAAAGGGCTTTACAAACTTCGTCACAGGTCCACATAGTATAATGTTTAACAATACAGCTAGTAAAAAAGCTTTATCGAAATTGCAGGCGAGAAATGTAACATTCTCCCTGGCAAAAGTCTTTTGAATTAGGGCAGTTAGCTTGTCATTTATCAAATTATGTGGTAAAGTGGTATACAGAGTAGAAAAATCGTATGTACTGACTGAAGTTACTTTGTAATTATTAACTTTAAACTTATCCAGGATTTCGCCAGAATTTTTGATCGACCAAAATAAATGTTTACCAGAGTTTTCGTATACTTTATCACAATATCTTTTCACGTGGGTTTTTATAGCAGTTAGGCAAGATGTTAATAGTTTTGAAATATTTGTAGTGGTACAAGAGCTTGAATTAGCGATGAAACGAGCTTTATATGGTTGTTTATGTAATTTAGGAATCCAGTACATAGTAGGAAGTTTAATATGTTGATCATCTATACGAACTTTCAAATTAGAAACTTCACTGATGTGATCAGTGACCACATTTTGTTCAACGGAAGGACTCAATATATAAGCTTTAGTGCTATTTAGTTCGTTTTGTAAAACATTAATATAATGTAGGCGTCAAATGATGATAATATTGTTGGCCGCCTTGTCTGCTGGAACTAAGACATACTTAGAATGAAATTCTTGGATTTCCTTTTTCAGATGTCTTAAAGTAAACTTGGGTTTTGATGGAAGTAGGTGTTCATTTGTTTGGTAAAATTTTATACGAGAATCGACAATGTTAAAAATACTTCGTTTCCAAGACGTTAATGCATTTGGATCAGCATTCTCACGACGACACCATTTAACACAAAAAGTTTCGATGGATTCCGCAAAATTTTCACTTAAAATTGTCACATTTTGGGCGTTTTACTATATATTATATAGTAAAACGACGGGTAGAGTTTTTAAGTTAAAAAAAGACCAAACAAATAAAGTCTCAGAAAAATAAAACAATATTCATTAAAAAGGGGAAATGTTATATTTTATCATCCCGTTTGTGATTTTAAAATAACTTTATCAGTTAAAATGTTATCGCAAGTTAATGACAGCGCTCCTATATAAACCTATAGTAAATTTGTGGCGTGTATTGGCCCTGGCTGTGACACTTTTTCTGCCACATGAAGAGTCAAGCCTTAACAGTAAAATTAGTTGGCAATACATTTCACGGTCTTATTATTTATTGATGAACATTATAATTACATGAGATCCGGTCCGCTATGATTGTTATCAGATATCAAAATTTCTTTATGTATATCAGTCAATGTGTACATTTCATTCCTTGATACAGACGGACTATTATAACAGTCGGTTGATCTGCAGCGTCGTATCTTTTGAGTTGGCTATGTAAGCTGGATCACACGAGAGGCGGAGCCTCGAGAGTGATCCTGATCTATGAAGCCAACGAGAAAGATACACACGCAGATCAACCGACTGTTATAATATACCTTTTATTATATACCTTTTACCGAATATCATATGTTAACTTTTATATGAACGTTAATTTGTGTCATTGATGGCAAAAATCAACATAGCGCGCTATTTCGTGTCACGTTTTATATGACGTCGATGACGTCACTTCCTTCTTCCGTGTATAAAAAAACAACATTAATAAAAAGTAAATGCAAAATGTAAATCATCTTTCTGGTTTATGTAATGCTAAAAAGACGTTGTATTCATTTGTCTTCAAATGTGACAGTAATAAAAGTGACGACAATGAAACTACACTTATTTTACTGCATCAATGTGGATCTATTTTTCAACTTTTAGTGTAGGAATATGATATGAATATGCATTTGTGTACAACTTACATGGTGGACAGATAAGATACGGCTAAATCCATCTGATACGGAAAATTTGATACGGGATGTTGTATTTTACTGCACAAATACTAAAGAAAATTCAGATAAACATTAGTAGGTATATAATCAATGTTAAAACGTTATGTGTCCGTGTTTGAGAACTACCTTATCGAAATGTTGAGATACAATTTAAATTATTGGTAATCATCCGATAGTAAACGGTTCATGTCTTGTTTGCGCTTATCTTCCTTTTTTACTCGAGGTCTTTATGATAACAAAATGTTCCCGACGAAGACTACTGTTCATCACCCATCCTACGTTTATCAAAACGGATATGTTTAAAGAGGGAATGAGGCTCCAACTTTGCAATGATATCGAATTGAAAAAAAGGTTAAAATGATATCTTGCGAATTTTTCATTTTGACGCTCTCTAAATCTGCATTGCACATCTAAAATATCCTGTTCTTTATACTTCTACTAAGAACCCTGAATATTTTTTTAGACTGAACTTTATTAATAAGTCTTAGACCTGAATGGACTGATTCAGGTGTATTGAATATTACTCAAATATGTGTATTATTTTCGTATTGCATTTGTAAATTTAAAAGGACAACTTGAATAAAAAGTTAATTGTTTGCATCTGCTGTTCACTAAATTCAACAATGCGGACCTGCCTGTTGATCTAACCATAAAGCTTTATGAACATACGGTTATACCTATCTTACCATATGGATCTGAAAAATTCGGTTATTAAAATTTAGATATATTACAAAAAGTTATCTAAGCTCTAGGCCTTGTGGTTTCAGATAAAAAAAAATTCTAAGTTTTCCCAATATAAGCCTATGTAAAACTAAGTGCGGGGTCAATTTTGAACAATATTGGTAGAGGTTCACTAGACAATGTTACATACCGAATATCTCAGCTCTAGGCCTTGTGGTTTCAAAGAGGAAGATTTTTTCAAAGTTTTTCCTATATAAAGCCTATGCAAAACTAAGTGACCATCCGTGCGGGGTCAATTCTGACCGGGGAGGGGGTCATAATTTAAACAATCTTGGTAGTGATCCACTAGACAATGCTACATGCCAAATATCTAAGCTCAAGGCCTTGTAGTTCCAAAGAAGAATATTTTTTAAGTTTTTCCTATATAAAAGCTATGCAAAACTAAGTGACCACCCGCACGGGGTCAATTTTGACCCGGGGATCATAATTTGAACAATCTTGGTAGAGGTGTACTAGACAATTCTACATGCCAAATATCTAAGCTCTAGGCCTTGTGGTTTCAGAGAAGAAGAGTTTTAAAGTTTTTCCTATTTGTTGCCATAGCAACCAGAGTTCTGTATGGAATGAAATTCTTTGAACAACTTTGATAGAGTTTCATGTAAGGAACATCCCTGCAAAGTTTTATTAACATTGGCCCAGTGATTTAAGAGGACATGTCGTTTGAAGGAAATGGTGGACGGACGGACGTACGATGTACGACGAACGCCGGACGGAATGCGATCCTAATAGCCCACTCTGGCACTTTGTGCCAGGTGAGCTAAAAATACAGCCTGCATGGTTCGATAAAGAGTATGTCCAAATGAAAAAGGCGAAGTACGAACTTTTAAGGCAATATAGACATAATCGATTGGAAGGAAATCTTAAAAACTATAAATTGGCACGAAACAACTTTAACAGCACTTGCGATAAAAAGAAGTCGGTCTTATTTCGTAAAGAGCTAGATAGGAACAAAAATAATATCAAACAGGGACAGCCTCCCCAAAACGAGCCCCACAGCACCCAGAAGTGCACACCACCAACACACACACACACACACACACACACACACACACACACACACATACACTAGCTAAACTGCTAGCGTCATTACATTCACCAAAATCCTTCTGAAGGAAAATAAAAAGCTTTGGCAGGGTCATGTTCAATTCCAAGTAATATAACAAGTGAACAATGGAAAGTCCATTTGTAAAAACCATACTCAAATGATTCGGAGCAAAATGAAAATGAGGTCGATACTATTTTTGGGAAGATGAACGCCTACTTGGTGAAATTGAAAGACTTAGTATAATTTTTAATTCAGATATCACGGATGAAGAAATATTGACTAGTATCAAAATTCTAAATGAATCTAAAGCAGCCGGCCCCGACGAATTAACCCCTGGGGATATTTATACATTCTAAAGAGAGTTCCCTGAAAGCTAAAGCAGTGCAATTATAGTTCCTATCTTCGAGAAAGGGGATCCGCATGGAACATCAAATTATCGAGGAATATCTTTACTAGACGTCTTTGGTAAAATGTGCACCGGTTTCTTAAATAAAAGATTGACTTTTTATGCAAATGTTTACTTAAAAATAAACGAGCCGCAAGCTGGCTTTCGTACTTCATATTCTACTGTTGACAATGCCTATATTTTTCAATCGTTGATCTGCCGAAGGAGGGAGGTAAACTTTACGTGGCGTTTGTGGATTTTAAAACTGCATTTGACTTTGTCAGAAGAGATAGAGTATGGCACGTTATTAGGAATGCCAGTGTGTCTGGGAATTTATCAAGAGCAATACATAGTATGTACATGTCTGTTAAGGTCTATGTCAGAACAACTTTCGGTTCCTTCACCGATTATTTCACCTGCCCAATCGGATTGAAAAAAGGGTGCATGGTTTCACTAATTCTCTTTCATTATTCATTTACCACAGTTAATTCAGTCAAGCGGGATTAGAGGTGTGCAAGCATTTCCAGACGTTACAGAGATACTCATCCTAATTTTTGCAGCCGATGTAGCTCTAATTTCAGATACTGTTATAGGTCTTCAATCACAGCTGGATAGATCAAAACAGTTTTGTCAGGAATGTGGCTAAACACTTAAGAGTCAGAGAACTAAAGTCATGGCATTCAAACGCGGAGGTAGATTATCAAGGCACGAAAGATGGTACTACAATGACATACGTCAAGAATGTGTGTCCAGTTTCACCTACGTTTGACTGAAATTTAGCTAAAATTTATCTTTAATGTTACTTTTTAAAGTCTACTGAAGAAGGAGTTAAAGCAAACCGAGTTCTAATATCATTATTGAGTTCGTTGTACAAAAGTGGTCAATTGCCTAGGTCAGTTTTCTTTAAACTATTTGATGTTAATATTGCACCTATACTATTACATGGAGCAGAGATCTGGGGCTTTGAACAAAGAGAGCGTCTTGAACTGGTACATAGATATGCCTTTAAAAGGTACATTTACGTAAACCTACAGTCATGTAATGCAGTAATTGGTGACTGTGGACGAATACCGCTATATAAAGAAGCAGCAAAACGGCTGATCAGCTATGGTTAAAGATCATTAAAATGCCAGAAAGTAGATATGTCCACAAGTGTTGTTTAATGCAGACATTCCTAGATGAAAGCGGGCATTACTGGGTCACAAAGGTAAAAAAATCTCTTACAAACAAATGGGTTTGGATATGTTTGGGTATCAAAAACGGTTTTGAATGAATATCAATTCTGAAGTTGTTTATTCGAAGGCTTACAGATCTGTATCTGCAATCATGGACAGATTTACTGAGAAATAATCACAAACTAGCTTCAAATCAATCTGTGAACATGGACCTTGTCTGGATTGTCTTTTTATTAAGAAATTCAGACACTCATTTGCACAGCTTAGGACAGGTGTTCATTCTCTAGACATCGAACTTGGCAGACGTAACAATATACCAAAAGAGTTAAGAATGTGTACACTTTGTTTAGAAGGTATAGAAGACGAATTCCACTTTGTTCTGAAGTGCCCTATTTACACTGACATAAGACAATCTTATATACCAGAGAAATATTATCAACCTGTAACATTAAACAAATTTAATAATTTAATGGCATCCATAAATGAGCTACTTATTCGAAATGTCGCTAGTTACATTTCTCTTCCTTTTGCGAGGAGAAAACACTGCAACCTAACTGATATAATTAGTACATCACATGTACTGTCTGTGAAATTCTAGCAGTACAATCAAATGTGTCTGAAATCTATTTTGCTAAGAACATTTTAAGCACTTGGAACCATTAGTTATATAGAAATTTTGTTAAATAAATATGACAAACAGTGGTGGATATGTATATATGTGTATACACAGTTGTATGAATGAAATTACATAAGTAAACATTCATACGTTTTAAAATGGTCATCTCATTTAAACATATAAATATTATACAGTGTACTGTAAGCTATTGTGTGTATAAAGTTGCAGTTATATATAAATTTTGTTTATGTGTTAAAATTGTATTTTATACTCTTCTTAAAACTGCTCCAGTATATTTTGGTATGAAAATAATTCTTTGATAAAATTGTTTCAGTATTGTGAACCATTGATTATGCAGAGCTAAAATACGTAATTACTTTGCAGAACATGCGATATACTGATGTGCGCATAACATGGGTGTTTTAATATGTATTGCGTGATATACATTGTATACTATGTTATGGACCGGAGGCCTAGATTATTATGTAAATAAAGTTACAAAGGTATGTAAAGTTACATGCCTAGTCAGATGATTTATTGCAAACATATATACTGTAACTATCTTTCAGTGGGTTTCGCAAGCAATTAATAACAACAAAGCGGCGGTTGAAATATCTTCATGTACATGATATCCAACGTTGTTAAAAATGTCACAAATCGGATGCTAAAATAAAATAAATAGAGTACCTTTATCTATAGCGTCAATACTGCGTTATATTCATGTTATCCATTTGTATGTCTCTAATACTATTTCAACAAATAATCAGTCGTTGACGAACTTCACTTTGTACCGTAAAAACATTCGCTTAAACACTTCGGTTTAGGTATTGTACTGTACTCTGGTCCGAGTTCGGTGATACTTTAAAGTTAGGTCACCCCTAATGAAAGGTTTCCACATGCACTTGCTATCAGAACAAAAACCCGCGGATTTTATTGTGATCTCGTTCACTTATCTGCCTTGTTTACATTGACAATCTTGTTTTGGCTATGATAACTATGGGGGAAAATATTTTATTGTTCGTTACATTAATACACACAATATATTTGTCTGCCTTCAGTTTGCCTTGTCAAAAAAATTGTCCTTCCTTCCATCTCCTCTGTAAATAGATTTTAAAGTGATTTTAAGTTTAAGGGTCTTCGTATGTAGAGCTTACAAACTAACTATGTAATGTACCTGAGCTAAGTCCTTTAGACAAAAATATCTTGAATACGACTACAGGAAGGTATCCTTTGTGTGTGTGTGTGTGTGTGTGCGTGCGTGCGTGCGTGCGTGCTGGTGCGTGTACGTGGGCGTGTGCGTGTGGGGGGGGGGAGGTTATATATCACAAGTAAACCGAAGAAAAAAAATAAATGCAAACTACACCAATATTTGTTTGTTTGGGTTTCAAATCATTAATAATATATGCCATGTGTTTGCGTTTGGGATAGGAATAAGCCTCGTTACCGCCCAATGGGCAGGTACCCGAGGGACGGATATTCCTGTCCCAAACACAAACATATGATAGATATTTTTTCTTGCATATCGTATCTTCATTCGTGCTTGCTATTGTTCTAAGAGTCAACAATGCGTAACTATTTTTTATAGTAGCGGAGTAATTTATTACTCATTCAATGAATAGCGGAGTCATATGTCCAAATGAGGCAGTTCAATGAGCAAACTGAAAAGTAGTTTCAAAGAAGAATAAGAGCATTTCTGTAAAAGTGTATATTTGAACATTTTTCAACATTTTCTATAACAGTTCTATTTACCAACACATCAGGTTTAGTAATATTGACAAAAACAACAAAGTATTATAGATTCGGATTCATGTGTACTGGCTCAGTACGCATGCGCGGCGGCAGCCATATTGAAACACACATGTCAATGCGAAGAAACCTCATAAAGAAAACAATCAATGTCGATATCTTCTGTAGTGACACTTCAATTTCTGTCGTTACTTGGAACAGTGATATGGAAAGTACCACCAGTGATGTTCGCATTTGCATTTGGGACGTTTTGAGAAACAAAGAGTTGCTTTCGGACACTTGTGTTTGTCAGACGTTTCCTGTTTGCCAAATCAAGGAGATTTGTATTTTTTGCCATTATTTTCATCAGACCCGTCAGCTTGTTACTACAATCCTATTGGTTGTGCTAAAAACCACCTTACATCATCACATGGGAACTTGGTGTGGGTTACAAGTGCCAAGTTAAAAGGATCTTCATCACCTGCAAAATATTTGGATTGGACAGCCCGCCCAATATGAATGGTATGGTATCATTATTATTTGTAATTTTAGACCATTTTATTTGTTATCTGTTAGTTGCTCAATACATTCAGCTTCACAGTTTTTTTTAGATAAACATTTGTAAATATTGTATTACAAAGCAAGTAGAAATATCGAAAAACAAGTAGTGTACACCGAAAACTGTTTGAAATAGCACTCCAGATTTTGTAATGGATTCGACACGGGAACTGTTCAAAACAGACGCAAATTATTCATCACATACACATTCCTTCATTTATTTGATACTAATTTGTAAATCGTACATAATTGTTTGAAAAAAGTTTTTTTCGGTTAACAAAAACTGTGTGTTTAGCTTATTTTTAGGTCATTCCATGCATCCGACCGATTTCATAAATCTGGTGTTTTTTTTCTGTCAAGCTGTTAAGTTGTTGAAAATTATCTAAATTTTATACACTGATGAATGCAAATGTATGACGAACGTACTGAATGTTGGAAGTCATACTTCAATTACGTCTTTGAAATAATGTCATGTTTGCTATGGTTTTTGATGACATTTCCCACGATTTTCTACATTTAATTTGAACAAACTCAACATATTGAAACTTTTAGACATAAAATAAACAGAAAAAGTGTTGGAATCAATGTAAAATCAAGATAATTTAACCTGTTAACACCAAAAGTAGTCATTTTCACTCGTAGCTGTCACTAGTGTCTTGAAAATATCACTTTTGCTGCACTGTGTCAAACTATGACTTGATATTACACTGAATCTATATAATTAAATTCATCAATTGGTGTATAAATTTAACAGTGATGGACTATTGGTTTTATAATATACAAGAAAAATTAGCACGTCTTTGGCTTGCATATTTTTTGTATGTTTGCGCTGGGCACTTGTCTGATCATGTGGCATACAGCCGGGGGTTTTGTGCTCGACAGTTGTTGTTGTCAAAGCCAGTTCTTGTTTTTGTCTGTCGCTCGGCATATTCAAGAATTCATACTTTGTGACATTGCAATAACCCAGTGTAATGTCTCCCCATTTCAGCTGTCTGTTGCAAATAAATACATTTGATAACAAAAGTTGAGCAAAATATATTTCGTGAATAAAGTGCTGCAGGCGGAATTATAAAAGATCAATAGATAAAAAGTTTTTTATCTAAGACATTTTAAGTTTAAGACTTGACAATGTATTTCAATGTACCTTTTTGTACATACTGGCTGATTATGAAAGAGATTATCATGGTACATGGATTTTATATTTTGTGTGTGTTGAAAGTTAAACTATTTTCACTCAAAATTGGCCATTACATGCTTATTAGACAACATTGTATATGATATATATATCTGTTAAATAGGTATCAACTTTCACTTAAGTAAAATAAAATTTTGAAAATGTAGATCTTTCGGATTTTAAAAATCTAATTGAAGCTTTTATTAACCTGTGTTCTATTGCACCACCTCTAATTCCTAAGGGCAGGGTACTTGTATTATTGAACCATAACGTATTGATTAAACTACTTGGTGTGTTATTTCCAAGCTATCCTGCTTTATAGAGTAGAGATACTTCATCATCAGATATATCATGTGCCGCCTTTCTTTTGTTCCCTTTTCCTTGTTTTTAAAGATCTTTTCCTTTGCATTGAAGGGTTGCCATTGTCTTGGCAAACTCTTTACTGCGTGCAAATGACATGCCATAGTTGTTCTCCATCAGATTTCTGATAAAATCATGATTATGGATAGATTAAGATTCATTTTGTTTATCTTTTCATGAATACGGTTTCCGTAAAATCAGAAAATTATTAGGGTTTAGTAATAGAGAACTGTTTGTAGGTATAAAAAGAAGTGTTTGTTTTTGTGCATGTTCTACAAAAAGCCGGGATACAATTTTATTTTAGGTAAGTGTTTGCAAAAAAAGTAAACAATCTAAAACTAAGTCATGTACCGACTGTTAATACAAAAATAGGTAGTTGTGCAGAATATATTTGTCAAGGTAAGTTATACATTTTTCTTAAAAACAGTTACAAATCGGGGTATTACAATTCTTATCAACATCGCTAAAAGAAATATTTATTAAAATGCTCCAGCATCTTTAAATATTCCCAAAAAGATGAAAATGCACAAGTTGTATTTTAAGCACATATCTGTTTGTGCATAAGTAGTTGTGATTTCACGTCATTTGTGATGTCATACGGCTTGCGCTTTAAAAGAATAGATAATTGCAGATTTTAAAGCAACTAATTTCCGTCCTTATTTAAGTTTCAAACAAAACGTGTTTTAGAAAATTTTACACATACGGTATCTTTTACTGTATATTTTCAGCATATGTTTGGCATGCATACTTGAATTAAGAGTAAAAAGCAAAATAACTATCTAGACTAGAGATCATTCCTCTCAAAGTGCTGGGCACGTATTCTGATCCATCCTTCTGGCGTACACACATGATAAACTCTTGGAGAAGTGGGTTCAGCTAATAGTGTCATAGTGAGGGATCAGGTGGATAGGACGAAGTTCATTCTTGTTTTAAAGGAAATCGCTGACCAGTCTCATATGGGACTGTGTGTTACTGTCTGTGTTCTTATTTTTTTGCATTTGTCTGAATTTAGATGCTGTGTAAGCAACAACGGCAAAACGCTTAAATGGAATTGCATCCTTCTTTGTGATTGGGATATATAGTGAAGGCTATTTATCTTCAGCTATGCTGACAGAAGCACTTTCAGGATTTTTTTCGGGACAAAAGATTGATTCCTGTAAATCTCCATTAAAACGCTCTGATTCGCTCGGTTCCTCCTATCCCCCCGCTTTCCCTCTGGTCGGAACAACACAGTCCTCCACAGCAGGCCATGTAAGATCCTCATAGTCTCATACACAGATGCTTGGGTTCTGGACCTCATCCTCTTAGGCCTGACCCTCGCCCCTGCTCACTGCAGTACCTTATATACATCCTACAACTGCGTGTTAGCTAACCAATTACAAATGCAAGTCCTTATTCTACTTACCTACTGATCACATGTTTATGGTGACAATGTATATAAATACAAGATTTGAAACAAATCGATTTCCTCTATCACATCTCACCTATACTGTTTCTAAAAATAGTAATGATTCGAAAACTTTAGGCAATAAAAATGTAACCAGTCGTTTTATTTATAAATCTGCTTTAAAATTTGCCGCTATATATAGCATTCCCACAATACAAAATCCCCGCTGTAAACGTAATGGTACCCCGCGCACGCTATTTCATATACTGCGATGCGGGGAACCTATTTTTATAACTTCATGTATATACTAAATCTGATTTGTGCGCAAGTGACAGAAGTGTTTTTCCTCAAAATTCTCTTAATTCAATCGTATTCGATGCAATGTGGAGTGGGATTTTATTCAGAATATTGTTTTGCATCGGAAAAACCGGTTAGTTATTCCTTATTTACACGAATGCCTTAAATATGCGATTGGAGTTTTCAGTTGTTTCAAATCTTGTATTTATCTGTTTATATACGTTCCGTACAACATGGGACAAGTATAGATTGGGTGGCGATACTTTGTAGGTGTATCACGCTCAAATCCTCCTTTGCCTATGTAAGAGAAGTTTGCAGTAGTGTAAAATCATCAATTACGTTTTTGTCTAAAGTGAGTTTCTATTAAGAGAAGGGTGTCAACATATATAGTTGAACCAATCAGGAATCAAACATTCATGTACATTTTATGTTTGAAATGATACACACGTTGTTAGTATTGAACTTCGCAGTCTACAGAATATACTTTAAAAAATAAATGCATTGATACTGAGTAAAAATAAAACTTCTTGGTTAATCTGTATGTACAATATAGAGACAAGTAGTATTGCCGAGAAATCTGACGCGTCAGATAACGGTAAACAAATTGTAGTGTATTCGGATGGCATTGAACTTATCAATAATCGAGTAATGAGATCAATATCAAGTGAATATGCGTCCATAGTATTACAATGGTGGTCATGTAAACGGATACGAGTCGGGGTCAAATTTCAAATTTTCTACATTGTACTTTCGCAGTGGACATTGTTTGAAAATCTATTTTATCGAGAAAAGGACAAATAGGGTCCACAAACATGTAGAAAAATGTTCTCTTAAAGATATGAATTTGATTTATTTCTGACCCTAAGACTTTAACATTTGAGTCTAGAGCAAACAGGCAAGTAATTAAAAGTTATTCTTTATACGAACAGCCAAACAAACGTATACACTGTTTTCCGTTACATCCGCATGTGAACTGTCAATACCGAACAGTGATTCTATAAGTTAACCTGTATTCTTTCTCATTTGTTTTGTTTGTAAATATGTGACGGAACCATAATGTGAAGACATTTGTCAGATAGGACGGATAAAATAGAATAAAATATTATTTAAAATACATACAATAAAACATTGAAAGTAAAGATTCGTTTGCATTTATATTTAGATTTTACCTTTTCGTAATATACATTGTACCGGCTAGTTAATCATGGTTTGTCGATCAGATGTTTCACAATTTATCACTCAGACTTTTGGCCTTCGCGATAACATTACTACGAATCTAAACTCTACATCGCGATTGATATACTAAACGATGTATCATTAAATGCAATATCTAGTTCATAAATATGTCCAAGATTAAATGAAAGTTGTGATTTTCTTCAGTAGCTAAAGCCCACATTATGCAGCAAAATACTTTTGTGAACAGGAAAATGCATTTAATGAGTCAGATACAGCCGTATCCCTTGACTAGCTGCTTAGGTCAGAATAGACTGTGTATGCCGCAAAGTTAGAACATCCATGCTGTTCTTTGTCTCACATAGGAGTCGTAGTGAAGGCCCCACATAATTATATTTGATACTTAAGGCGCATCCTATTAAATGATTTCAAAATATGACTCGGTTTTTTTTTCACGAAAAAGGTTAAAGTGTACAAAGTAAGTATACAAACGAAATGAAAAAAATGATGAACACATTTGAGTTGTTATGGGGAACAACTCTCCCCTGAAAGAGTCTCAGCAGAAAGTCACATTAGAAAACATCCTTGAAATTATGTTAAATCATGACAAATGATTTGTGAGGAGATGAATTTTTGAAAAACATTGTAACATTGTACAATGGACAAACAGATTTTTCAAAATGAATGAATCACAGTATATTATTGTAAATAATCATAGTAACCAATCAATAATTTCATTCAAGGATAGTTAGGAAACCTGTCTATTGAAACACTGTTGAAAAGGTGGTTTAAGACGAAACTTTTTTGCTACTAGCTTACTATCATCTAAATCTTTGGTGCATTTTAATAGTCTATTTTGCATGTTAACCTATATTAACAAATGCACATCAAGGTGCTTCCCTGAATATGGCAGTGATATGGTATATTTTACAATTATCGCTAATAGCGACAGCAACTAAAAAAACTGGCTCTTTTTTACATATATTCTATCATCTTTAAACTTCCAACTGCGTAGTATCTTCGTGACTTCGCTACTTTCGATTTTGGAGTGAAACATATCGTTACCGCGTAGTTAACCAGAACAACATTCCGTGTTTTATTAGAACCTACATTTTCATCAAATAACCGAAGAAATGGCGTTTATAAATGCAATATAGGTAAAGTATTGCCAGTATAAATGGTATACGAGGTGTGTCACTTTCAGCGCGTTTTGATCGGATGCCTAGTAAAGTAGTGCATGTCTAAACTGCGTAGTAAGAAACAGACTTCTTAAGTGTCATATTGCTGCATCTGTCGACTAAATTCTTTTTTATGATAAATTGTCGCATATTTTTCTTATCTTTGAAACAATATAAATCTTTGCAATCATACCAACACCAAAACCGTTGATTACTTATGTTACTTTCTATAAATATGTGATGTGATCAATCTGAAGGATTATTTAGAATTGAGGGGTAGTTCGGTTTTAAAAGTAGAAACTGCTCTTCTCAGAAACCGGGTACAATAAATGTTAGGATTTGAAAATCCTCACATCTAAAAACTATAACCAATAGAGCTTAGTTAAGATATGAATCACACCAGTACAATGTAAGTACTATTCCTTTCTGTTATTTTCTAATTTGGATACTAACAGGAAACGATTTAGACTTACGTTGCTTCAGAGATGAATATCGTTCGGCATCACACTGTCTGTCGTTCTAAAGTGCGTTGTGACCATTGTTTCTGATTTATATGCAATGTTCAATGCTTCCTTCTAAACGGTGACAATAGCTTTATGTTAATGTCAACTTTGGAATGAAAGATATTACGCTTTAAAAGAAATTGTTCGCTGAGTGAGGGTATTGCTGGTATAATTTGCTGTACTGATGTGTAATGATGTGTGTCTTTCCACTGGGCTTTTCTTTACGATACATCTTACCTGCGTTATCCGGTTGTTGTGTCTTAACATTAGTGTAATCACCATGGTGTATGACGTTTGAGTGACCGTTTTCATAAAACCATCGGAATTCTTTTTTTGCTAGCATATCAGCCACCGTTAATCCAGAAATCCTTTTCAGTAGTGACACCTGTATCACAAATGTTTGGCATATGTATATGACAAAATTCAATACATTAATTGTCACAACATGTATACATTATTATTTGGTATTCTGCGCTTGTCGCGTGCCCCTTGCTCTCGGAAATTTATCTTCGTCCTATTTGACTCCTGGTTTAGTCAAAACTTAATTAACTAATGACAAGTAAGATGAAATGATTAAAGTTTTTGAAAATGGAAATAATTTGAAAACGATGGCCTGATTTCTTGGCATTATTGCATGTACTAAAATGTAGAATTTTAATACACGTTTTATTAAATATAGCTTACAATTTGTTTTGGAACATAACGTTAACACAAATATACTTGCAAACATATCCATTTTAACTGTATACACAAGTCAGTTAACAGATGTGGACTATGACAGTGTTATGTTGAATATGTTTTGAAGTAGATCTACTTATCATTATACCCCGCAATAGTATACATTAAGGTCGAATTTTAGTGGTGATGTTTTTCTTTAGCCGTTGTATATAAATTGTGTTTTGAGTGGTTTGTACATAACCTGAATTTGGGTTCGCTTTAAGAATTAAGGAATGAAATGGTCCATACAAGTCAGGTGCTTTGGTGTTCAGAATTTTAAAAATCTTACCATGTATTCTAGTAAGAATGCCATTAATAATACTCTGTTCGTCAGCTGTCTCTATACGCAGTAGCCCCACTCCAAATAACTTGCAATATTCCTAAATATTCACGTGTGTGTTTAATGCGTAAGTAATATTATTAAGATAATTGTAGATCTTTTCCGCATTACATTTTGTAATTGTACATGTATATCGTATCGAATAATTACTACTTGCATACACAGACTGATGTTGTTTTGTTTTGCCCGAATTCGCTTATAATAAAATAATTCATTTAATGTCATCATAATAATATACTCGCTCAGACACATGTAATATGTTGAGGCTAAACAGCTAAAACAGTTTCTGTATTTTAGCCTCTAACCGACTTATTGTTTGACCTACATTTAGACTATACTTAGATATGCTTATAACTAAATCAAGATGGTTAGCTGGTAGTATACACTGTATGATGGAAAGAATCAAATGAATGTTTTATAAGTTTGTAAAATATCTTTTTGGTTCAGAAATTGAAAATACCCCATATTATCAAGGTGTGCACTTCTGGGTGTTGTGGGGCTCGTTTTGGGGAGGCTGCGTTTTTGGTACGTGGCTTTCCCTGTTTGATATTATTTTTGTTTTTATGCTCACAACTGTGTTGTTTGTGCCGTGTGGCGGCCGTAAAAAGTCTCCCCGTACATTCAATCAATGTTGTTATATTTTCATCCTTCAGGGATTGTTATTCGTTCTAAACCCTCGGCCTCTGTCAAGATGAGGAGTATTTTATACCGTGTTGAAGGTTCTGTGTTCACTGGCATTCGGGTCCATGCTAGTTATCCCGTCCTACTGTATTGTGCGACCTCCAGCGCGATTAACCAGGTTGTGTTTAATTGTCGCTTAACATTTTCACTTGACGAATTGATACTGATGACTTTTCTACCCGAACGCCACTTTTCACAGAATGGTATTACAAAATTACATTACATGAGCACATATAATAGAATTCCGAAATTAATTCTTTCACCTCTTCGGTTACACTCTGCATCATCTGTACATCAGCCTAATAACAACAGTACTTTTTTAAGACATACACCATCTATCTGCCTTTCTCCTTTAAAGCTACATTCTGCACAGTCATTTTATATTCAACGTACTAATTTTAATTCTCCAGCTGTTTTTCGTAATAATCTACGTATTCGTCTATCACCTTTAACTTCTACTATACTGAAGAAATATAAAATAAAACATACAAATTTTCCGCAGAGATGTAGAGGGTACCGTTCTATTAACAAGTGCAATGCTAAGAGGTGCGGTTGTTGCAATCATTTATCGCACAGGTCTACAATTACCTCAAATGTTAACGGCAGAACTTTTAATGTGGTACTTAATTCTGACGTTGATTGAAATACGTCCCACATGATTTATGTACTGACTTGAAACGTACCCAATTGTGGTATTCAGTATGTTGGGCAAACTGGGCGATCTTTAAAAATTCGTTTCCGTGAGCATTCTTACAAAATGCGAAGTCGGAACAAGTTCACTACATTTTTATATCAACACTTTCGTAAATCTGGCCATACAATTGATCAGGTAACCATTCAGCCAGTAGAGCAAATCGTCTATGATATAAATTGTACATCTAGTTTTAAAATCTAAGCCAGACATTTAGCAGAATTCAAATGGATTAAAAATTTACAGTCACCGTTTCCGTTGGGCTTAAATGATAATATTTATCAAGAAGGTAATATCTCTAAAAACCCGGATATCGATATATTTTCAATTTTAAATATTAGGAAACGTAAATCTAGGTCTCATGGAATTAGACGCAATGGTAATATTAAGCGCAAATCAAAAGTCAATATTTCTGTTGCAGACCTCGATATAATTCTTTCAAACTCTGGTAGACATTCAATGCTTTCTCGTCTCACATCTTTATCTATTCAGTCTCTTAAAAAACTAGACGAGGAAGCGGACCAGTACGTTATTCAAACAGATCAGTTTTACACTGTGTCATATCTTATCCAAAATTACACACAACACGTTCTCCGTCCACACATTGACACTCAATCTGATCATGATAGACATTTTCTTAAAATTCATTTCATTAATAAAGGTATTGACTTCATCGATGTACCCAGTATATTTCGTGATAGACGTGTCATTGATTCTGTGCCTAAGTATTTCCGAAACTCCGAAGTTCCTATTATCTGTTATAAATATAAAACACCTGTTAGAAATGTTATATTCAATTACAATAAAATTGTTTCCGACCTAGATGTTCATACAAATACCCCTTCTTACTGCGAATGTAAAAACTCGAAATTTGGCTATTCAGATGCCGGTCATGTCATCACTGGTAATTTTGATATTATTAAAGACAAGCGTATTCGTAATTTATTCTTTAAAGGACCAAAATACAGAATTCCTTCTACTATTGATTTTCATGCTTGTCGTGGTCATATGGCGGAATCCATCGAAACTTTTTGTGTTAAATGGTGTCGTCGTGAGAATGCTGATCCAAATGCATTAACGTCTTGGAAACGAAGTATTTTTAACATTGTCGATTCTCGTATAAAATTTTACCAAACAAATGAACAACTACTTCCATCAAAACCCAAGTTTACTTTAAGACATCTGAAAAAGGAAATCCAAGAATTTCATTCTAAGTATGTCTTAGTTCCAGCAGACAAGGCGGCCAACAATAGTATCATCATTTGACGCCTACATTATATTAATGTTTTACAAAACGAACTAAATAGCACTAAAGCTTATATATTGAGTCCTTCCGTTGAACTAAATGTGGTCACTGATCACATCAGTGAAGTTTCTAATTTGAAAGTTCGTATAGATGATCAACATATTAAACTTCCTACTATGTACTGGATTCCTAAATTACATAAACAACCATATAAAGCTCGTTTCATCGCTAATTCAAGCTCTTGTACCACTACAAATATTTCAAAACTATTAACATCTTGCCTAACTGCTATAAAAGCCCACGTGAAAAGATATTGTGATAAAGTATACGAAAACTCTGGTAAACATTTATTTTGGTCGATCAAAAATTCTGGCGAAATCCTGGATAAGTTTAAAGTTAATAATTACAAAGTAACTTCAGTCAGTACATACGATTTTTCTACTCTGTATACCACTTTACCACATCATTTGATAAATGACAAGCTAACTGCCCTAATTCAAAAGACTTTTGCCAGGGAGAATACTACATTTCTCGCCTGCAATTTTGATAAAGCTTTTTTTACTAGCTGTATTGTTAAACATTATACTATGTGGACCTGTGACGAAGTTTGTAAAGCCCTTTCCTTTTTATTGAACAACATTTATATAAGGTTTGGGAATGCAGTTTTCAGACAAGTAATCGGTATTCCCATGGGAACAAATTGTGCACCCCTTGTCGCAGATTTGTTTTTATATTGTTATGAAAGAGACTTTATGTTGAGTCTTTCTCCAGATACGCAGGCAGACATTATCACTGCTTTTAATAATACATCACGCTATCTGAGTGATATTCTTAATATGGATAACCCGTTTTTTGGTCAATTGGTGGACACTATTTATCCCCGGGAACTCCAGTTAATTAAAACTAACAATTTGGATACTGGTGCTTCATTTTTAGATTTACATCTCTCTATTTATAACAATATTATACATTCCAAAATTTATGACAAGAGGGATGATTTTAATTTTAGTATTGTAAATTTCCCCCATTTGGATGGGGATGTACCTCATGCTACATCTTATGGGGTATACATTTCTCAGTTAATTCGGTTTGCCAGAGCGTGTAGTCATGTTGAGGATTTCAATGAACGTAATCAATATATTACAAATAAACTTCTTCAACAGGGCTACCGTTATTACAAATTGCGTAAATATTTTGCTAAATTTTACTATCGTAATTCTGATTTGGTTTTGAAATTCAATAGTAATCTAAAGACTCTTCTGCGAGAAGGTATTTCAAAACCCGATTTTTATGGGGATGTGGTTTACAAACTTCGTAAGATTTTGGGTCATGGCAATTTTCCAACTGTATTTGCTAAAATTATAAAACGTTTTGTTAAAGGAGGTTACGACCCTACTGTTTTGAGACACACCGCATGTTTGGTGTTCAACCCGTTTACAGTTGGACGCTATGCTTCCCTCTTTGATTGTGTCTGACGGAAGAGGGGGAGGACTCTGTGATGGGCAGTTTTTAAATCCCACTGGGACGAAACTGTTTTGATTTCTGTCCTCTGGCCTGTTTCGTCGGGCCCTTAAGGGTGTTTCTCTTGGTGCTCTGCCTTCTGCAAAGGCATTGAGTACATACGTTTTTTGGTTCTCAAGGTTTGCTTTTTATATATTTATACACGGGTATTTTTGTGTTTTACATACCATGCCTTTTGTTTCCATTGCGTGTGTTAGAGATTCACCTAGCAGGGATTACTTTTATTTACACTGTCCTGTGACTTTGGAACATGGTGGGGGTAAGAGTGAGGTTGGGTGCGCACCATAAACCGGTTTAAGCTCCCCAGTGGTGTTTTTGCCACTGACCGTTCCAACGCGGTGCCCCACTGTGTTCCTTTAATTGTTCGTTTTGTCCTCGTGCTTTGTATGCTAGTGTGTGTTGGTAGTGTACGTGTGTGTGTGTGTACATGATTGTGTGTATGTGTGTGTTGTGTGTGTGTGTGTGTGTTGGTGGTGTGCACTTCTGGGTGCTGTGGGGCTCGTTTTGGGGAGGCTGCGTTTTTGGTACGTGGCTTTCCCTGTTTGATATTATTTTTGTTTTTTTACACCTGCATTGTAGCAATCCAGCCAAATGCAACTATAAATCTCTTTATTGTTACCCCTTGATTCTTTTTTCAACAGACGGGAAAATAGATATTAATACTAATTATAACCTGTTGTGGATGAGACCTATTGTATAGGAACAAAATTAAAACTGTGTTGGCTTTTTTATTGACACAGTGTATTTTGAATTATTTCTTATTATTCGACCTGAATGCCAATATTAATTAGGTAAAATAATGCATGTATTTGCATATATACGCAAACCGGCCATAGACTATAAATTATGACACAATTTTGGACAAAGTGATTCATAGAATAACCTGTCAGGAGGTAAAGACAAACTGACAAGCAGATTTTAAGATTTTAGAAAATTTCATTGGACAAATATGTAGGGCACACACAATTATTACGGAACGCATGATCCGTGTTTCATGATCTATAATAAGATCAAGACTTGCGGCTCGTTTTATTTAAACGATTGATAGAAAATTGATAACTATGTAAAATACCATTTTTTACGCTGTTCACATTTTCTTCCAACGCATTTATTTGGAATGCGCAATAGATCTAACTCAATCATGTTTTTTTCAAATGCGCGAAGAAACTCTTACATTTCGCAGCAATGTTGTTTAAGGTAGTATGGTGGCCGAGTGGTTAACGCTCTGGACTACCAATCCGGAGGTCCCCGGTTCGATTCCCGGACGAGGCACTGGATATTTCAGGAACGCTTTTCAGTGTTTCCTACTATCTGAGATGAACTGGTTAGAAACCCAGAGGTAGTCTCGCGTGTATCGGTGCTGTACACCGGGCACCCAAGGAGTCTATTCGTAAAAGAGCTAGGGTCTGGTACCCGGATTCCCTTGTATCTGCTTCTTTCTCTAAAATAAAGGACCACAATGGAAATAAGAGCTTGCTCTTTATTGTGTTATCCTTGGTACTTGGTACTGAAATAAATACATACGTTACATTATAACAATTATAATGAAAATGTTTTTGCTCATTTGTAATTTCATATATTCGTACAGAAATCGAATGTATTTTTCTTATCCATGGCCTTTTGAATAAGTATCTCTGGTAATAGTTTAAAGATAAAACAGAAATAAACTGTTCGGTGTTTACCTTAAACAACATTTAGTCTTTCTTGGTCAAATAAGTCGTATAGATAATTGTAGCATCTGCAGTGATATTATACCTTCATATCAATAAAATTACCTTGAAGATTATACGATAGGCCATGAAATAAATCGTTTTTCTTCAAAGTTTCGTACAACAGAAACATTATACTTCTAATAAACTTAGACTCATGTATTATTTTCTTTGGCTGAAGGATTTTTATCAATACAAATGCCATGTCGAACTTCAGTGTTTAGTCAAAACTTTAGTGTGAACTTTAAATCTTAAACGAAGCAGCAATCCAAAGTTTCAGGTAGGTCCAGCTTTTGAAAGCCGTATGAAGGAAACTAAACATTCACTTTTTCGCCACTGTGTTTACATTGCTTTGGTAATACCGAAAATATCACAAATTGTTAACAACAAATTGCCCCTCAGCTGAATCATAACCCGTAGAACATGGATGCGCTCGTTTTTACACCTTTGAAAGAATAACCTAAGCTTGTCATGAATCTTAAAAAATCCCCCGTAACAATAATCATTGCAATCTTCTATAGTGTTGATGATTTTTACATTTTACACAGTGACATGATGTTAACATCACAGGACCAAAAATAAATTGAGCTAAATGGTGAGGGCCGATTGAATGCTCTTAAGAATAAATTGCGTTAGGATTAGGAAACGTTACATAGAGAGTAAAATAAACGTGAAAAACAATAACTTTAATGTTGACACATAGATCTGTCTCCTTTAATCCTTGTGCGACATATCGACTAAACCTCTGGATAAAATATATTTTTGACAAGAGCTACTTGTATAAAAAAAGTAAAATGTTAAAACGTATTCATGAGTTATAAAACACCAGCTTTCCCGTACTGGTTTTTAACTTTATGAAAATATTAATGAATTCTATTACAGCTTTAAACGACTGCCCATTTATCTTTCATAGGTCATTTTGTTTTGATCCAAAACAGTCTCAATAACAACCATCTACGTAATTATATTATGTTTATGAAGTACACTTGGAGCCACTTCTAACCTGACACTTTTCAAATTCGATTTTCTCTAATACGGTTCAAGATATTTATTTCAAATTAAATATTGTGTTGTTTGGCAACATTAGCTGTATAAAAATGATAAAACCGTTCAACTGTGACGATCGGTTACTTTCGCACGTGTGACAAGTACGATTTCACCATTTTGCACGAGGAAATGTAGGTGAGCGAAAAATATCGATTTTCATTTTCATTTTATTATTCTGTAACGTAATTCAAATCGTAAAAACATAATTTTGATTTAAAAAGTCAGTCACTTCGAATGAATAACCAAGAGCGTGGTCGCACAATTGACATATTTCTTGCTGGCTTATCACTCAGACAGTCACGTATATAAATGTATCATATTTATTTGGCAATAATTTTATTTGCAAACATATGCAGTATCAACCTGTTCACTATAAATCGTAAAAAAGGTGGAAATTTATCTGTAAAATACAATTACATTGTATTTCGTTTCTTTACGCCGATGTACGGATTTTATACACCTAGAGAAATGTTAAGCACCCCCTGGAAGTTATATAGTGACTTCAAAAAATTATTGTATCATGAAATCACCTTCAAATAAACGAAGGAAAAAATGCTGTAAATCATATCAGCAACCCTCTGCACGAACTGCAAACAGTTTTGCACTGCAAGTGAAAGTAGATTGTCTTTAAAAAGATCCGAGGTTCATCTGAAGCGGAATAGTCAGGGTCAGGGTGGTCACCCAGGCACAGTTCAGGTTTACTCTGCTACTGAACCTACGACGGATGTCATCAGAAGACTCAAAATTGCATTCTTTACTCTAATTTGCCACCTTAAATCTTCCTATGACCTCTACAGTTCCAAACGTAAATGTGTTTTTGATTTCGGATAAAAACGGCACCCGTTTATTGTTTAACAATATCATCCGAAAAATTCAACACAATCGTACAGTTTTGCCGTATTCTGTTTGCCAGAGGGTTGCTGTCACGGATTACATTCTTCTTCCCTAGTTCAATTTGACGGTATTTTCATGATAAAGCTTCGTTAGATCACTCTAAAAAATTCAGGGGGTGCTTAACTTTTTGTCTTTGTGTATATTATGAATCAGTGACTTTTCTCATTGTTGGGATTTCACGTTATGCCATTTTGTGAATTCGGATTTTACAGCGATATTTTTATTTGTTAAGTTTTATACGTATTTGTTAATCAATTAAAATTAAATTTAGCAGAAGTATGTATTATGTGTTGAATTAATTATGTTCTAAATTTGAACAAAATCTGCATACAAATAATTCAATTATACCGAATTATATAAGTGTCGGGTTAGAAGCGGCTCCAAGTGTATATGCATTTACGTCACATACTATTGTGTTTAAATAACTTGATTATAGAAACAATTATTTTAATTAATTGTCGGCCTCCTAATGTTTGGTACCATCGTGACGGACTATTGACAATATAGCAACTTCCATGCAGAGAAGCGGCAAGTACCTTATTCAAACATAACACAAATACATGTATCACTTGAAACTTTATTGAAATAGTCCATAGATCTATATCAGCAAACTCACATGGTAAAATAAAGTCATATGTTAACTAAATTCATATTGATATTAATACATTTAATTTCGATCCAGATGGTCTGAGACAAGAGCATTCATACAAATATGACAAAACAAATCATTCTTTCTGCAACTGAAAACCAGTGTAACTTATAAGATTCCACGTAACTGCTACAAAAGTATTGTCAAGAAATGTTTAGGTCATTGTGAAAATCACTGATTAGTTTTGTCTACCCTTTGAAATAAATCTACATGCAAAAGTAAATAAATCTCGTATTACAAAATGTGTTAGTGTACTGATTTTGGTTTTCGTCGAAGTGTACACAGTTCTTTAAAATAATTGTATCATGAATTTCTGCGCTTGTTTGTAAAGGCCAGTCTTATCGGTAATTAAATAAATGTATAAAATCCAACAAGCACAGTCGTCCAAGCTGAGCCGTTGAAGTCATTAAAATATTAACGGATTGAAAGGGAAAAGTGTCCTTTTAATTAATTTTATTAATGAAATATTCCTATTCCTACTAACAATGTTAATGCTAATTCATGGAAATCAATATTTTATTTCAGTAATTTATGTCTAGTCTTGTCACAAAGTCGTCAATAACATTGTTTTGAATTCAATTTCTAGAAAAGTAATTCAGAATATGGAAAATTAGCATGACTTCTCACTTAACTGTTATACAATTTTAGTAATCTGTTTTGTTTTTATCACTTGCTCAATTAGTTAGTAAATACTCATCTTCACTAAAATGATAAAATAAGGGTTTGTTTTATTCCTGTATTGGCCCAAAATGGATTTTATTAACTGTGCCATTACCATCACAAACCATCACATTATTACTTAATCTCTGACAAATTGATAGAAAATGACCTGGTTAAGCAATGGAATAGAAACATGTAGGTTCCATCTATGTTTGAAGTAGTTAAATTGTAATTCTATGTTATTGACTAATTAAAACTGGTTCTACTTAATGTATATTTTTCGATAACATAAATATATATTAATATGCATGAACAAAACATTTTGTCGCAAAAAACTACTCAGCAAAACATGATCCGGTTCAACTTAGATCCGTGAATCGATCTTACAATAAAAAAATATATAATGAAGAAAGCAACATTTTGTCAATGACAATTCCAGCGGAAATTACTGTCTAATCAAAACGCATTGGTATAAAAATCTAATATGGTCTCTGTTTTGCTACTTTCTATCAGATATATTAAACATCTCAACGAAGAACAACATCTTATCTAAATGAAAATAAACAATTACACCGCTATGCTGAGTAGTTTATATTAGATGGTACATAAATAGAGGTTTAGGTGTCTGCCGCTTATCCCGGAGGTTGCGGGTTCGAGCTCCACCAAGGTCACGGCCGTACTACCTCATATGACGCCAGTACTGGTTTCTCCAGGAAGCGGACTTGAGAGTGACTCGATAAGCTCAAAGCTTTCTTTACAATCGAGCTAAAATAAATTAGTATAAACTAAACTATAAACTAAATTCATTTAAAGTTAATTCAAATTGAACTTCTTATACAAATGTTAAAAAGAACACTTTGTTATTTACACTAACTAAAAAGCGTCTTCCAGTCTCTATTTTGATCAAACACTCTTATTTAGCCTATTACAACCGGACCTTGATCTTTAATAAACTTACTGCATGAATAAAATGGATTATCTAGTGACAATATGAAACATGACCATTACTTACTATAATCAGTACATTTAAAAACGCAACTCTAACATGCTGTAGTGTAGGAGTTTAACGCCAGTCCCAACAGTGTTTGGGTCATTTTAACAGGCGGGTAATTTATTAAACAATCGGTCCAGAGAAGAACCTGTAATAGACAATTATTTTTGTAAATTTAACTTTTATGTATTCACGTAAACGGAGAATTGATTGTCAGGTTTATATTGTGCAAACAAAAAGAGCGACGGCTGACAATTTGTTGTTAATTTTGACTGTTTCAATTAAAGAAAATGGGGAATAAGTCCTGAACAATGTTAACATCAAAGTATTGTTTTAGTCTGAAATAACATGTTGCGATAGGTTTTGCATCAATCATAAATGTTTTGTGTGGTATATGGTTAAATGAAAAGAAATTGCCATATTTACGGAATATCACTAATAAGTCATTCAAAATGTGTGAGAAAAATGGGTTCATTTCACAAATCTGATGCTTATAATAATGGTTTCATTAACATAAAAGGGGAATGTAGCCAAGTTTTTACAAAATTACAAAATTAATAGACATACCAGATTTTCTGCAATTTTAAAAAAACAGTTTTCATTTTGGCTATGCCAAACATTATCACTGTTAAAATATTTGACTTAAAACATTTTGCGTTTTTAAATGTACTAAGCAGATCTTTGACAAAAGCACTCACAATTCACATCGCGGAAACTGTTTTGTTAACAAGGATTTCTGTCAAACCAAAGCCGACATCTACTTAAAATGTGCATTATTCCTACTAGGTTTCAACTGACTTTTTTGGCCGAGTGGAAACCGCTTTCGATCATATGCGATATACCTTTGATATACCGATCCCAGAATTGACAGTGGTCAACGACCGACCATGAACAATATTCCTGCAATATTGAAAGTTCATTAGCAGCAGTATCTCGGAGACCAAAAATGTGTACACTGGTATTTACAATACAAAAGTAACATTCTAGGCTAAAGTGTTATAATTGCGTCAAACATATTTTCGAGCATAAACGTAATTGCTGACAAGTAATTAGCACAGTCACATAATACGCACCAATGCAATAACGTGTTCAAAAACAAAATTTTACGTAGACTTGTTGAAAAAGGAATCAAGTTCCAACATTTTTGACATGCTTTATTGATCGGAAAAATATATTCTATTACGAACACAAATAAAAATACTTATTCTCTTTAACCTCGAGGACAAAAGAGAGTTTAACTGTAGCATTGTATCGCATACTAATACCTTTCTACTGTCAAGCTTATACAGTATGTATGGAAAAGGTTGTGTTTTTTTTTTCGTCAGGATAAAGACGCCTTCATGAAAAATTTGAACGATTCTTTAAACAGTATATTTATCAAACCAAACATTTGTTTGTCATTATAACATTTATGTCAAGTTGTATTATGCATGTTTTAATACTTAAACTCTAGATGGCAACATGATCCTTTCGTTTTAGACAAATATATATGTGGTATAACAAAAACATATGCATTCAATGTCAAATTGGTTCTATTACTACCTGTTTCATCAACACATACCACAAGCAACTATGACGGCTAAGGTAGTCAATTTATCAAGATACCTACGGGCAACATGACGAGCCCACTGAAGAGAAAAGACATATGTGAACGAGTTCATATTTAGGTTAATAAATCAGCAGTACACATAACTATATGTTTGGTTTGTACATGTATGATTATTTTTTCATCAGGAAACTACAGCACACATACATGTACTTCCGCTGTTGTGCCTATATGATTACACCAAAATACGTACATGCAACCGACAACAGTACAATAAAGTTATCTTCATCTGATTTGCACCTTTATTTTCTAAAATGCCACCTTTGATACAACTCTTGAAACGCCTGATAAAGAAGTAAACACTACACAAATTATTTCAAAGTTAGTCCTAAATACGTTGAATTTTTACATTTCACCTTTACACGGGGGTGACCATCAAATCCGATACCGCAGGTGCTTTTGATGTGCAGGCTGTCGGAAACGGATTTTGTTGACATAAAGGTAGTTCACCTTATGGTTTTTTTTCCAAACGTTTATGTTTGAGGTCCTAAAAACAAGCGGGGTGTAATACAGTATGTGGGAAATTCGGCCACAAGCACAGGAAGTTTCAGAGAAAAATATTTAAAATTGAATGAGCTATGACATTTCTCCTGCGAACAATTATGTTAAAAATGGTGTCATATAAATCATCGTCTGTATCGTAGATTAATTCACATTTTGTCCATTGGTTTCTGTTTATGTGCATGTGTAATAATTTAGTTATGACTATTCTTATTGACAATATTATATGATCGAAAATTATGGGAGAATTTGAACAAAGTTGACGGTTTCCGATTTGCTGGACCGGAGCGGGATGCGCAGGTACTCGCTGTTTTGCGTAGCGCTTGGTTTGCGCATACATCCTGATTATACAACCGATCTGAAGAATCTGATTTTATGAAATGCTGAAACTATTTACAAGAGATAGTTCACTTCGGTACATGGTGTATTTATATTCGCCGTGCTTGAAATTATGTGCCGTTGCCATTAAAATGAGGTATACCACAAATTCTCGTTTTTAAGAATTGAATAAAGATTATTTATTGAAACTGTACCAAACCTAGATTGTACCATTTATTTAGTCTCATATTTTCCATACAGTGTGGGGGACATTTACTTCAAATTTTGGTAAATGAGAGTTAGTTCCAATAAGAAAAACTGTACTAAAATATTTATTTGAAAATGATTTCCAACATACTTTTACACAGGAAATATTATTACTTTAAATCAGTTTTAAAAGTATTTTGAACTAAAGGGTTTGAAAAAGGACCCGAAGCAACTGAAGAACAAAACGATAAAGTGTTTCGGAAGCGGATATACATGTATGTAAGCGCAGCGAAACTATATAACTATATAAATTTAATTTTAAATACCGGTATGCATTAACATAATCTTCTATTTCTAGGATACATATATTTACCATTTTGTGAGTACTTTGAATTGTAAAACTTGCGTAGTTCTTCAAACGGAGCGAACAACAGAAACAACGACAGAGTCAGAATAAGTTAGTTGTTTGTTCTTTCCCAGATGGGCAGTCAAACAACATAAATAATTATATAATGATCACGGTAATGTTATATGCCTTAGTACATTTTCAAGTGCTAACGTGATAACGTCAATCAAAATTGTAAAAACAAATCATGCTTCATGATCCCAGTATTAAAACGGTAGATCTACTTGTATAGAAAACTGACATGGTACAATATACATGAGTGGTTGTATAGTCAGAATAATTACGCAAACCAAGCGCTACGCAAAACGGCGAGTACCTGCGCATCCCGCTCCGGTCCATCAAATCCGACACCGTCAAGAGTTGGTCGAAATCTCCCATAAATTTCGATCAGATTAGTATTTTCAATAGGAATAGTCATGATTGAATGATTGCACATGCATGTAAACAGAAACCAATGGACAAAATGTGAATTAATCTACGATACACACGTTAATTTCTATGTCATTTATCACATAATTGTTCGAAGAATGATTGTCATAGCTCATTTAATTTTAAATATTTTTCTCTGAAACGAAACGAATTACCCACACACCGTACAATATTCCGCTTTTGTCAGTATATCACTCGAAAACGTAAGGAAAATTCAAAACGTAAGCTCACCTACCTTTATATCAACAGATTTGGTCCAGCACATCCTTATCAGATAGCCCGCACCTCGAAAGCAAATTCGCACCAGCGGTGTCGGATTTGCTGGTTCCTCTCCCGTGCCTTGTTATGTTGATTTGGGAGCTGTAACACGTCATATGGAGTCATTGTGAACAGACATGCCAATTCCAAGTGACTTCAAATATTTCTATGCATGAAAAAGTACTGCCCTGACAAGATTTCCACAGACGGACGGACGCAAACATGCACGTATTTTATTTAACAAGTGACCTTGTGACTAAATGTTCCTTCAATGCATAACGAAAGTACAGCCTGAACAATATTAAATGTACACATTTACGGCCATTAAGGGCAAAATATGACACTGCACTTTGAACCACTGGCCTCAATACATCGTACAACAAATCATGTCGCATGGCGGATGGTGCATGCACATAGACACAAACACATACAACTAATCGCCACTGTGTAAACATTACTGACCCATCACATGTGGGCTCGACAAAAATAATCTGAACGGTGTAGAAGATATAAATGAAAGAAAAAAACTAATGACACCTAGGCGTGACCTTGACTATGAGCCAGCACGTTGACTGGAATAATTATGACTTCAAGACATTAGCAAGTACGGTTAGGACAATGTTTAATGAAACTGTCGTCAACATTTGAGCTCAAAAAGTGATACTGACTTTTCAGCTACAGACATTGCTCTTTCTCACAACACACTGTATCATTGTTTTGAACATTGGTTCCAAGGCACTATATTTTTTTTCAAAAAATGAAAAATTGCAGCCTGGACAAAGTACATTGTATGTTGTACTCATGTCCTGCTCTTAAACTTAAAATGTCACATTGATACCCGAGTATTTCAGGTGACACCCCGTATCATATACTAAGTCAGTACAAAATCATTTTAAACACAAAGTAATTACAGTACACATAGTATTTAGTACACATTTTTGACATTTTCAAACAGATGATACTTTGAACTTTGTGCGACAGACATAAATCCTTCGCGCGGCATACTATATTATTGAGGTGGATATCCTAGCTAAGTGACTTAAAGCATCGATGCTTTTATACCTTACAGCCAGAATCGAGACATGCACGCATCATACATTTACATACACCTTTTCGCCATTGTGACAAATAAATAGATTCACTGCTAGCGGTTTCGACAGAAATATAAAGGTAATACGTGGGTAAGGAAGGCAGTTTTATTGCGAATAGATTCAGAGACATAAAACAATTTTCGTGATTATATTTGATATTTGTGCGATGAAATGATTTGATTTTTTCTTCGGTTTACATTTTTTCTATTAACAGTTTCTCAGCAACCTTAGATGATCAGTTTATTTTGATTTCTTATTTGCCAATCTCTTTGGTTGAATAATTCAATTTCCCGAATAAAGCTTTCCAGAAAATGAATTTGGGCGCTCATGTGTTCGAGTTTCTTTTTTTTTGTGTTTCAGTTTCTCAAAAAACGAAATTTGCAATTGAAATATATTTTGATGATCCCTATGCCATTGCCATTTTTTCTCCGGGGTTTTGTTCGTCGGAAGCTTCGATCAGATATGTTTCAAATATATCGTTTTTAATTTCTTGTAACACCTGTTGCTGGCGTCGTTTTCTAGTGAAAGATGTGTTGTCCTTTGATAAAAAGCTATATAAGCTATCTACTTCTATGTCACATTCAGTACTGTATCGACAAAATAACTTTTAAACGCAGTCCCATCCCTGAAAGAAAATGAATAAATACTACATCAACTGCTTACTCTTAATGTAGCGCTGTAACATATTGTTTATAATATATAAACGCACTTACAACAGACACATATATTCGGAACATATATTTATATACTTTATTTTCAATCTCGATTGCAAACAAGTACTTTCAACCTTAAATAACGCAACACTTGGAAAAACCTCTGTAAAAATGTTTTACTAAACAATTTTAAATGAAAACTTATTAAGTATAGAAATGTAATCTAGTTGCACTGTTGTGTCCAAATTAAACAGAAATGCAACCATGATAAACACAAATTTCATTGCTTCAAAATTGCTGGTGTTAACTTTATTCTGTACAGTTCAAGTACTATCCGACTTGATCCGTCATAACAGTCGCCTTTACTTGCAAACATTTATTGACCATGTTCAACACAGCATGTAGTGTACTTATAAACTTCATAAATCAAACAACTGTAACTGTAAAGTGTTATTTAGTATACGAGATAGTTGTTACACAACATGTATATGATATCTGCTTTTAAGACTCACTATAGAACCGACGCAAATGTAAGTTTCTTTGAAGCGTTATATTGTCTCTAAAATCTAATTTGACTCACTTATCAACATCTGTTTGCAAGATTGACTGTGTGTCACTTTATCCCAAATACGTCTCCAAATTTTCGTTTAAAGGTTTTCAAAATGGAGACTGATCCCAATACATGAGTTTGATAGAAATACTTGAAATGCATTTAATACAATATAACACGTTCCTTGATTACAATATATTCGTTCTATATTATACAAAACAACAAGTTTTCAAAGTATCCATACCAATTATGATAACAAATCTTCTCAATGAATTGTAACATCGGTAATTGATAAGAAAACCATTTATTGGTATTTATCAAAAACTACATTAATATAAATCTATATCTAAGATTGATATTAGTTTAAAAACACTTAACCTCTTCTATTATGTTGCGTTGAAAATATCCCGAGACGTTTTTGAAGTCGAAAGCTTCATTAGCAGCAATCATTCCAGAAAAAACAATCGATTTGTCTTGCCAACTGAACGTCTATGTATGTTAGCTGTGCATGTACCTCTCGTAAGCATTCTTCACCTTCTGACCCCTCTGTTACAAAATAAATCGAACACTAGTATGATTTGCAAATGATCATTATGCACATGTAGTAAGATTTTGTTTTCCAAGAATATGTTCTGCATTTCAAGGACTAGTCAGAAAATTAATTTAGAGTTTATGGCACAGTTATCCAATACACTGACCTAATATAAGGGAGAATATCTCTGATAGATGGTAAAACTTTTTTGTAACGTACATATATTATGGAAAGGTAAAACGTTAAGAATGGCATTACGAATAGGAAAAAACAATAAAATAACACAGAACTCTTACGTAAACGTTGGGAAAATAATCCGTTAGCTTCATCTTACACACAGTTTTAAGAGCAAGACATATACACATAATACCTAGTATTGCAACTACATGTGTGAGAAATATCAGCAGATAATGCACACACTTTATCTCAAATACCAAAGCATTTTGAAAAGCCATCATATACAGTTTACGTAATACGCATGACTTTGTGTAGTTTTTTCTACCAGTATTCTTACCTGAATTTTGTATTGTCATTAATCTATCCATTTCTGCCTGGCCTTGTTTGTGCATTCTGTGGACAACGGGCAGCTGCCTATCAGTCTCATTCAGTTTATCAGCTTCAGTGTTGTTGTGACCTTTCAACGGTTTATCTAGCTGAATGCATATGCAAAATAATATCAATTATTTTTATTCCTTCCTACTTAAATGAGCTTAGATGTGCAAGTCACAAAGCCATGGATTCAAACAAAACCACTGATTTATATTTAATACAGATTTTGGTTCACCAGAAAGCTAAAACGGCTTACTGTTTTCTAAAGTAAGTATTACATTTATAATGGTAAGAGGGAAATTCGGCTTTTCAAACACTTACATTGTACTATTGTTCCTTTATTGTCGATTTCGAATTAGGTTGTTTACAACAAAGTGATACATGTAGTACCCTTCAATTCGACCCATCTATTAGCTCCATCATTTATGTACGTTTCCAACAGTAATAATAACATACTAAATGTTTAAATATTCATTAACTCCTTTCGTCCTCACTTAAATGAACTTAAAAGCGTATGTAACAACACCACTACGTTAAACAGCACAGTTACTGATGTATGTTTCATTTTGTTTTTATTTTTATCAGAAAGATATGACTGCGTGCTGTTTTCTGAAATAAGGCTTTTAAAACAATAATTGTCAGTCAGAGATGAACTCGGGATTTACATAGTATTCTTGATTATCAATGTTGTGTAACTTTTATTTTTTTGTTGTTTGTTGTAATTTATTTATTTTCTATTGTGAAATAAGTTTTTAAATAAATGATATAAGCTTTTAATGCGACCACCATGATAATTTAAAGAGAGACATTAAGCACTGGTTAAAAAAATCATGTTTACTTAAGTTCTAACTTTACTGTACGCATTTGTGTAACCATTTTACTTCTATTGAGAGAAGCTAAATCTTTAAACCTTTTTTGACTATCCTAGTAAAAAATAATTTCTCTATATCGTTCAATTTATGTTCATGCCTATTTGCTCTAGAGAGTAGTTATCAGCATCATTTTTTCTTAGATATTTTCAAAGCATTATTTCTATTCTAAGAATATTACTTGACAATTATGACAATATATCTTATATTAATCGCATCCGGGACTCACACAATATGCAATCAACATATAAGAGAGAGAACGGCAATGTCTAATTTATCTGTCTTGCCGAAAGACACTTACATCTTGGTACATGTGAACCACAGTGCTGGTGTTGATTGAATCCTGTGCTAGGACGGATCGACAATCATTATTACCTTGTCTGTAAGATCCAATACACAAACCGGCAAACTACATTATTCATCATCTCTTAAAGTCTTTAATTCTTATGATCACTCTGACTTAACTCAATGTATATGAATTAACTTATACAATACAAAAGGAACCGGGTTTACTCACTGTCAAACAACGTTAAGTTTATGTTTTTCATTTGTATTTATGTTGCTTCTCAAAGAGAATGTGTCGTCAGAAAAGGTCCTCAGCGTTTGCATTATCAAAATATTGCGCCATATTTACAACATGTACTTTCGAATTTAAAAGTAACGTCAGGACCTTGGTAAATTTTTTTTCGTGATAATGTATTATGATATATAATATCTTAAGTGACAATGGCATTTTAAGCTTGGTACAACGTTGCAACTCTGGCAAGACAGATGAAAGGTGAAGGGTTGTCTGTCTGAGTCATTTCCATTTATCATCTACAGTGATGACAAAATATTGTGATAGAAAAAGTGTGTATCACGAATGGTCATCTTTTGCTGTCAGAAATGAAAATAGCTTTGTAATACATAATATAATTTTAAGATCACAAAATGCAGTATTCAACTAGTAGAGTTGCAACCATTACATTTGGTTTTATTAACTTTCAAGTCTAAAATCAATTAAGTCTTCTTGTAAACAAAGACAGGGATGCAAAATCATGAAGTAAAAATACATTTACCCCGACTTGAAGCGTTCTTATAACTTTACTTTTAGTTTTCGCATGATAGTAATTGAATAACCAAACTGTTTTTTTTTTCTTTTGCAGTAAGCAGTAGTCTTTAACTTACATAGTCCCTGCCTAACGTGTAGGGAAATCCGCCAGATTTATATTTTAAGTAAACGCCTCCGGTAAAAGCTACACCTGGACGGAGTATGGTTTCGAGAATTGTTTCTGCTTTCGCCTCTGCATCTGTAAGATGAACGTTCAGTAAACTTGAGTGAAAAAGGAAATAATTATGAAACAAGATTTTGTGAATAACAAGCTCCCCAGTGGTGTTTTTGCCACTGACCGTTCCAAGGCGGTGCCCTTTAATTGTTCGTTTTGTCCTCGTGTGTTTGCTTTGTATGCTAGTGTGTGTCGGTAGTATATGTGTGTGTGTGTGTGTGTGTGTGTGTGTGTGTGTGTGTGTGTGTGTGTGTGTGTGTGTGTGTGTGTGTGTGTGTGTGTGTGTGTGTGTGTGTGTGTGTGTGTGTGTGTGTGTGTGTGTGTGTGTGTGTGTGTGTGTGTGTGTGTGTGTGTGTGTGTGTGTGTGTGTGTGTGTGTGTGTGTGTGTGTGTGTGTGTGTGTGTGTTGGTGGTGTGCACTTCTGGGTGCTGTGGGGCTCGTTTTGGGGAGGCTGCGTTTTTGGTACGTGGCATTCCCTGTTTGATATTATTTTTATTTTTTTTTACATACACCGTATGTATATAGATATTCACGAGCTTCAGTCTTTTTCGATATTTAAGGAAATTGTCGATACACAAATCCACGTTTATCGCGTTTATTTGTACAATGTACACATTTTACCATAGTCGTTTTTCAAAGATGTGTAAAGCAAGTTGCAATTCTATTTTGATTGAATTATCGGCATGAGTATGATTATGAATAACCTCCCTTTTGTTTTTTTTATTTTGTAATTTTAAAAAAGACTGAAGCAAGTCCAGCATTGAACATATGCTTTCCTATTATTCTTAATTATCTCCCTTGATAAAATTTTCTCTTCTAGTAATCGTTTCATGGCATGTTTTTGCTTCCAATCTTATAGTGGGGTATTTTGGAGAGTTTCTATCGTTTCAAGGGATACTGATGTCTGCAAGAGGTTCAGTCAGAGTTATTCTTTCGACTTACTAGATTAGCTTGTGACTGATGTTGATAGCGGCAGTGGTTATGATATTGGTTGGTCCTGGCTGTACGGTACAATTGTCACGGTGATAATATGTTCAAATACTGCTAAAGAAGTTTTGAGAAATAAAAACATTTTGTGAAACATGTAATAATGTTAATCAAAAGTTGGCAAGTTACTTTAGATAACAAATAATGAGTGATGCAAGTTTTTGAACCAACCACACAGATAGTTGCATTTAAGTCCTAGTGTGGACTTACAAGAAATGCAATAATATGGTTTTATATTTGAATAAGATAATGTATTAAATGGATAAACTTAGATGAAATTTTGATGTACATAGCTCATTCATTTTTTACGTTGTTTACGTTGACTCTCCATATTTAACATATTATTGTTTCTGGTAGTGAGTCGGACTCCTCTGACAGCGTGTTACTCCGGGTTTGTCTGTATGTATTTCGTTAAGAAGGAAATTGCTAGGAGGCCGGTAGACTTTTGGTCTATTTGCCGACTCTGTATCATCATTATGATTTCATCATAGACTGTTTTCTCGTGCTGTTTTCGACTATAATACTGATTTTTATCAAGATTAGAAGCGGAGAAATGCAGGAGAAAATGATTACCGTTTAACAAACTCATAAAAGATGAAAATTTAACCTAAAGTTGCATGAAGCTATATGAAGATAAAACACGAATGTCATGTAATCCAACTTGTCGAATCGATGCTTTGAAAAAGCTTAACAGAGTAATAACTTTACTCGAATCTGATATCAGTGAAACTCTCATGTGCTCGAGAATGATCTCGCGTAACTTTATATCAGATACATTGCCGGCTATCTAGACCAAAAGTCTATGAAACCGTGTTCAGCTGCCTAACCACTCCCATGGTTTAAACGTTTGAGAATGAATCCAAAGTTACAAGGAATTTTTGACCTTCTGTTCTAGTTTAAGCTAAATGGTAGAGCTGCTATAGGGCAGTTATAACGTGTTTGCACCATTATAGAAGGGTCCTAGGTCTGATCACTTCAGTGCCAAATTAAGGAAGTGTCGAAAGAGATATCGCTCGTCTAGATTGATTAGATTGCTGGTTGGAAATAACAGTTAAGGAGCGGATCAGTGGTCTTGTGGTTATCGCAGGTTCGATACCCCGCTCCTCCACTAACATAACTATCTTTCGGATGGATAACTAAAACCGAGATAGGATATTGGATCGGTGATGTACATCGGAAACGTTAAAGAACCAGCGGATGTCTCTTAAACAGGATGCGTTCTGTATTTCCTACGAAACCTAAAATAACTTAAACTATTCTTTGGGCGTTGGTCAAATGGATTATCCTGTACCAACGATTAAAATTCTAGAACACATACATAACACTTTTGTTTATAATGCTTATTTATGGGAAAGGAGTTTTTGATTGTTTTATAATTTCTTTGCTATTTAAAGGATTTTCAAAATTCAAAAAGTTCTGAAATACTCTTGATACTCATATTTTGATATCAAAATATATCTAAAAGAAAAACTTAACTTTTTTCATAACGGCATACTATTTATGTTACGCAATAACCCTTGCTAAAAACAGTGTAAGTTACAGCTTGCGATATTAAAATGAAATTGAAAATAATGAATAAAATGTGCTTTTAATTAGCTTTCCAGTGATATAAAACTTGTTTCAATATCTTTTGTTTTAAGAAAGTTACGGCCGCAAAGAAAACAGCACTAACAATACAAAAATATAGACTATCGACCGCTGCCCACCGGAGTTTTGTCCATTGCGTAATACGGCATTTTGTTTGCAAACAAGGTCACTCCTATAAGGCAAATTGGGCAAGACGTTTTGAATACCTCCACATTTGACATCGCCCGTCTCCCTTCGAGGTTGATTCCATCTATAGTGAGTCTCGAAAGCGATTAAGTTGTACAATATAACCAAGAATATATAAATTTAGTATAAATTAAAGAATCTTGACAAACTTACTGTATATATTGCTAAGTTCGATAAAACAGTGACTCCAACTGTCCGTATTGTGTGTGTTCAGCTAAAATCGTTATAATAAACCAAAGAGTCAAAGTTAACCACTACGGGTCCAACTGTATATCAACCAAATTAAAAATTTACAGTAAAGATATATATATATATATATTCATATTAAATTTCACAAAAGTCGCCATTTTATGTAAATTTTACTAAACAAGTCAGTTCCAAATCAAATGTAGGATTAATTCCAATTAGCACTTTTAAAATTATTTCGGAATAAATCAAATAAAATTATATTTTATTTAGAATAAATCCAATTGGATGCTTCTCAGTTGGAATGAGTTGGCGAGTCCAATTGAAAAAATATTCCAATTTGAAAATTTCAATTGGAATGAGAATTTAAATGGAATTTTTAAAATCCATTTGGAATATTTATTATCCAATATCTTTTAGAATTTGTTATTTTGTTTGTCTTTATATTATGTTATTGACCGAAAGCAATTTGTATATCAAATATTTGCCCAATGGTATAAAAAGTACATGTACATTTTGTGACTTGTGAAAGCGGTTACATTGTATACCAAACCATTAACCATTCGATCGATCCTCTTTCACATCCATATGTTGTTCACAGAAATATTCTAATGAAGCTATGCAGAAGGTGGCGTCAATATGAATATGGGTATTAATAATATCCCAACATCACACCATTGTTCAATCAACTGTATTTAGCTCAGTCATTTTTTAGTTATTATTCATTTAATCTTCTTCAGACTACACATGATTTTAAGATGAAATGAAACAAAGTAAATTTTGAAAGAAATGCTGATTGGTTAAAAAAGCATTGAAAACCAATTACATATACTGGCACACTTGAAAGTTTCGGCGAGTGTAGTAATAAAGTTTTAGTTTAAATATATTTATTCAGTATATCGGTTGAAATACAAACATACATACATGTGTAACAATACAAACACTGAAAGGGATTGAAACGAAAGACTATGTCTTATAGAGCTCCTCTTCCTAATAATAACGTTTTATCGGGCAGGATTTTGTTTTCCATTTTTGGTTTAATAGATAATCCTATTGTACTTTGTAATAACTTTGTATCTGTCTGCAGGCGATGAGGTAGTAATGACAGATGCAAAAAAGTTTGCAGTGTGCATTTTTTTTTTTATAGTCAATATAGCTTATTGTTTTATAGTTTATTGCATATTGTCAATTATTCGTAAGTCCTTGTTCAAACAACTTTCGTTATATCTCGAGCAATACATTAAAGCTTTATATTTTCTTTACATATATTACATGTTTCTGATCAACAACTCACCCGACCGAATGGCGACAATTAAGCCGGAATTAAGTACCAATGTCACAAAAATAAACCGAGCATCATCATTTCTACGCATAGTGTGTATACTTGTTTCAAGCTAAACTTTAGACACGTTATGTTTATATATAATTGCATGTTTATGGCACGATTAAGATAATAATACTACTACCGAACGCATAAGTGAAAATATCGAAAAATAAATACTTCTCTTTATGCAAATTTGATCAAATATTACAGAATTCGCATGAAAGGCTGGATATTGTAGTATTTGCGCCATACCCGTAAGTTGTTAAATGTAATGTATGTACAATATTTGAAGAAGTGTATACAATTCACGTACAAGTATCCCACCCATTTACACTTCTTTTTTAATTATTTTTTTAGTCATAAATCGTTAAAACATTTTGCAAAACAATGTGCTTCGAATGACCTTTTCTTAACATTAACTTTCTATTGGCTCAACTAAAAGTGAAAAGTTATACTATGCAATTGTATAAACATCAAATACGATGACGCACTCTAGAAACAGTAACTTCCTATTGACTAAACTAAAAGTGAAAAGTTATACTATACAATTGTATAAACATCCAATACGATGACGCACTCTAGAAACATTAACTTCCTATTGACTAATCTGAAAGTGAAAAGTTATACTATGCAATTGTATAAACATCTAATACGATGACGCACTCTAGAAACAGTAACTTCCTATTGACTAAACTAAAAGTGAAAAGTTATACTATGCAATTGAATAAACATCCCGTACGATGACGCACGTTATTTACTTCAAACTTCCTTTGCGGGAAGTAATGAAGTTGTGACAACTAGTTTTAAGTTCTAAACAGTAAAGCGAAATTGTAAAAGTGATATTTATATTAATATTCATACACAACTGAAAGGTCTCTCTCCACGAGTTTGTTCAATAAGCATTGATAAAGTTCTTTAAAATGTCTACAAGTATCCTATAACATTTCAATTATGATTAATGACTATCCCAGGCTATAGTTTTGGTTTAAAATACATTGTTGTTTCAAGCAATTGCATGTGTCTATACGGGTATATTTAGCGTAAGACAGCTACATGTAACACGGCGGAAATTTAACACGGCATACTGTCAACAATTTCAACAGTAAAGTTTGTTTTGCAAATTTATTAAAAAGACCCTCGCGTTTTTTAACCAACCTAGAAACAAGGAAACAATAAATTAATCAGTTAAATATGGACAACATGGGAATCAAGTTCTGTTTTGTCGTATCGGGAAACGATCGTTATTACACATGTAAAGGATGATAAACTTTTGGAAGAAATTGTATTAAAATTAATTGAAACAAACAACTTGAGTATTGCAAGCAATACGCAATACATTAGTCTCCTACCGGAATTAAAGCCTTCAGGAAACTGTTTAAAATCTGTTTAAAGGAGGATTTTTAATAACTTCATTTCTTATTAAGATTTACTTTGATACTGTACTGCCAACGGTAATTTTATCAATCTTTTGTTGTCCGATTCCGTTTCGTTTGCGGTTCGTTTGTGATGTGCTCAGATTCTGTTTTACCGAACCACAATAGTTCACTAGACTTTTGACCGCAAACAACGTGTTAAACGGTTCTGCGATCTTATTTGCTGACTCGGCTAACAATTATTAATTTCAGTGACAACAAATGGTGCCATTTAAGAAAGACAGTGGTAAACAAATACGAAGCTGAAAAGAGGCGGTAAATTGCTAGTTGAAAAATATATATATAAAAAACTAACAAAAGGTTATAACCCCACCGGTCATAAATCAAGTCTACGTATTCTTAAATTAAAGTATCTTGTTACATTGTAATTTCCAGAGAACTAGGGTTAATGACACTTTTTGAACAAACGCCGTAACACATTTTTTGTGAATAAAAAAGATTATATACAGTCTGACACTTTGCCTTTGTTTCGATAGGTCACCGCGAAATCTGTTAAAGCCGCTTGCCTGACTGATCAGACTTCACGGTACATGTATGAACAACCTAATTGCCTTAATGGAATTAAAGTATGGTAGTTTTGCATTAAATTTATAAAATACAGTACCGCCAGCGTTTTATATCCGCGTTTGCGTGAGAAAGAAAACGTTATTCGTTCGTTTACCATGAGGTAATCGTTTAACCGTGTAACCGTGAAACGATAATTCCCTTTCGCACATGCGTAGCGTGAAACGTAAATTTACATTTGCGCATGCGCCGCGTTATGCAAGAAAACGATATAACGCATGCGCACATAGATTCATCGCCAATTTAGGTCATATTCATAGATAATTTCGCCATTTGTTCACATCATTCTCAAAGCTTAACCGTCCAATTCATTCGGTCAAAATAGACATTTTCGCTATAAGTGAACTCTGCTTGTGTATTATAGTGGATATCGAACTACTGTAAGTATTTTATTCGGGGTTTTCTCAAAATCGATATGTATATAAAGTCAACATGGACAATTGAGTGTGTAAAGTATATGAAGGACTTCATATAGGTTGAATTCAAGGCCAAATATTTTATTATTGGCATACAAAGAAATGTAAAAACGAAACAGCGACGTCATGTTATTTGTTATTATTCAATGACCTATTTCATCAGTCAGAATTATCACTTAAAGGGTAACGCAAGTCAAAATATAACTGAGTATGAAATTAATAAGTTTGTTAACACAAACATATGCAAATATATGTAAATTAGACATACTATTAGACACGTCTTCTAAGGTCAAATTATTTTTTGACTTGCCTTGCCCTTTAAACCTCAGCGACTCGTGTCTTGGTGACGGAGTTGTTTCGAGTAGTTGTCATCAAGCATTTCTCTATACACTGTATGTTCACAACAACTAGTTCTCATATAATGGAGTGCTGTTTTGCTATCTTTTTTCAGCAATTTTCGATAAAAAAAACATTCAAGAGATAAATATTGTTTAAGAAATAATATATGGCTTGGAGTGCTTTATCGAAATTGAAGCATTCCCCGGAGGTGATGTGCCTGGCGGAATAATTCACGAGGGCGAAGCCCGAGTTAATTATAAGGCAGGCACATTACCGACGGGAAATGCTTCAATTTCGATAAAGCACTCCAAGACATAGATTATTTCGATTCTTAGAAGCCGATTTTTTGAAAACTATCGTAACTACTACGGACCTTTCTTCAGTTCGGCGGTAATGTGTAAAACAGCATAAGTAGTAGCTGTTGGAATTCACTCCCCTATTCGGGCAACCATTCAAGATATCAAACATAACTATATTATACAAACTTATTTAGTTTAATCATCTAATACATAAAATATAAAAAAAGAAATACCTGACTGACATTATGCAGAAGACGTCAGATTCAGAACCTAACAAAGCAGCCAATCGATTTAAATGCGTACCGTTAATTTGAACTGTACAACGTTTTAACGTGGAGTAATGACGTCAGTGTGATGACGTAAACGTTTTCATTCATAGTTTTGTCTCCCGGAATCAAAACATTGTATGACTGTTAATCCTGAATTTCTTGGCCTTTTTTAAGGAAAACAAGGTGAGGGTATTCTAAGGCTTACTTGACGCAATCAAAAATAATATTTAGGTTCTTAAACAAATCTTTTTCATGCGACTGATGTATTTATACTAATATTATTTCCATTTCTATATTTTATTTTTGCGCGGGAGTAAATTAGAAAAGTCGGAAGGAGCTACTTCCATGTCCGAAACTCCGCCTACTTTTCCGAGTGCTTTAATCATATTAATGCACTCGAATTGACTATAGAAATATACTGTAGGCATATTAGAATTATATATAAAATCGAATTCTTTATATAAAGAATGGATTTGTTTTATGTGAAGAGAAGAAGTGACCATTTTTGATATCTGAAAAATGATTTATCGATAATCAAAATTAATGGAATTTATGATATTACAATTAAACTAATTAATATCAGAATTGTGTTTTGATATAAGGAATTCAAATTTTGATAGAGAAATGTATTTGTATTTCTTAATGTCAAATATAAGTCAAAATCTTGATAAAAATGTCTAAAAATAGTAATACGACACTATACACTTTAAGTATGTAAGTGACATCTTTCTGCACATGCCGGGGACAAATTACCTAAATTCGTAATGCAAAAAATGACAGAGAACAAACACTCAACCCTTTCCAGGGACTGACCTATGTCTTGACTACAGGGTAGAATCATGCGCACGGAATGTTTTTAGATATTTTACCTCACACATAATTACAGTTGAAATCGTATGAGGCCAGATGAAATCAAACAGTGTAATCAGTTCCGTTTAGAGATACCCAAGACATCACTCTGTTTGTACCATGCCCATTATATTTTATGCATGTCTTGTATGTAGGAAGAAGGAAATAGGTCTTATAATTTAAGAACATAAAGGAACCCAAGAGATAATAGTTATATGTTTCTAATTTCATTTGTTTTCTCCTTTTATTTATAAGCATGTTTACGTTGCAGAAAACACTTTGCCATTAAATGTATTTTAATTTTGAGAAAATCCCTGAAAAACAACTTCTACTAGTCCGATATCCGCTATTCACAACCACAGTTCACTTAAGACGAAAATGTCTATTAATAGTGACCATCGTTTCGGAAATGTTCTAACTAAGAAATGACTGATCACACTTGTACATTTGATTAAATAAAAAATAATTAAATTTACAAATTTCGGAAATGTTTAATTTTCAAGTCAGTTTACACTTCATAATTCCATTTTTGGTATAATACACTTGAAGTATCATCAAAATCTTAAATAAGTTAAAATGTTACAATTAAATAGATACTGTCATGAGCAGTTAGGCTAGGCCTATAAAGGGGGTTGAGGAGCTGGACTGGTGATGGGCGGAACTTATTCAGCATCTCCACTGTGATTACTGTAAGTGTACTTATATTAGCGCAGCTAAATTTTAGCGCAAACGTCGTGAATTGAGTGGTTTGACTTATTAGCGCGTACTTGAATTAGCACAACATCAACAGCGCTAAAATAAGCAATTAGCGGTTTTTATCCACCAATTTCCGACGAAATACGGAAATACTCGAAGATTGATGTGAAAGACGTCGCAGTTTACTTGAAATTTTCGAGAGTGAAGCCTATTCATAGAAAAATTAATTGTGTCTGACGGAAGAGGGGGAGGACTCTGTGATGGGCAGTTTTTAAATCCCACTGGGACGAAACTGTTTTGATTTCTGTCCTCTGGCCTGTTTCGTCGGGCCCTTAAGGGTGTTTCTCTTGGTGCTCTGCCTTCTGCAAAGGCATTGAGTACATACGTTTTTTGGTTCTCAAGGTTTGCTTTTTATATATTTATACACGAGCATTTTTGTGTTTTACATACCATGCCTTTTGTTTCCATTGCGTGTGTTAGAGATTCACCTAGCAGGGATTACTTTTATTTACACTGTCCTGTGACTTTGGAACATGGTGGGGGTAAGAGTGAGGTTGGGTGCGCACCATAAACCGGTTTAAGCTCCCCAGTGGTGTTTTTGCCACTGACCGTTCCAAGGCGGTGCCCCACTGTGTTCCTTTAATTGTTCGTTTTGTCCTCGTGTGTTTGCTTTGTATGCTAGTGTGTGTTGGTAGTGTATATGTGTGTGTGTACATGATTGTGTGTGTGTGTCGTGTGTGTATGCGCGCGTGTGTGTGTGTGTGTTGGTGGTGTGCACTTCTGGGTGATGTGGGGTTCGTTTTGGGGAGGCTGCGTTTTTGGTACGTGGCATTCCCTGTTTGATATTATTTTTGTTTTTTTACTATCGCCCATGAGAGCGTGAAAAACTACTATAAAAATGGCTGGCGGCTGATTGGTCTTCGTAATAAAATCGACCAGACACGCAAATAAACAGATCCAGGTTTAAAATAGGACATAAAATCTAAATTTGTTCATTTACATTCATCTGTATAATAACTGTATATACAGTAGAATCTACAGATGGTGATAATTGTTTGTTTTGACAGCAATGAAATGCCTTTGTTATAATGACATTGTAATTAGCGCGACCAGACAAACTGGCGTTCTACTCTGAAGGTGTTATAAACGATGTTCATGTAATTAAGAATGATAAAAAGTAAAGTGCATTTGTATACATAATGATATTGTGTCACACTTAGCAAAATTACTTCAGCCAGTAATCACTTTATGGCCACACTCCTGGTCACTAAGCTTAAGCTGGAACTCAGTGCAAATATTCCCCCATAACAAGATATTCCTGATTTAACTGATAATCTAAAAACATTTAATGTCAAAAACACATTTGGGACATGAGCGACTGGCCATAATCTCACAAAGTATGTCTGCTATAAACCGGTACCTCCCATGGCTGTAAGTAGGCCTACTATCAGAAACAAAAAAGTAACATAGAGCAAGTTGCTTATAGTTCTTTTCATCTTCGCTTTAATGTAATTTTGGAAATAAATAGAATTTGATAAAGTTAAACTAATGAAGAGTCCGTACATTACTATATGGACCCTGTCCCGGGTGAATTTGCCAAGACTCCCCACAGAAGCAGGTTTAAATTACAGATGCAAATAACAGGGAATCCAGATGCCAGAACCTAGCTCTTTTACAAATAGACCCCTTGGTTCTTTTATGTGTCCGGTCACTCCGGTGTATAGTACCGATACACGTGAGACTACCTTTGTGTTTCTAACCAGTTCATCTCTTTATGGTATAAAACACTGAAAAGCGTTTCTGAAATTACCAGTGCCCTGGACGGTATTCAAACCAGGAACCTCCGGATTGATATTCCAGAGTGTTAACCACCGCGCCACCAAAACATTTCAGTAAAAGAATCAATTAGCCAAGTATTAGCTTATAATTCTTATCAACACATTTACATACTCTTCTCTTCTGTCAAAAAATCGATTTCAAGGTATGATGGTATTAACATTTTCCCAGTAATGTATGTAGTTCCAGGACACTCATTGTATATGGACCAACCCCACAAAACCAACAAAGTAACATAATTCTTTGTTTCAAATTAGCATAACTGATTTCAATGCATATCAAGAGCTGTACGTAAGACAGCGTGCTCAACATTTCTCAGTGTTTACCAATAAAACAAAGGTTTGGGCAGTAAAAGGCAAAGACAAGAATCTGTGTATTATCAAAGTGTAAACAAGGGCCGTAAAGAGCAAGATATTAAGGTAGGTCCACACCTTACGTCTGAATTGTTTAACCTCCTCAGAAAACGGTCATATATTGCACATGCAGTCTACGATGTATGTACTTTAATGTGTTGGTATTAGATAGGAACACGCTCACGAGACGTTGACGTCATGACGTCGTCAAGCAGTCTACCCATTTTCTTTAGGACCATTTCATATGCAAAATATAAAAAGTCAGATCTTACATAAGCCCAAATAATCAGGTATAAATTAGAAGAAGAAATCCTTTTCGCAACAGACTTAAATCTATTATTGAGCAAATTACATAGATACATAGTATTTTAATTGCTTTTCCTGAAACTTACTATTAATAGATTCACGGTGATTTGATTTATGATTTGAGACAATTTCTTTTATACAGTCCTTTTAACATAGAACTAGTAGTCATCCCTTCTTTCAATTTGATCCTAATCTACACTGCAACTTACTCACTAGCACAAAGGTATGTTAAAATGGACAAATCTGTTATCAAATTAAAAAGAATAATGACAATTGATCAGTCATGAATGGGCCCCATTAATAACTAATTAATTGTCAATTGAAATTTCTGAAAAGACTATCCAAAAATACCTAGTCCATTAACTTTATGTCCATGACTGCAGTACTTAACTGTTGGTTTCAAATAAGACAGCAAATAATTTAGTTTAGTAGAAGGGAGCGGTGTTGTAGAGGTTAAGGTGCCTGCCGCTCATCCCGGAGATTGTGTATAATTTGTGAATTAATAGACAAGTGAAGGACATTCGTTAAAATATGACTGCAATTTTTTGTAATTTTAAGAATAGATAGAGACCAAGTGCTGAAACTATTGCACTGTAGTTTGAATGAATGCCTGGTGACAATTTGGTGACTACTGGCATTTGAAAAATGCTGTCGTACAAATAAAACGCACACAATAATGCATGATCCAAAAGTGTAGCAAAAGAATAACATAACAATATCAAAAAATACATTTAGTATTGATTTATACTATGTTTTTCCTCTCTTTTATTTCTGATATTTATGTACTTATAACATACATGTATAACACTGGGGTATCAATATTACAGTAGAAAAGCAGTATAAAGTATATTTTTATTTTTTATGTGAGTTGAAGTACATGATACATTTTTTATATATTAAGTCAAGTGATTTTTTGTCTTTAAGGCCACATATACTAATTCAAATACCAATATGGGCTTAAGGTTATTTCAATTTTGTCTGCCTATAAGAGATAACTCCTGAGCTTTATTTCTCTTATTAGTACTAAATTAGTATTACAGCATATTTCTTGTCATTCATGTGTTATGGTCAATCTGAACTTAATAACTTGAAAAGTCAAAGTAAATATGTACCATCGTATTCATCTTAAATATTAGGGAACCAATTACACCTACCATTAGATTGATTAAAGGCCCTGTCTTAAAAAAGAACACAAAGAAATTGTGGTTTACTACACGCAATGCACGATTTTGTGACAATACTGGTCATTGATCAGCAGGTGGCTTAAAATGCCCTTCAGGCGATTATCATACTGTCTGTCACACTGATATAGGGGGACAAGTTGCTACAGCAACTTAACAATTACTGTAGCATTATCTTGTTTTCTAATTTAGTTTACTTGTGAATTATACTAAATGTACATTTAGAAACTGCCAGTCAGCAACAGAGTATAGTATTTTGTTTGCTAATATGTGAGGTACTTGACAATTTGAATCAGGGATGTTGAGATTGACAGTAATAAGGCAAGAAGAAAAATTAAAAAGAAAATTCATAACTGCACAATGTGAACATGGTTAAAGGAAACATGTATACTTTATTTCTCCTGAAAATTATTTAACTGATATTATTAGCTTCATTTCACAATGTTTCACACTTAAAACATTGATCTTTTAAATGTATCATTGAAATAATAGAGATAAACTTTCAAAAATTTACATTTATCACTGCATTATGTGCATAAGAAACATCTTTTAACCGTTACGCCTCTGATAGTAAGTTTTTCCGCCTTTGTTACAAACGAAGATCATGATCATTCTGCCCGGACGGAAACCGCCAAATATTTTCGTTTGAAAATTTTAAACATTCGCAGAGAAAAAATTATTACTATCTTTACATACTTTGACTTGGCAGCTACTATGCCGAGGGTTTACCATTCACCAGTAATCAAAGAGGCTTGAAAAGGAATATGAAAACTTGAAATTTTAACACACTGAGTAGCAATCCCCATAAACTTAATTGTCATGCGTATATAAACTGGAAATGATGGCATTGCATACTATAAATAAATATTGAAAACATATTTTGAACCATTTTTGTCTTTTTAAAAGTCATTAGTTTGTGTAAATATTTGCCTCACATTGACATTTTTTTAAACCCGGGAGCAATCTTAGAAAACTAGAGATACAAAATCAAAACTAGGGGCCAACAAAGAGAAAGAAACTAGACCTACCACTAAATATGATTTATATACTCGGAAGACTGCTTTGTCAGCTGAAGAAGTTATTAGTGTCAGAAACCTTGTAAAAAAAAACTAAAATTGAATTATGGTTCTTGGCAATAACTCTGTAATGCGTTAAGATATAGTTATGTTTTTATACACTGCACTTCCTCTCATTGTGCTTGACCATTGTATGCAGTTGTTTTGAATTCTAAGCAATAGTTTTCATGTTATTGGGTATGCTCCGGACAAGGAAAATGCAACGGACAAATGCAATAGACTGACCGACCGACCACAGGATGGCTCCTATAACCGAAACTTTGTTTCGGGGGAATAATAAACGGATGTGATAATATATTATTCTGTTGGGTTTTCTGCAACATCACTTAACATAATAACATTGAAAATTCTGATAACCATGCACGACACAAGTTTAAAGGCCCAGGAACACTTTGAACATTCTTATGCTCTAATATAGCAAAATGAATTTACAGGTAGAATAATGATAGAACAGTGTTCTGTACATTTTCCAAAACAACATCGATGTATACTTTTCTTTCATACCTTAGCCGCTACCTAACTAAACGCATTCTCAGATCACGTTTCCTATTTTCTACAATATCATCGTAAAAAATAATGCACTATATGAGTTTATGTATTTCAGTATTTTTTTAATTTACAAATCAAAAGCAATGGAATGAATGTATTTCGTTCAAATAATTGCCAATTTCATCGGTAAGACATCTTCTTTGTAACGTAAAGGCTACAAGTTGTCGAAGAAACACTAACTGTGTATTATTTCTATAGTTAGTTACGCAAGAGATGTCAGCGTGAGTTGAGAGGTCGTATGAATGTGCTCACTAAACTCCTCGTGAATGACCCCAGTTCTTTTCCCGCCTCTCCATTCTTTATTCTGTACACTTCTTCTTCTATTGCCTTATGTATAAGATGTACTTCACAGTATCGTCAATCAGAGATAAGCGAATAGATATTTAAGTATTTAATATTTAAATACTTCAAAGAGTTGATCCTGGTAAGATTTTAGATTGTTTTTATATTCATAACTGTATTAATTTGAAATAGAGAATATAATCTAAATTATTGAAATTCATGTAATTTGGAATTATATACCGAATATTGAACTATTTGTAATTATTCCTTCTTATTTGTTTTAGGCTTTTTCCTTGTCTGTAATAAATACAGTCAATACGGTCAAACATTGAGTTAGAGTTTCTTCGACAGCACAACCCCCGGTTACATAAGGAATGTTTTTCGCTCAAATAATTTTTTATCGGTAAGAGATTTTCTTTGTAACGTAAAGGCTACAAGTTATTTTAAATCCAAAGTGCTCCTGGGAATTTTTGGGGGGCATTTTACACATCTGGGACATTCCGAAATAAGAGGTTTTGATTTTGGTTCCAATTTATGTGTGGCTACTATTGTCATTTTGAGGCTCTCAACGGTATTTTTGGCTGCAGCATCATTCAAGAATGCAGACAAAACATATTAAATTCATTTTTATGACGGATTTTAATTGTGTCTTAAGATGTCAAAATTCTATGTAAAGACTAACACAAAATACTGGGTCTTATAATCAGTCGCTTCTACGATATGCAACTGGGGCTCGCTGATAGAAAGTGAATTTAGTACACCTTGGCACGCTCCTTTCTTGGGCCAAGTAGGATCGGAAGTTTGTTTCCTTTTGTTTTAAATGCACCATCAAAATTCATATAGATATTGTAATATTTGAAACACTTTTTGGTTGTTTTGGCTGTAGTTGCCATGGTTGTAGTCATGGTTATCATGGTTGATCACTAAAACTTGATAAACAACCGTAAATATATAGAAACAGATCCAAACCAAAGTCATACGTTTTACATGCTTACATTTCTCTGTAAATATGTTCAGGTACAGTAAAACTTCTTGAACCCAAGCATCAATAACTCGGACTTCACAGGTTAACTCGAGATCTCTCGTCGGTCGGGACACACCTTTTCCAGCGCATCTACATTTTATATGTCGCGAGAATAACTACTATTCTTAATTGTCATTGAGAGTTTGTTTAATGCCTATCAATTTTTTAGTGGCTCAACTGTATAAATTTAACTGTCTCCAACTAAAGTAACGTATAATTTGATTGAATAAAACAAAAATAAAGAGACACTCAGTCTGAGAGTTTCATGTTTGGTGTACAGAAATTCAATAAACATTTCATTACATTTGTAAAATTGAAAAAGAATTTAATCAAATAATATCTTCATTTTCTTAAATGACATTACATCATGCACCACGTCTTGAACCAAAAGAGTGAGCCAACTTTAAAATCACATATAAACTGCCAACAAAGCCATGTTTTTTATCAAGATAACAGTAAAATGTTATAATGACAGATGTCAAACAGTCCATTAGAATAGTAAAAGATAAAAAGTTGTATGTTAATGTGTTCTGTGTTCTCAATTATTATAATTGTGAAAATTCTTGTTGAATTTATGATGTTTGAATTATTATCTTTGACATTATTCATGTAAAACATAAATATTCCAATTGCCAACAACTATTTTCAGTTCTATTTTAATCGCAATCCTCGTGAAAGTGCTACACGTGAAAGCACGCGAAGCGTGACTTTGGTACAGACCTGTTTCTTATTTTTACGCTTTGCGGTCGTTTGTTTAAAAAAGTTATCCTCTGTCTTTGCATTTTCAGAGTATTTAGAAAAATGTTCGCATGAAAAGGATCAACTACATCGTAGGAGTCACTGACGGTGGCGACTATGCTGCATACATCACTATGGAACGAGGGGAGTCAATAATCTGCAGACATATTGAAAAATTTTCTTTCATTAGATCCAGACCAAGCTAGTCTATAAATTGTGAGAGAAACATGAGCGATAATGACAACTATTACCGATGAGTTTGTTTGATAGTGAATGAATATTTCGGGATCTTTCGTATTTTTTCAAGGAAAAATAATGAAGATGTACAGTCAATCAGGCCACCAGAAACCGAATATTTTGGCGTCTATGGGTGACGTTGGCGCATTGGCTTAAAAGATATATAATCTAAAATCTTGCTTGGTTTGCATTCAAAGTGGAAATATTGAGTTTAAGCTGACTAGCGCATTAGATTCAGAAGAACCACCAAGCCAAGAAAAAAGGGAACTAACAGTGTAGTAGGTCGTCCTTATATTGATATTAATTACATGCTTTTGATATGATAAAGAGAACAAAAAAATCAAAGGCAAGTTTCATTAAACACAAATGTGAAACAAAATCCCACTTCAGACTTGTTACTGAAATGTTTTAACTTCATTGAGCATGTTCAGCTATTATTGCTGTCCGAGGACTGCTTTCTTGCCAGTAGGAATTGCATCCTGTCTATGTTGCAACTATCCAATTCTTTGGTGATTTGTTAACACATTTTTTAAACAGGCAGCCTGTAGTGATGTTAGCTATTTACGGGCAAGCGGTTTCTAAATACCTATTAGTTCCTTGCTAGTCTAGTAATTCGACGTTGAAGCCAGCGAGATAGTTTCGAATGGGCGCTGAGGTTTGACTTCTCTAAAATATCAGATAAAAAGACCCGTGTCAAACCGATGAGCCAAAGGCGACATAACAAAACCTGAACATTATAGGCCTATAACATTGTTGTCCAGGGAAGTATTCACCAGTATTTTAAACAAAAGAATTACCGACTATGCTGAATCTAATGATATTTTAAATAATATACAAGTGGGGTTGAGAAAGGGTTTCTCAACAGCAGACAATATATTCGTTTTACACCATATTATTCAATATTTAAATTATAACAGAAGAAAATTATTCTGCTCATTTATCGACTTGAAACAAGCGTTCGACACGGTCTGGAGAAATGGTATATGGGAAAAATTAATAAATACTAATATTAACGGAAAATGTCTCTAAGTTATCAGAAACATGTATACTGATATAAAATCCTGTGTAAGAGTCAATTCAAATTTTTCTAGCTTTTTCTCTTGTAATATTGGAGTTTTTCAAGGGGAAAATTTATCACCCTTGCTATTTTCACTATTTTTAAACGATCTAAATGATTTTTTAAAAATAATAGTTAAGTACAAGGAATAATACTGTAAAATGAACAAAATGCAAATGAACTCTTTGATCTTCTAAAAGTATTCATTTTACTTTATGCAGATGACACAGTAATAATGGCAGAAACAGCGAATGATTTACAGGAAGCTTTAAATATTCACGAACAATTTTGTGATACTTGGAAGCTCCAAAAACGAAAATTGTTATTTTCGCTAAAGGCAGACAACCTATGTATAACTTTACTTTTAAAAATGAAGTCCTAGAGGTCGTGAACGAATATAATTATCTTGGTCTGTATTTTAATAGAAGTGGCTCTTTCTTTAGTTGTAAAAAACATATTTCAAACCAAGCAACTATAGTTTTAATAAAAATTCTAATCGTCTTAACCTCCCGATATATTTACAAATAGATCTCTTTAATAGAACTGTCAAGCCTATTTTACTTTATTAAGCTGAAATATTGGGTTTTGGGAAACTATATTTAAATTAAATATTTTGAAATATACATTGAAATTAAAAAGGTCTACTGCTAATTATATTGTTTATGGTGAAACAGGATGTATGCCATTGTTAAGAGATATAGAAGAAAAAACTATTTCTTTTTGGTCAAGACTCTGTGTAACTGAAGGTGGAGACACACCAAACAATTTATCATCTCAGTTTATAAAAATATCTTACGACCAACAGAAAAACAAAAATAATATCAAACAGGGAATGCCACGTACCAAAAATGCAGCCTCCCCAAAACGAGCACCACAGCACCCAGAAGTACACACACACACACACACACACACACACACACACACACACACACACACACACACACACACACACACACACACACACACACACACACACACACACACACACACACACACACACACACACTAGCATACAAAGCAAACACACGAGGACAAAACGAACAATTACAGGAACACAGTGGGGCACCGCCTTGGATCGGTCAGTGGCAAAAATACCACTGGGGAGCTTAAACCGGTTTATGGTGCGCACCCAACCTCACTCTTACCCCCACCATGTTCCAAAGTCACAGGACAGTGTAAATAAAAGTAATCCCTGCTAGGTGAATCTCTAACACACGCAATGGAAACAAAAGGCATGGTATGTAAAACACAAAAATGCTCGTGTATAAATATATAAAAAGCAAACCTTGAGAACCAAAAAACGTATGTACTCAATGCCTTTGCAGAAGGCAGAGCACCAAGAGAAACACCCTTAAGGGCCCGACGAAACAGGCCAGAGGACAGAAATCAAAACAGTTTCGTCCCAGTGGGATTTAAAAACTGCCCATCACAGAGTCCTCCCCCTCTTCCGTCAGACACAATCAAAGAGGGAAGCATAGCGTCCAACTGTAAACGGGTTGAACACCAAACATGCGGTGTGTCTCAAAACAGTAGGGTCGTAACCTCTTTTAACAAAACGTTTTATAATTTTAGCAAATACAGTTTGAAAATTGCCATGACCCAAAATCTTACGAAGTTTGTAAACCACATCCCCATAAAAATCGGGTTTTGAAATACCTTCTCGCAGAAGAGTCTTTAGATTACTATTGAATTTCAAAACCAAATCAGAATTACGATAGTAAAATTTAGCAAAATATTTACGCAATTTGTAATAACGGTAGCCCTGTTGAAGAAGTTTATTTGTAATATATTGATTACGTTCATTGAAATCCTCAACATGACTACACGCTCTGGCAAACCGAATTAAGGTGGAATGCGCCTCAAACTAATTTCTCGAATTTTCTTCTCATATTTGCACCACGTATATTTCAGCATATTTCCGATTTCACAGGGAATTTATCTTTGTAATATCTTGTAAACTTTTTTTTCAGTAGTGCTTCAAACATAGCTTCTGACGTCACTTTTTTACCACCGCGCTTTCTTACGCTGTCGGCAGGCTTTTAAGCTGTAGCGTTTTGCCTTTGAAAAATATTTCCAACCTTCTGATTTTCTCTTGTATCTTTAAATAAGAGCTACAAAAAGATATAAAATTGGACGTAAAAAGTTTGACGTTGTAACCGCTATGCACGGATTTGTGACGTCAAAATGGAAATAAATGACTTCGAGTTTTGTTAAAATTTTAGCGTAAAATTAAATTTGTAAGAAATCGGCTCGATGAAAAAACGTAAAAGTTCAATATGTTTTGTAAAAACGATTTTGCTATTAGTTGACATTGTAAAAATTAGGGGTCACCGACTTTAGTATTTCGTAAATTTACGAATTCGCACCCCTACCCCATATCTGACATAAGCGTTTAAATGCAATATTCACATGTGTCTTTGGAATAACGAAACTTTTATGCATAATACTTTGTCAGATATATAATACTGTTTATGACAAAATACTAATTATCTAAAGACATGAAATTAGCAGTAGGTAAAATGTGATTGCGTATATACGCACTGAATTTTAGTTATTCACATCAATTGTCGCATACTCTTGCATGCCATAATAACTATAATATCGATGGATTCTTCCTGGAATATGACCAGTTTTTAACAAGATGAATTGAAGTGGCCCCGGTCAAATTCCGCTGATGAGATTCGAGCCGGCAACCGCTCTACATCTACACATCGGCGTCTCTCTACATAGTGTTAACTTCATGTAAGATCGATTACTTCACAGTTTTGTTCGATTTTCCGCGCGATAAAAATGACCTCTTTCAATCATAGTGCATGAAACAAACCAAAATGCCATCTGCAGTCTATCGTCATATTTAATAATTAGCGATTTTGATTGTCTGGGTGTTCGAAAAGGCAAGTAAGAAATGTTTTCTTCACTTTAATTTGACCGTTTAAGTTATTTTTCATATTTAATAATTATCACAGGTTGGAAATGAGTTTTTCCGTCACAAGTTTTATATGCTTTATTTCATATTTGTAATGCTAAGGTTATAAAGGTGAAAAAGCTGTACACAAAACAATAGAAAGAATACCAAATTACAGAGGAATAAACAAAAGTGAAAGACTGCTATCTATTGATTATTTCAAGAAAACATTCATTACAATATGAATTTCATGTATGCGCGAAAAGCTTATTTCATGTTGGCAAGTACAGTCGAGATTTAAATCATGGAATATATATGTGAATAAGGATGCGACACTGACTTTACTCCGTATTAGCCTATGTGGCAGATGACCAGCGTGTGATCCCCGGCGAGGAAACAGGAGATGTGCCAAACGGCAGCGCACTTAGCACAACACCAAGCTGTGAATGAGTTTATCACTCGGGCAAATTAACCAGGCCTCATGATTATAAAACTTACAAATAGATGGGACAGATGGTGCGGTTGTTAACGCTCTGGACTACTAATCCGGAGGTCCCCGGTTCGAATCCCGGCCGGGGCACTGGAAATTTCAGAAACACTTTTCAGTGTTTCCCACCCATCTAGAGCTGAACTGGTTAGAAACCAATAGGTAGTATCACGTGTATCGGGGCTATACACCGGGCACGTAAAAGAATCAAGGGGTCTATTCGTAAAAGAGCTAGGGTCTGGTACCCGGATTCTCTTATATCTGCATCTGTCTCTCTTCAACCTGCGTCTGTCAAGAGTCTTGGCAAGTTCACTCAGGGAGAAGTCCCAGGGTCGGCCGGGACTTATAAACAATCAAAGAAAAAAAAGGGTATCGGCGCTCAGTTAGTATATAGCGCATGATTTTTTTCTTAAATCTTAGAAGTCTGTACTTTGTGAGTTCTACCCTAGCAAAAGTAAGTAAACTAGTAAGATAAAAAAACTGGCTTTAGCTAATTCAATAATTAAAACTTTTGATATTCAAAGCTTATAAATTTATTTCATATGACAATAAATGAATTCGATAAGCTTACATCACATCTGCAGTTTATTAACCCCCTCCTCTTCAGCGCTTTATAAAGAATTTCTTGAGTTTTTAGTCAGTATAATTGCGCGTTCACTTGCTCTATATGTCGAAATGTCGAAACAGTATGTTTCATAGATTCGAGCCCGCATGCTGCTTGACTTGAATTCTTCACGTAACCCTCTCCTATGCGGATTTATCGTCGGTTATTAGCAAAGTATAAAAGAATTATATTGCACCTACAATACTTGCGGAAATTTATTTATTCGAAGTAATCGCTGGAATATATATTCATGTAAAAAGGTCAGGATCAGGTTAATTTGTTCGCATAATACGTGTACCACTAATGAAAAGTCACTGGTTCTTCCACTCTTTAGTGATTTGGTGTGTGGAGAACGATAAATAAACAAAACAACGAGCGAAAACAAGTTATATGTTTTTTTTAAAACAAGAGACTCGCATGTGAAACTAGGGGTGGCGAATTTGATCTCGATCTCCACAAACAAAAGTTATTAGCTGTCTTAAAATTGAGATTTCATAAGCTGGTGCTTTACACCGGAGAAAAAAATACGTATGGTTACGAAAGGATGCGCCATCTTCTCGAAAACTCAAAGATACATACTAAGCTTGAAAACTTAAAATACACAAAGGAATGTAGACCTGTGTATACTTTAAACTGTATTCAGATGCCTCACGGTGTGAATGGGGAATACAGACCCCGTTCAGGTGATGCTTTCAGTGATGAGGTGAAAAAATACTTTTTACATTAACTGTGATAAACTCGAATTAAATTTAACGTTATTATTTGACACTAACACATGCTAATCACATACACGGAAATACTGAAAGATTGTATCAATGTTTCTACCTTTAGAAGTATTTGTAATTCATATTAAGTCGCCACTTGAGTATCTGAATTAATTCTATTAGAGTTGAAGGCATGACACCGTCTTTTGTTACTATGTACATGACGGGAGGGTGTAAATCCGATCTATAGAAAAGCACTGGTCAAAGATCTCATTAACATAAAAATTGTTTCAGGCAGATAAAGATGTCTAGCTTTTGAAATAGCCTATCCGGGTATATAAATTGCTTTATTGAAAACATGAGTCTGTTAGTAAATAGACTTATCCATGTGTAAAAAAGAAAACGTACAAAGTAACTCCAAGTACATCACAACGTCAAAACTACGTTTGGGGTAGGGGTGAAATCTCGTGGAATTGTAAAAATAGTAAGCCGGTGACCCATCCTTTTTATCATATCAAATGAACGTAAAATGATTTTTATACAGCATATCAAACGTATACGTTTTTTCATCGAGCTGATTTTTTATAACTCCAATTGTAAGGCAAAATTTTAAGCAAAACCCTGATAGAATTTTCCCGTTTTGACGTCACATAATCGCTACTAGCATATCGGGCGTCGTGATATGTTCATCAAATTTTATACCATTATAAAGAACGTCTTAAATGGAAAGCGCATGTTATTTTATATTGTCTATAAATTTAAAATTAAAAGCGCGGTGAAGGAAAACTCGAGGAATAACATGAAATAGCGTGCTGTGCAGAAAGTGACGTCAGTGGCAATGTTTGAAGCATAACAGCATAGAAACCGTAAGAGATATCAAAACAAAGAAATCGGATTTCCATCAGAAATAGCTTCAACTATGCACAGTGTAAATTTCATGAGAAAATTCGAACAAAATATTTGAGGCGCATTCCACCTTAACTGAGAAATGTATACCTCATAAGATGTAGCATGAGGTACATCCCCATCCAAATGGGGGAAATTTACAATACTAAAATTAAAATCATCCCTCTTGTCATAAATTTTGGTATGTATAATATTGTTATAAATAGAGAGATGTAAATCTAAAAATGAAGCACCAGTATCCAAATTGTTAGTTTTAATTAACTGGAGTTCCCGGGGATAAATAGTGTCCACCAATTGACCAAAAAACGGGTTATCCATATTAAGAATATCATCCAGATAGCGTGATGTATTATTAAAAGCAGTGATAATGTCTGCCTGCGTATCTGGAGAAAGACTCAACATAAAGTCTCTTTCATAACAATATAAAAACAAATCTGCGACCAGGGTGCACAATTTGTTCCCATGGGAATACCGATTACTTGTCTGAAAACTGCATTCCCAAACCTTATATAAATGTTGTTCAATAAAAAAGAAAGGGCTTTACAAACTTCGTCACAGGTCCACATAGTATAATGTTTAACAATACAGCTAGTAAAAAAAGCTTTATCGAAATTGCAGGCGAGAAATGTAACATTCTCCCTGGCAAAAGTCTTTTGAATTAGGGCAGTTAGCTTGTCATTTATCAAATTATGTGGTAAAGTGGTATACAGAGTAGAAGCCATACCCGATGAAATTCTTAAAGTAAAGTACCCATGGTTGCACAATGTTCGATATATCTTAAATATTGTGGTCTTATAAATATATGGACCGTACAAAATTTTACGAATACGAAATGGTTAAAGATGTCGGTTAAACAGAAATTACAGGATTTATTCTTGAATAATTGGTATCATTTAGTTGAAAATTCAAGCAATAGCACATTCTACAGAGTATTTAAGAAATCCTTTGGTATTGAATCCTATTTATCCAGACTACAACCCTGTTTATTATATGATCTCACCAAATTTAGAACAAGAAATCATCGCTTACCTAATTAAACAGGAAGCTGGCCAAGAATACCAATAAATGAAAGAACTTATAACTCCTGCAGAAACAAAATAATTGGGGATGAATTTCATTATTTATTCGAATGCAAACAATTCTCCAATGACAGAAGACAGTTTATCAAACCATATTTCTATCGACGTCCGCACATATTTACGTTAAAAAAATTAATGTGTACTGGCAACAAATCAGAATTTCTGTAACTGTGTAAGTTTGTAAAGGTTATCCTACGAACTGTTAGAATGTCATATCTATATGTGCCGATTATTGTCACTAATATAATTTTTGACTATCATGTATTTATTTAAATGTGAGAACAATCTTGGTTGTTTATATGGTTTATACTGTACCTAGAATGTCTTTAGATATAGTAGCCTCCTAATAGATCATATTGTCTGTAGTAAAATGCCTCATATCTGCATGTGGGTACATGTAGTGAGAGAATAAAAGAGATGTTCTGTTCAAATGAATTCCAATACAAATTTTATTTATTGTCGGTACATGAATACAATATACATAAGATATGAATAGCTATTGACCGACTAATTAGGCTATTATGTCATGTGTATAATAATAAAAACTGCGACAATGAGGCAGCTTATTTATTTGTACCACAGAACAAATAACAAGATAATACCAGTTATGATGATGTTGTTTTTTAACTTCAGACTTTTTGTGATGAACAGATGAATGACAATCTCCTGTGAACTATACATTAACATTATAACAACCCTTAAAAATTCTAGCGCCACCTCAATTATATTTTATTTTATTGATTTAACAACATTTACACAATATCTGTGCTTACCTTAACAAATATTTGCAACAAACGATCAGATTTCAACATGTATGCCACTTCCGTTAAGTGTTTATTGTGTGGACATCTGCGTGCTTCTTTGGGGACCGAAATTGTTCACGAATATATGTGGAATTGCTGATTAAAATCGATTTTGTCTTAATATTAGTACTTAAACAGGTGTTAATTGTTATAAGTAATCGACAATATTCCGCACATTCAATTTCGACGACAGGCTTCGTACCGCACTCGGAAACGCATTTTAACTATTTTGTACAACAAAGACTACAGTAGTTTCATAGCTATTCATGACTGAAAATAAAATCATTTTAACATCGTAGTTCATTATCTAAACACTTTCCATATTCTAAAAATAAATAATCTGGCGACAAATGTATTAGGCCCGCACAATACCACAATAGAATAAAACGGTCAATCCAGCACTTTTGATTGGCTACACGGTTCCCGAATATCGTTTCATGTTTAGAGCCACTCTGATTGGCTACACGAAATTAACCAAACTGGAAACGAGAACCGTTTACGTGCGGTAATCGATATCTCACGTAAGTAAAACGCTGGCGACACTGTACCATTGTCTTTTGATATCGTCATCAGTTGCGTGTCATAAAATAATGCGTAATATTATTGTCACTTCATCCCTTTGTAATGGAATCGGAAAATCAGCATGTATGTAATATAGCATACACTGAATTTATAATTATATTAATAAGACGAAGACTAATTTCAAACCGTTGTTCCCGTGGCAATTGCTTTCCAATTGTTGTTTTTTAGATGAATAATTCTGTGCACGAAAATATAATGGCTAGCGTCTTCTGTATGTGTACAGAACAAAATGGGATGAGCATTATTTACCTATTTCACAGTGTACAATAGGCATTGAGCCCTTTATGTCGGAGTTTATCGCAAATCATTATCTGAATCATACGGAGTCTTCTCACATTTATTGAATCAGTTTAGCAATACTCATTGAATAATGCATAACTGTAACAATTTCACTTTTATTTTATGTATATAAACGTAGCAGCAATGTTATCATAATCAAACGTGAATGAAATGTGAAAGTGTAAGATAATTATAAAGATAATTATAAATTGCAGATGTAAATCTTTCACCGATAATATTTGTGTAACTAAATCGTGTGTCAGCGTTTATGCTCTATACTTACACAGCTTTTTTCCTTTAATTCCTGTTTGAAACATCGGAAACCTATAACCTGTATGTTCTGTGGCTTTTCCTTTTTCTAGTAGAGGTCCGAATTCTACTATGTTAATTTCCCTCATATTTTATGCATGTATATGTAGCAACATGGAAATCATATACAAACGTGAATTAAATGTGAATTTGTCAGATAATAATAAATTGTAGATGTAAATCTATCTCAAATCTACCTGATAGTGACGAGTCAGTACATAGTTAAGTTACTTAATATACTTGTGTACTTAAACCATGTGCCACCGTTTCTGCTCTGTACTTACGCAGCTTGCTGTTTTCAACATCTGCAAGCTGTCATCTATATGTTTCTTTGATCATTTTAATCTTATTGCGCAATTTCTACAATGTTAATTTCACTCTTATTTTATGCATGTATGTGTAACAACGTGGGCATCATAATCAAATCTGAAATAAATTTGAAATTGTAAAATAGTTACGAATTGTAGATACACATTCTTTCACCAATTAACATGATAGTGAAGAGTCTGTTTATGTTTCAGTTACTTAAGTAGCAACATAATGTACTAACGTTTCTGCACTGTACTTACGCAAACTTTTCCCTTCCGTTGCTGTTTTTAACATCGGCAGCCTATAATCTATAAGTTCATCGGCTTGTCTTTGTACTAAGTATGCAAATTATACAAAGTTAATAGCAATATTATTTCATGCATGTATATGTAGCAACATTGGAATCATAATCAAACGTGAATTAAATGTGAAAGTGTAAGATAATTATAAATTGTAGATGTAAATCTTTCACCGATAATACTTGTGTAACTAAATAGTGTGTCAGCGTTTATGCTCTATACTTACACAGCTTTTTTCCTTTAATTCCTGTTTGAAACATCGGAAACCTATAACCTGTATGTTCTGTGGCTTTTCCTTGTTCTAGTAGAGGTCCGAAATCTACAATGTTAATTTCCTTCTTATTTTATGCATGTATATGTAGCAACATAGGAATCATATACAAACGTGTATTAAATGTGAATTTGTCAAATAATCATAAAATCTATCTCAAATTAACCTGATAGTGACGAGTCAGTACATAGTTAAGTTATTTATACTTGTGTATTTAAACCATGTGCCACCGTTTCTGCTCTGTACTTACGCAGCTTGCTGTTTTCAACATCTGCAAGCTGTCATCTATATGTTTCTTTGATTTATTTTAATCTTATTGTGCGAATTCTACAATTTTAATTTTACTCTTATTTTATGCATGTATGTGTAACAACGTGGGCATCATAAACAAATCTGAAATAAATTTGAAATTTTCATATAATTACGAATTGTAGATGAACATTCTTTCACCAATTAACATGATACTGAAGAGTCCGTTTGTGTTTCAGTTACTTGTGTACCAACATAATGTACCAGCGTTTCTGCACTGTACTTACGCAAACTTTTCCTTTCAGTTGCTGTTTTTAACATCGGCAGCTTATAATCTATAAGTTCATCGGTTTCTCTTTGTTCTAGGTGTGCAAATTATACAAAGTTAATAACACTATCATTTCATGCATGTATATATAATAATTTATCATAAAAACATTGGAATCATAAACAAACGTGAATTAAATGTGAATGTTTTGAATAATGATAAATCATATATGTAAACCTTACACTAATAAATATGATAGTGACGGGTCCGTATATGTTTTTTAAAATTTGTGTACCAAAATCATGTGTCATCGTTTCTGCTCTGTACTTTTCCTTTTTAACTTTGGTTCTTAACTTCTGCAGCCTACCATCCATTTGTTTCTTGGCTTTTTTCTTTTCTAGTTGTGCAAATTCTACAAAGCATTTAGTTGCTCATCGCGTTTCTTTTCCACGTTACCAGTTTGACATACTGCTTTCGCAACACGCCTGTAGCACTCTATGATTTCATGGACTGAATCATGAAGTTTTGTGTAACTGTAGACATTAAAAAGCGTTAGTTTCACTAAGTGATAATATAGGAATATCTACGTGTACGGGAATAGCTAATAATTTTGTAAAATGATTTATTCGAAATCAATAAGGAGTGATGTGTAGTATATGAATAAACATTTTAAAAAGCGAAAACTGAAATACTGCAAACAACTTACAATGTATACGTGCAATAGTATAGATTTCCTGCATGCCTTCATAGACACCCGTAATGATGCATATAAATGATAACAGACGATAGCAATAACTATAGTGAGTTCTTTAGCATTTCCTTTATTTCCATTTTGGTCATAGCAGAAAACGTCCATCAACAGGTCGTAATACATTTGACTATCAACCCGTGTTTTTTAAGTTAGACATTATGGACACGGCGCCCTATCAAGAAGAGATAGCGTGCGTAATGTTCACGTTACTAAGCAGTATTTGGTTCTGGTAACGTGCAGCCTGGTCAGCATCAGACGCCACCGCCTTGCAAAAAATGGAAAGTACTTGGTGTACAGTCGTTAATTTGACAGTTTTCTGTGTGAGGGGAACTTTACAATTAACATTGAGATCATAACGAGTTTCATTTAAATAACCTTTCTTACCAAGTTCTTGCTTTGCAGTAAACAAACCGTCCGTCGCGAGGCTATCGTTTGCAAACGTGTAAAAAACAAGTTTCATTCTATCATATATGATTTCTTTATATATGATAAATATTCCCATAGTCGAATAATAATATGTCACTGATGAAAATATTTATGCATCCTCAAAATGGCAGTATGTACATCTACTTACTCAGACTTGTTAAATGCCCGTCAAATTTACAATTCTGAAAGGTAACGCATAAGCTCTGAGTCGGGAAGCGGAAAACTTTCACGCTTATGAATTGATTCAAACGCACATAATTTCTGTTTCTATGTTAATGATAAACATCGTTAAAACATAAACAGCTTTAATCATTACAAATATGACTTACAACGCTTTAATGGTATGCGTATTCACTTATCGAAATTTTACGCCACATTTTTAAAACTATCTACATACTAGATAGATTTTCTTTCTTACGTATCTTGCACTAGTGTAAAACGCTTATTTTACTGAACAAATTGGAGTAACAATCTTAGTTAAAGTCTTATTTCGAATATGTTTTCATAAGTTTTCATAAATACGGCAGTTGATAATGTGTCGATGTTTTTCACCACTTGTTCAAGATTCATGTACATGTATTTAAGGAAATGTAAATTCAGTAATTTATCATTTTATCATTTTATCTAATAACTACTTAAGAGCAATTCTCTATAATCACCAAAGTCTGGCGGCACGCATTGTCACGGATCTGTACAAAATCGTGATATTTTTGTACTTCTTTTGTAGTCAGCCCGGATAGCTTAATCGGTAGAGCACGAGACTTGTAATCTCGAGGTAGCGGGTTCGATTCCCGGGGCTAACAAACTAAAATTACTAACAGTCTTTCGGACGAGACTAAAACCGACGTCCCATGTATTGGTGCTATACACCTGGCATGTTTCAGAGCAGGGGTGTCTCTGGAATCGGGACACTTTCTGTATCTTGCACTATCCTCCGAAACCTTAAATAACTAACCTCTTATGGGGGCGTTGGTCATATGGGAAACCAGTACCAACGATAAAGCCCTAATATACGATACTTCTACCTCATATCTAAACTAAAAGTGTATTTTGTGTTTTCGAATTCCTTCGCATTTCCATTGCAACGGTCTCCAAAGTTTTGAAAATTGGCGTTTTTTTCAAAAAAGGGACATGCTCCTATATGTTGATGTTTTATATAAGATATTATGTAAAATGGTTATTTATATGCCTTTTCCTTGGAGAAGAATGTTTGTTTCAACACAGAATAAGTTCTGACGTCGAGATGAAAACATTTAACTTTAAACTGAAATTTTTATGTCAAAAATGTGATTTTGGTGTTGTTTTATCTTTTATCTAAAAATCGCAGCCACATCCAATATTTTGACTAATATATTCTGTTAGTGCTATATAGTTTCTATATCATGAAATCAAGAATAAAATCAGTGGGCACTCCTAAAACGAATGTACGATTGAATGCTGAATATTGAGAAAGAAGTGGTTTTTGACCTAAATTTTCATTATTTGGTATATTAAATTATATCTTTACATCAGGTGAAGATACTAATACATTTCAACAAAGTGTTGATCTTTCATCATTACAATATACAAAATAGATTTTCAGTTTCTCTTTTTTGATATCATTATATTTTAAGTGATTTTACATTCCTTACACAGTATACTTTAGAACTGTCCAACTCCACTATTCCGACAGCTTTATTAGTAAAATTGTTTCTATTAAATGCATGTTGGCAATTAAGGATGACAATAATGATAAAAAGTTGTGTGGAGGACATTTTTCTTACTAAGAAACCTTACACAAGAAGAGAAGACACTTGTGTTATCAGAGTTGTCAAATGTTGTGGATTTCAAAATTTGTAGCATGCATAGCTAAATTTGAACAATGTGTTCAAACAAAAAAAATGAATCGGAGAAAGGCGGCTATGTGCTATAATGTGGTGTTAATGAATAAACAAGATCACCGAAGCACACATATACCCAAAGGAGATCGCCATGTTACTTGTGATCTTTTCGAGAAAATGGATCTACAGGTGAGGGAAATACTTTATTACATATCTTCATAATTATTGAGTATTATATTATTAGTGTTATAACATATTTTTATAGGGGATTTATCACGGCGCGAAGCGCCGGGGAAATTTCCAGAGACGGTTAACGCCTGTGAGTCTTCTCTGCATTCACTAAGAGAGCTTTTTTCGCGTGATCCGGTTCCGGGTTATGGGCTTGAGCAGTCGAGTTTTTAATTTTCAACTTCCGGTGTAAAAATACATCCGAAGTTACTGAGAATCGATAACCAACTTTTTTTTCTTCAGAAGATGTGCAACAAAACAGTGATATTGTAAAAGTAAGGTAGTGAAATAGAGTGTGTTGAAATTACATTCCGGCGCGAAGCGCCTGCATTTAAATGTCTTAGCGGTAAAGCAAGTGCTTCTATGCGTGATCGCATGTGAATAATGACCTTGAGTAGACGGGGTTTTATTCTTCAACGTCCGGTGTAACAATGCAACCGAATTTACTGAGAATCGATAACCAACTGGGTTCTTTTTTGTGCACTGACGTACTTCCTGTTGCCTGTTTATTTCTGTTGATCAATAACAACTCAACATAGCTATTTATTTGATAAAATTAGTGAGAAACATTACTCATAGACCGAGATCGAGCTTTTATCACATTAGCAACTACATACACTTGGTGTAAGAATCGAGAGATAGATGTTAGGTGGGTGTTCATCAATATAAATATGTTCAAACTTTAACTACTGATTGATCAGTAGCCGTTTCTTTGCTTTTGTAGCGAAATGTTACTATAGTTTTCATGCTTTGAACACATCTGCAATGGTTGGTGCATGATCGGAATTCCTAAGCTTCTGTATGGTATGTTTTCTAGGTATGTGAATTTAAGTTTAAGGACCCACTGAATTTAAGGACCCACTGGTTTAAGTCTTTGTATTTATTAGCATTCCAATTTTCTAAATTCTAACTCAATTTTGCAGGACCCACTGGTTGTATTCCCAAGATAGTGCCAAGATAAATAGGTCTGAATCCCGACTTAATCCACGCGGACACTTACATGTAGCTGCAGACAGTATACTGGACCACGTTCATGAAGGTCAACCTTACGGGAACCACCACTGCTGTTAACGGTACATGTTTTTGTTTGACATTTAGTATCAACTTTCAATTTTACATTTCCTTAACTGAGATAACTAGATTTTCTATTTTATACAATTGTGCAAATAGATCTAGTACATGATAATCTTATTAAATTAAGAAATAATAACTGTCTCTCTGCATTTTATCATTCAATGAAATATAGTCAGGAGTTCCGCGCGTAATACGAGTGATTTTATTTTTCGTATCCGAACAACGGACAAATTTTGAATGAAGTCAATAAAATAAAGAAAATCTAGGGAATAATTTATCCTCCGATTCTAGTACATTGTTTTCTTTGAAAACTATCCCGAATTGTATTGAACACATAGAAGACATCATGATAACTTTCAAATGCGAACTGTGATTGGACACGCCTGTTAACATGGGTTGCGTTATTTACAGCACGTCGTCCTGGGAATAAATGGTGTATTTTTTTCATAAAATAGATTATCCCAAACATGTACAGAATTTTCCCCAAATGTTTATATTTTTTAGGAAAAGCAGCTGCCTGTGATTGTTTTTGATTTTTGAACCCTTAATTTAAGTTATGAATTATACTTGTATTTTCAATTTCAGGTTATGGAACTGTGGATCTTACTTGGATAGAATGGATAGTGAACAACCTTTCAAAGATACTACTCAAATACAATTGATTTTAAACAACTTTTCATAGATTTTATGACAATTGAGAGATTTCTAAGAAAGTGCACATATTTATTAACTCTTAATCAGTTGATACTGGACTGTGGTGACCCAAGACCAGCTTGCAATTTCATCAACTGCATTTTTGTGTTTACTTGTAAGATTTTTAGTTTTTTTCTTTTGCTGAAATTTACATGTTTAATTTATATTGATTGTTTTAGTTTTTAAACAAATTGTTTATATACGATCTGCAGAAAATTGTGAAAATTTAGAAATAAATACATGTAGAGGAAAAGTAGCTTATTAAATCATTGTTTAATGTCAACTTTTTAAAAATATAATTTAATGATGCTGTGACTAATATAAACATTGTAAAAGTAGTCTGGCAAACAGTTGGAGAACTTGAAATATTTGGTGTCCTCGGACTTTATCATAGGTTTAAACAAGGGAAAGCGTTTTCATGTCACTGACGGAAAAAGGTTGCTGTTCTCAGCGTCTGAAAGGACAATGGCTTTATCAGACAGTTGTCATAGTAATGGCATGATAAATATAATTATTCGTATAGGAAAACACTAAATTGCTGCCAGAGATAGAGACAAAAAAACAAAAATAATATCAAACAGGGAATGCCACGTACCAAAAACGCAGCCTCCCCAAAACGAGCCCCACAGCACCCAGAAGTGCACACCACCAACACACACACACACACACACACCCACACACCCACGACACACACACATATACACTACCAACACACACTAGCACACAAAGCAAACACACGAGGACAAAACGAACAATCAAAGGAACACAGTGGGGCACCGCCTTGGAACGGTCAGTGGCAAAAACACCACTGGGGAGCTTAAACCGGTTTATGGTGCGCACCCAACCTCACTCTTACCCCCACCATGTTCCAAAGTCACAGGACAGTGTAAATAAAAGTAATCCCTGCTAGGTGAATCTCTAACACACGCAATGGAAACAAAAGGCATGGTATGTAAAACACAAAAATACTCGTGTATAAATATATAAAAAGCAAACCTTGAGAACCAAAAAACGTGGTCAACAGGTCAGATAGCACAGCTGATCAGAGAAAGTCAGGCTTTGTGCTTGATACATATCTGGCTATAGGGAGACTATGGTTCAAATATGTCCATCTGTTCGTAAACGTTCCCTTGATAACACTCTACTGGTCACAATTTTCATTTGAATTTCATGAAACGGACGGTCGCCTGCAACCTGAAATGATCCCTTTTGTATTGGAGTCAGTGCGTCAAAGTTCAAGGAAATTTTCTTGATAACATTCTACAGGTCAATATATTCATTCAACTTGCTCAGAAGGTTGCCTGCAACATGAAAATGGTCCCTATTCTTTTGGCGTCAAAGGATAAGGTCGCAGTGACCTGATATTGCACACTCTACAGGCCACGATTTTCATTTAACTTTCATTAATCTTGCTTGGACGAAAACACTTAAAAGTTTGCTACAAACTTTTAGTTAGACGAAACTGTAGTGTGACGAAAACACACCCGTTGATAAAGCCCCATTTAAGGCAGTGCCTTATTTCATATTAATTATTACTGTGTAACCGTGATAGATACATTTTCCGTGATTGTGTCACCTACACATTCAGATCTTAGAAAATCATTGCAAGTGACTGTCTAAATAGCAGCCAGTGAAGATCATGATCAGTTATCCTAATTGAGTTTGAGTGTTCCGTTTGACACCTTCTACGCACTTATTATTTTCCTGCATGGGGGTGGGGGCGTGGAAGGCAGGGAATGAACGAGGGGCACACCCACAATCTACAAAAATTGCTGTTTAAATCCTGGAGCAAATACTCAGAGTCCGAAATGTTCTATTTCCCGGGACACGTACCGGAACTTGTAGAACTAAAGTCAAATTACCATCCCATGCACCAACAGCATATGTCGAATACCAATCCGTCGGGCAAAAACGGCTGTCTAAAGTCCGGCAGAACTCCCACCCACGGGGAAAAATAAAGAAAAGCGCATCATAGATCTGATATTTTAGAACTGTCAAACTTTTACTTTAAATGATGGTTAGGGCCCAATAATACTATCTCTTTGGCTATCATGTAGAATCATTTGGAGTAATGATCAGCATGCACATCAATACAAACTGATCATGATCTGCACTGTTGCTATTTATCAGTGAATTTTTACTGAAACGCCTTGAAAAATTAATGGTAATGTCCACAACTCCACGTCGAAAGATGGAAAAGTAAATTTTAGAAATTTAGCAGGGTAATTAATACATGTAGGTGATCTATATAGTTTTCATCTATGAATTAAAAGGTTTTATGCTTTACAATAGTTATTTTGTGAAAGAACGACATTTAGAGTGAATATTATGCCAAAAACTTACTGGTTTTAGGATTCAAGCAGGGGCATGTTACAAAAGTGGAGTAGTATGAAATAAAGAAAGGTAATACACAAACACTAATATTTATCACATGATGTTTCATGTTTCCAGAGTAATATAATCACTTTTTACATTACCATGTATGTTTTATATAATGTACCATCGCGAAGTTTGTCTTATTGCTGAAAAACTTGTGTTCAATCAAGGAAGGTCTATGATAAAATGAATCTGACACTTGTCATTTCATAAACTTTATCTAAAACATCTGCACACTGCATTTTTAAGTACTTTTCCAGAAAGTAAATTGTTTTTACACTTGGTTTTTTGTGGGCTTACATTAGTGTTATTGTTGCTGAAAAATAGGAAGTTGTTTCCTCTCATTAACTTCAATTAAGAATGATGATTCCAATGAAACTTGGAATTTGGAAGTTCGCTACAAACCTTTGTGTAACTATGAATGAAGTGGTGATAACTGTTCATAAAATGTTATCATTTCTTGTATTGGGCTTTATATGTATATGTACAATGTATATCCTACAACTAGATTGGTGTTCAGTAGAACACTTGTGTTGCCCTTTTACGCTTTGTCAGAATAACCAATAATTTGGTGACAAAATCTAAATACAAAAAGGGGCGTAACTCTGTCAAATATGACCTTGACCAACAACATTTGGCGGCATCACAACCCTTTTGACATAAGCAATACAATTTGAAAGTTTGATAAAAACAATCTTAAGAAATGGCAAAGTTATAGTAAAAATCTAAGTATAAAAAGGGGCATAACTCTGTCAAACATGACCTTGATCTACTAAATGTGGCTGCATCATAACCCTTTTGTCATAAGCAATACAATTGTAAAGTTAGATGAAGAAATCTTAAGAAATGGCAAAGTTATAGCCAACGTTAAGTTTTCCTAACAAAATCCAAGTACAAAAATGGGCATAACTCTGTCAAATATGACCTTGACCTACTAAATTTGGCGGCATCATGACCCTTTTGTCATAAGCAATACAATTGTAAAGTTTGATGAAGAAATCTTTAGAAATGGCAAAGTTATAGCCAACGTTAAGTTTGTGTGACGGACGGACGGACAGACGGACGGACAGACGGACAAAGCGATCCCTATGTATCGCCTTTTCTCCGAAAGGGCGACACAAAAATTATATACCGGTATTCTTATTACAGATGATGTTGACACAATCTGCTATCATGAAGGCCCTCTCTCACAAACTAACCAGTGCTCCGGAGTTTTTCATATCAATATCTAACATATTATCTTTGGGTAAGGTATGTCTTATTCTTCTACACATATTTTGTAAACCTATTTTCTCATTAATATAATAACTTCCGTTTTTTTTTATTTGATAATAACCAATTTCACATTCTCCATTCTGATTTGTTTTCATTAGATAATACTTTAAACGTGACAGTTCTTCTTCTGTAATACAAATTCTAATTTTGATCTTTCAATTTGTTCTCTTTGAGATATATTACGATTGTCTTTCGTGTCGACAGTATATGTTGGAGTTATTTTGTCGATTCCTCCTGTAAATACTTTGTTTGTCTTTTTGAATTCTGTTTTCGGTGTGCCGACTACGAGCTACTCTAATGATGAATCAATAAATCGGAGACTGTCTAAGAATTTAAATTGTCCCAGATATATATTTCTTTGTGTTGCTTGCAATACAAATTTTGTTACCACTAACATGGGCAATTTCTTGCATAATCAAATGAGAATCATACACTTTTAGATTATGGAATATTACAGGAATTGAAGTAGCATATGGTTTTAATCTTACATGTAGTTTCAAATTACAATCGTTATGAGATGGTCCTCTGTATTTACCCGTAATATGGCAATGGTCTCTTACGTTGATGTTATTAGGGTTATCAAATCCGTTTTCATATATCCAACATGTTTTTGCTATTTAATAGTTCATTTTGTCTTCTCTAATATTGCAAATCGGTATTGGGTTGGAAAATACTTAATTTATTTTAAACATTTCTTCTTTTAAAGCTGCTTGCTCTCAGTTACCGTTGAAAAAAAATAGTTTTTAAAAAAATTGACATACTTATTCATAAATATAAAACTAAAAACCAAGAATCAAAAAATCTAGGTAGGAATGTGCAGAAATCGATTAAAAATGTTGGTTGCACGGCACCGCTACACTATATGTTTATATTAAATTTTCAAAAGCGTTTGAAACGCTTTTGAATTTGGTAGCGTATTTTTTGAAATTTAGAGATGTACGCGACAGGAATATTTACTGGAGCCCTTTTATATGACTATATGTTCTAAAATACGTTATTTACATACAGTTTGAAGACCTTTATTTTCTTACCAAAATCTGAGAGCGAGCATCTTTAAATGGCGTAAGAATTTCTCAACGGCGTGTTCACCCCTATAAATAATAGGATTAGAACTAACACCGTCATATCTTACAACTATATATCCAGAAGCTTTGTGTCTCGTTTTTATTTCTGTTTGGTTTCCTATATTCATGTTATAAGGTTCTATTATACTCTCAAAATCAGCATAGATAACGTATGGCACTGGAATTTGTTTATGATGATTAACATGCTTGAAAATATTTTCATCTTTTGGTGACATTTATATTCTCATTGGTCTTTCGTTTATTCCGTTACAGTTTTCTTTATGCGTTATTAACAACTTCTTTCTGCTAAATCCATATAGACATCTATCGCAGACATTTTTTGTTTGGTCGTAAAATAACCCGTATAATTTTTTTACTCCAACAATAATGATGATTGTTATTTCCTTGTATTAAGATAAGATTGATTCTCTTCATATCCTTTGGTTTGGGTTAAATGTGATATGGGATAATATTTTTATCATAACCATAAACGTTTATTGCTAAATTAGTTTGTTTTTCTATTCTAGGAATTTGAGATATTGGTGTGGGAAGGGTTATACCCGACCAATCTAGGTTGTCTTCTTGGGGATATTTTGTAGTTCTTTCACTATGTATCTCCGCTGGAAATAATGCAGACCTGATTGCCCATTTTATACATTCATCATCTTCGTTCTTAACGTTTATGATTACTTTTTGGTTTTTGGCCTGGGGACTGAATGTCCCTTAGGCCTAAGTTAGTATACCACATTTCAAACACTGCAAGAAATTTAACTGTGCTATGTGCGAATAACAACTGTAAACATGCGCTATGCGAAAGTAGTGCAAGACAGACCAGATCAATCTTCTGTTTGAATGTCGCATATGATAAGAACATATTACAAATAAAAACAGTACATACAACTTCAAACGATTGCAGGAAGGTATATAGCTTACGGGCTGCATTACACATTTTTTCTGTTTAAGAAATTAATGTGCTGTTAGCTGATTACGGACGATAATCATATGCCTATCACGGAAAAGTACGGATATTTACGGAAATTTACGGAAATGTACAGAGCTCGATATAAGAGTTTGTAGTTTGATTTTCAAATTTCCGATGTTATTTCATTGACAACTTTGTTATTTACGAACGATTACATATATATTTACCTAAAAATAAATGTCTCTAAAAAAAGATATAATTTACGTACATTCCCGAGAAGGAACTCACGTGATCAAAATCACCCGCCATTTATCGAGGACGCTGCATGTCAAGGCCCAGTGAACGGTTTCACCGATTACAAATACAAAGTAACACAGAATCATTTTTGGTTTTCTCTGTTTTACACATTGTATGGTACTGTATTTATATTTCATTGCTGGTATTGCTTTGTTTATTTCTGTTTCGATGTCTTGTCCTTGGTACACAATAATTTTCGATTCACATCATCATATCATATCGCTTGAAGTTGTACAAAGCGCAGATCGAATTATTTTTATTACTTTAAACAATTTATAATGTTGACTATGTGATTATTTTTCATTTAACGTACGTTTTATAATGAAACAAACTTCCCTGCCACCCATATATTTGCGAATCATTCATTCTGTGTCATATATTGAATTTCCTCCTCTGCACATTTTGACCCGCGCTTTAGGTAAGGTTCAGCGCAAAATACATAGGTCAAAAGTTGTTTTTCGGGGATTAAACCTATATCCTCCAGGCCTTCAGCGCTCACGGCGCTTTGATTCAAATACGGAGGTAAAGAAATATTTGATGAGCCTCTTAATGGTTGATATTTGGGTATACTTAGATATAGTTCCTCACATTTCTTTATTGTCCACCCGTTCCCGTTGTTGATAAAATTCCCTATCCATACCATTATATAATCTTTTGCTGTTTGATAATATTTTTCTATTGTATTAGGAGACAATATTGGCATTAGTTTACTATTAAAATATGATATGGTTGAGGTTCTTTTCATTTGATTTTCAAAGGAAAGCGCAAGCGAAAGTTGGAATTTTAATCCCGTTTTAACATTTCTAATTCTTCTTTTATCTTACGGATTATTTTCAGTAAGGTTTCGGGATCTTTATATCGTTCTGTTATTTTAAAAACTCTTAAATGTCAATTTATCAATCGTGCTGATTGAACCATAGTTGAGGTGTTCCTTGACGGGCTTTTCTCGATTTCTAATATATTATTTTTAAAATAATCCTCGGAAATCTTTCAAAATTTATAAAAAGTTTGCATTTGTTCTATGTACTTCATCTCTATAGTATATTTTAGAAAATAATTCTAAGGTATGTTTCGACGCAATATAATCAAACATTGATTATGTATGTGAGAGTAGTATAGAGAATGGTGTGTTATGGGACGGGATGGTTGTGGGCTGGAAGGCGGACGCCGGGCCGCCTGGAAGGTTGGTCAGAACCATCATCCTTTATACTACTGTAATATTCTGTTTTTACGGTACATGTATATATGTTTTATCATGTGTGTACACATTACAGAATATTTCAAATTTTATCTAAAATGTCACTTTGAAATCATTATCATAAAGATCTGCATATTTGCTAATGGGTTAAGTCTTTCTGCAATTTCTAGCTTTAACAAATTGCACTTTTGAGGACTGTTCCCAAAATTGTTATTTGATTATTTTACCGATTTTCATTGTGACTCTCACGTTTGGTGGATTTAACTGCTAGGCCTGGAAAAAGGTTTGATTTTGTTACCAATTTTCAACCATTTTTTGTTGTTGAGATTTTTCATATAGAACGTATAATTATAAAAAGTCAAATTGAAAAACTCGTACATGTAAATTTGTGTTTATAAAGTGCCGACTTATTTTATTCAATTATATAACTGACCAATGATTGTTCTATCACTTTACCCATTACCGCTGCATTTTCTGTTATTTTGATTTGAAGTTGGTCTATATTTCCATTTTTCATCAAAAATAAAAAAAATTCATTTCGACCTATATTCTACCCGAGAATAGAGAGCTTAACAGTTACCACAGTTAACAAAGTATGGTCATTATTATTTAACTCAGCTATGCATGGTCAATAATTGTTCTTACTTGTCCCATAGATAGAATACATTATTTCAATAATAAACATAGGCTATCTTGGAAATAGTATGATTATAGATCACCTGTAGATGACCGATAATATATGAAAAATTGGATTTTTCAGTAAAACTGATGATCTATAATATTTTTGTTTAATATTTTCGTTTATAAAATGCACACTGATTTTATTCTATCATGTAACTGAGCGATGATTGTTCTTTCAGGAAGTATGTATCACTATACCCATTACCGCTGCGTTTTTCTGTTATTTTGCTTTGAAAAAAAAAAAAAATAATAATATCAAACAGGGAATGCCACGTACCAAAAAAGCAAAAATGTAAATTTTCATTTTGACTTATATTTTAGCCGAGAATAGAGAGCTTAACAGTTAGCACAGTTAATAAGTGCATGGTAATCATTAACAACTAACTACATGTCTTTCTTTCTACACACATTAAAACAATACAGATATTTCTTGTTTTCCTATATTTGAATGACAAAATTAGCATTTTTTAGGAAAATTTAATCTCATTTTTTGCTATTTGTGGCCAAAATCTTCTATCCACGTTACCATGGCAACAAAGATTGTTTGGAATTAAAAATGCCCCATTACAGTATCAGTGCATGGAACCTTTCAAGTTTTGAAAGTTTCTTGAAAATCTGAGACCAAGCTTGACAGACCCCTTCTTTATTTTTTTGGTGCTTACAGAGAATTGCCCTTCAACGTTTACAACCGTTATATAAGCAACGCTAGACGACGGCTTTCAAGAAAGCGTACTCGCATTCGTACAGAAAGAATGGTTTGTGGAACTCACGGTCAACCCGTGACACAGCGTGGTAGAAGTCTTCCGTGACGTTACACCAGGACAACTTACTAGCTTGTCTAAATGGAAAAGTCTATAAACATTATATTTTCTATATACATGTATTCTGATAAAATGAATAGGCTGTCCGTTATTCGAACTGTGGGCTACCCGTTAACACTAGCAATCTAACTTGTTGTCGAAATTCAAGAGAACCCCTAAATGTTTAATTCTGATACACATAATGCACAAGAAAATAAAGGTCATGCGACATCATTTGAAACAGAATGCCAATTTTACAGTGCATTCATTTCTCAAGAAATACCCTTCAATAAACAGTTTTGTTAACCAAACTACTACGTGCAGTGTCCAATATATTTTGAAAACAGCTGATATACATACGTTGAAAATCCTATTTTCCGGCACATTAATCAATATTGTATACCTTTCATAAATACTTAATCCTGATAGGCCGATAACGCTCACGTGCCGGGTCTACAAAAGTATGTGTAGACCTGGAAATGATGTGTAGACCTGCACAGATTTTAAGACGTTATTTCTGTTATATTTTCGCATGATTTTCACTATACGATATAATAATTTCAGACTAATGTTTCGGTCATTATATAGTTTTTCGGACCTGTGAAAAAATGATATTGACCTCTGACTTCGTCCTTGGTTAATATCACTTTTAACAGGTCCGCAAAACTATGTATTGACCTCAAAATGAGTCTATAATTGTATAATGTAGTGTTTCGTGGAACAGTACACTTATGATGAATTTCTAATTGGATAAGAATAAGAAACTAGTGATTTTTAGGCACTCTCTTGTCACCGACTTACTAATTTTGACATTGCTTACTAAGCAGCCCGTAACCATTATCCAATGCTTAACAATAACTTGAAAATCTCGATTATGGACTGTGCACATTGTATATAAATACATTTTTAGTAGTTATGATGGTGATGAGCAAATTAAAGTACACGCGTCGGAAAGTATCAGGCGTGATTCGTATACTGAATAGATAAAATTCTACCGGTCGATACAATGTTGACCATTTTTAGGGGCGCTCGTTCTGTAAATCCATGTGATTACGCTTTTGTGACAGGCTGGCACAAAAAGGTAGTGATAGGAGCTTTAGTTTAAACAAAACGTTGGCTTGTATAATAATTGTTTGAAAATATCAACAGATACCGATTAGCTGTATTTTAGAATAGATCTCATTTATAGTACACATTAACAACATGACATATCAAGCCTTCTTAATTTCCAGACAATTTGTGATAAACAAAAAATGTTTGTCAGAAAAATGGAAGTTAAATTTGAATGAACATAACTTCAAAATGCTTCGCGTAAATTTTCATGAAGATCTCTATAAAATACATGAACTCAATAACATTTGTATAAAGAAAAAAAGAAGAGCTTTGACACCATTAGGTAAAACAACAGTTATAAAAATCATCTTAATTTCGCAACTTAATCATTTATACTGTCCAATCCCCCTGATACATATACATTACACCTGAATAACATAATATATAGCTTTCTGTGGGAGGGAAATACAATCAAAGCGCTGTGAGCGCTGAAGGCCTGGGGGCTATAGGTTAACTCCCCGAAAAACAACTTTTGACCTACGTGTTTTGCGCTGAATCTTACCTAAAGCGCGGGTCGAAATGTGCAGAGGACGAAATTCAATATATGACACAGAATGAATGATTCACAAATATATGGGTGACAGGGAAGTTTGTTTTATTATAAAACGTACGCTAAATGAAAAATTATCACCTAGTCAACATTATAAAAATAATTCGATCTGCGCTTTGTACAACTTCAAGCGATATGATCTGATGATGTGGATCGAAAATTATTGTGTACCAAGAACAAGACCTTGAAACAGAAATAAACAAAGCATCACCAGAAATGAAATATAAATACAGTACTGTACAATGTGTATAACAGAGAAAACCAAAAATGAGTCTAGTTACCTTGTAGTCGTAATCGGTGAAACCGTTCACTGGGCCTTGACATGCAGCGTCCTCGATAAATGGCGGGTGATTTTGATCACGTGAGTTCCTTCTCGGAAATGTACGTAAATTATATCTTTTATTTAGAGACATTTATTTTTAGGTAAATATATATGTAATCGTTCGTAAATAACAAAGTTGTCAATGAAATAACATCGGAAATTTGAAAATCAAACTACAAACTCTTATATCGAGCTCCGTACGTTTTCGTAAATTTCCGTACATATCCGTACTTTTCCGTGATATGCATATGATTATCTTCCATAATCAGCTAACAGCGCATTAATTTCTAAAGCAGAAAAAATGTGTAATGCAGCCTGTAAGCTATATACCTTCCTGCAGTCGTTTGAAGTTGTATGTACTGTTTTTATTTGTAATATGTTCTTATCATATGCGACATTCAAACAGAAGATTGATCTGGTCTGTCTTGCACTACTTTCGCATAGCGCATGTTTACAGTTGTTATTCGCACATAGCACAGTTAAATTTCTTGCAGTGTTTGAAATGTGGTATACTAACTTAGGCCTAGGGGACTTTCAGTCCCCAGGTCAAAAATCTGTAAAAATTCCATTGAAAAAGATTATGCACAAGAGGGGCTAAGAATGTTTAATTTACAAATGTACCTGAATTTATGATTTTTTAATAAACATGGACAAGAAGACGTATTATAAGTGAAGGAACCAGGAGCAATATCATTAAACAATATTTAGATCTGAAAAAATTGTACACATGCGGGAAACATTATGCCGAAAAAATATCAAACATTATTCATAATCATTTTTTGAAACAAACTTAACATGCTTTCGCTATATTGATAGAGCGTGATAATTATGACCCAATAGAAATTGGCAACTATCCACTTTTTTATAATTATGATATTGTACTTGGTAATAGAAGTGAATTTCTAAAATCATCGTTTGGATGTGGAATCCATTATGTTTCTGATATTAACAGACAGATGGAAAATTCTACAAACTTGTAGATTAGAACAAACAATGTAATATAAAAATGAATCATCTCTTTTACCTTGGGATAGTAAATGCAGTGAAACAGTTTCTTAAGAAATTCAATTTTGACAGCTGGACTAATGACAAAGGAACAGAACCAAAAATACCGCTACATATAAAGGGAATTTCGAAATAAAAAAAATGATCAAAGTTTGTTTACGATTCTTTGAATGTTAATGCAAATGGTCTCAACAATTTAACTTACCTTCAGAAGATACAAGTAGTTATTGGAACAATGCATATTCCTTACTATTCAAAATAACAAAAGATACATATTTACAATGGTTTCAAGTAAGGCTCAAACATAGAATTGTAGGAACAAGTGCTTTTCTGTACAAGATGAAATATAAAGATATTCCATTATGCACTTTCTGTCAAACAGAGAATGAAACCTTAAACCATCTGTTTTGGGAGTGTAGATATACTAAAATCCTTATAAATGAAACAATTATGTGTTTCAAGACTAAAAATGTCACAATTATATGAAAAACATTCTTTTTTTGTTTTAGATTGTTCTCTAATACAAAAAAAGAATGTTTTCATATAACTTTGACATTCAAAACCAGTTTAGTTATAAATTTGATATTTATATACATCAAGATGTTTATATACAGATGAAAACTTAAAATCATAGAACTATCCACAGATGGAGCCAAGGCATATATTTCATGTTTTTACAAGATTACGGTGAAATGGACCTCAAATATTTTGTTTGAATTTTCTCATGCAATTTACGTTGTGCATAAATGAAGATATTTCTGATGGAAATCCGATTTCATTGTTTCGATATCTCTTACGGTTTTTATGCTGTTGTGCTTCAAACATTGCCACTGACGTCACGTTTTGCACAGCACGCTATTTCATGTTACTCCACGAGTTTTCCTTCACCGCGCTTTTAATTTTAAATTTATAGACAATATAAAATCAAATGCGCCTTCCATTTAAGACGTTCTTTATATTGGTATAAAATTTGATTACAACATTTCGACGCTTGAGACGCTAGTCGCGATTATGTGACGTCAAAACGGGAAAATTCCATCAGGGTTTTGCTTAACATTTTGCTTTACAATTGGAGTTTTCCAAAATCTGCTCGATGAAATAACGCATACGTTTGATATGCTGTATAAAAATTATTTTACGTTCATTTGATATGATAAAAAGGACGGGTCACCGGCTTACTGTTTTTACAATTCCACGAAATTTCACTCCTACCCAAGACGTAGTATTGACTTTGTGATGTATTGGGAATAGCTGTGTACGTTTTCCTATTTTCACATGGGGATAAGTTGATTTACTTACAGGCTCATGTTTTTCAATAAAGCAATTGATAGACCCGGATGGGTTATTTTAAAAGCCACAAATCTTTATCTGCCTGAAACAATTTATAAGTAAATGTGATCTTTGACCAGTGCTTTTCTATAGCATTCAGATCGGATTAACACCCTCCCGTCATGTACATGTACATTGTAACAAAGGACGGTACCATATACAGTAGTCGAAACAGTTGTCACACAGTGTGCACGATACACGCACGATGTATGCACGATACACTCACGTTAGACGCACGTGGCACGTTTGGTAAATACACGATGAGCGATTCAGAAAACTACACGATATAAACGATGTACGAAGCGCACGCAACACGCTACACGATAAACAAAGTACGCGTTATACGATCACTTTGAACTTTCACATTTCATCTAAATCTTTTTGTTTTACATTCACATAGATTCCTTTTAATCAGATCAATTAGAAGCTTCGCACTTTCACAATAAATAAATGACATCGATAAGTGTCAAAGATCCACAGTATGTGTCAAATATAACACCTGTCGGAGTATCTTTGGCAGGAAATTAATCCCGATGTGCGAGAAAATGGGTGTAATTAAAGTTAATTGCATCAACACTTTTGGTTAAAAAAGTTCTATATTAAAGACACTGCATAATTTTTAAGACCTTGGCATATAAAAGTTCAAATATAAAATCTTATACTGGAACCTTGAATAGATATTTTGATGGGTGTCAAGTGGGTGGGGTAAATTGACATCGAAGAAGAAAGCTTGAAATGGCGTTTTTGAATGATATAAGCATAGGGAACAGGGTTGTTAGTGATATTTTGTAGTATTTGTAGTTGTGATGATTTTCAGCCCCTAATTTTGAACAATGTTTTAATAGAAAAAAGTCTTCCCGGTAGGCCAGGAATACTCTATATATTGTTATAGACGGTTCCTGGGTAGACCGAAAGTGAAAATTGTCCCTCTAGAAATCTAATATTGTTCTAACAGAAGGAAAGATAATTAAAGTGCAATGCAATATTTATGTACTGTAGACTATGGCAATTAATTTTATATATAGATGTTTTATAACGCTACTTTATATTCAGTTTTAGTGGGCCTATTCTATAGATGGCGAATATAAAAAAAACTATAGGAAACGGTGATATTTTCTAGAGTGAAGAAGGTTTTTGAAGTTCATTTTTATTTCAAAGTAGTTTAATTCTTCGTCCGCAGTTCCATATATACTTTATGCCACTGCTACCATTCGTTAAGATTCAAAACCCCTGTCCAGGTGGTTGGGGTAATTCGTGTGTGTGTGTGTGTGTGTGTGTGTGTGTGTATGTGTTGGTGGTGTGCACTTCTGGGTGCTGTGGGGTTCGTTTTGGGGAGGCTGCGTTTTTGGTACGTGGCGTTCCCTGTTTGATATTATTTTTGTTTCTATATGGGAGTAGTAATATAACAGATTTTGTTGCCCTTGTTTGCAACAGTAATGTAAATTTAAAGTAAAATTTAACAGACTGTTATGTATTATCATTTTTCTCACCCATTTAGAGATAAAATTTGTAAAATTTTCTAGGATATTAACCAAAACAGGTTAAAACTTATTTGCAAAATTGTGAACCCCTGTAGAATAATGGAATGGTCCGTATGCATGACATAACTCTGCATCCAGTGGTGGATAGCAGATTCAATTAGAATCCTGGAGAAGACACATCACCCAGCCTAGATTATACAGTCTCAAGATACCATATATGGAGTTAACACATAATTATATACATGTAACATATACTTTTGTATGGAATTATATGTTTATTTCACATACATATGATGAAGAAGATACAATGAACATCAATGGATGGTTAATCACTGGGCAGAAAAATGATGTATATTCCATTTTAATTTGTCTGATGGCATTTTACATAAGCAGTTTCATCAGTGTAAAAGCTATAAGACTGCAGCATTTAGATGTACAATGATGTACATTCCATTTTAATTTGTCTGATGGCATTTTACATAAGCAGTTTCATCAGTGTAAAAGCTATAAGACTGCAGCATTTAGATGTACATTTATTTCCAAGATTGATGTCGTTTGCATATACTATGTATATAACTCTGCTGATATTGTGAAGGGATAATACATGTACATTCACTTAACATGTAATAGATCATTTGGGGAAATTGTTCCTGGAATATATGTATTAGTAGCTAATAAATTGATGGAAGACTGACAACAATATGAAAGAACTAAGCAACATTCTATATTTATAAAGGGGAGAGGGGGGTGTACCCTCACATATTTCAAAAAACTCAATAACTATGAGACTGCAGAATAGAGCTCAGTAGTGGCACGATTAATCTATGGTACACGTGTTTTTTAGTTTCTGTTTGAATTCAGATATGTAGAAAGATCTAAAAGGATCTATATTTGTTCAAATTTGTGTAAGCTAGGCATTTATTGAAATTATCAGAGATGAGGAACAAATTTAATAAACCGGACAGAGTTCAAGCACCGCCTCTGTCACACTTACAGGCAAAAAGGCCCTTTGAAGGATTTCTAAAATGGATGCAATTTAGGAAACTGTCCAGAGGTGATCTGTCAGAAACTCTATGACTTTACAACCGGTCTATTGAGACAATAATAAATTATGACTTAATAATAGATCTGATGTTCATATTAATTTCTTTAAAGCTATTAAAATTACAAACTACACACAATATAGAGATGTTATACAAAATGATTATGGTACTTTTCTAGTGATATTGTTACTATATATATTCAAATAACTAAGCTCTTTGCAGAACTTACTACTTAAATGATAAATATGAAAGTTTAACATTCGACTTAAACTTGGGATTCCAGATAGTCTCTTCAGTAAAAGAACTACTTCTTATACTAAAATACAATTATTGATCAAGTGTGAGGGTTCTCACAAGGCGTATATATATTACAAATCTAGTAAAAGTGATTTCAAGTTATGCTTCTTGATTAAAATCAATTTATACTATGTGCCCACTTCTGAAGTAAGGGTCTGTTATAGTTACACTGGTAAGAAAGATGCCGGTGACACGATTTAGCAGCTGTTTGGCCAGTGGCCAGTTAAAACCTGCAAGGATCTACTGATCATGATAAAAGGGTTGTTGTTTTATTTAACTGGAGGCAGTAGGAGTAGGTTCGTAAGCAGAAACCGGCTAACATTTATCCTTTACCCCGCCACCCCCCCCCGCATCCGTTCACTACAGATTACAGATAATAGCTAGTGATATTGTTCATAATCATAATTATTATATGGTACCATACAGACAGTGCAACCTTAGACCATAAAGTATTAAATGATATATGAAATATAAACTACGGCACAGTTACAGTATTTTATAACTGAAACAGGAATGTAACAGATGTGTTTTCGACTAGTTATCTGCAGAAAGTGGTCTGATAGCAACTATAGTAAATTAGGTAACTAAATTTTATCAGTCATTTGACAGTCTATACACATTTACTTAAGGCTTTTCTTGGACTGAGAATATTATTAACAGTGAAACCATGCAAGTCCAAGCTAACCCATGTCTGGCTTGAATTTTAGTCTCTATGTGGTTAAAGCTATGCAGTCAAATAACCAATGCGGGATGTTGCATTCTACAATGCACTGGATGCAAACCTGATCAACCCAAAGTATGTGCCAACCCATGCTGTCTGGTAGTAAGTTTGCGCCAAGCCTAAGACGTGTTATTGATTTCTCCATTTTGTAATTTGTGGAGTTTCCCATGGGCCAAAACAAAAAAACAAAAATAATATCAAACAGGGAATGCCACGTACCAAAAACGCAGCCTCCCCAAAACGAGCCCCACAGCACCCAGAAGTGCACACCACCAACACACACACACACACACGCGCACGCGCACACACACACACACAACACACACACACACACAATCATGTACACACACAAACATACACTACCAACACACACAAGCATACAAAGCAAACACACGAGGACAAAACGAACAATTAACGGAACAGTGGAGCACCGCCTTGGAACGGTCAGGGTTTTGAAATACCTTCTCGCAGAAGAGTCTTTAGATTACTATTGAATTTCAAAACCAAATCAGAATTACGATAGTAAAATTTAGCAAAATATTTACGCAATTTGTAATAACGGTAGCCCTGTTGAAGAAGTTTATTTGTAATATATTGATTACGTTCATTGAAATCCTCAACATGACTACACGCTCTGGCAAACCGAATTAACTGAGAAATGTATACCCCATAAGATGTAGCATGAGGTACATCCCCATCCAAATGGGGGAAATTTACAATATTAAAATTAAAATCATCCCTCTTGTCATAAATTTTAGTATGTATAATATTGTTATAAATAGAGAGATGTAAATCTAAAAATGAAGCACCAGTATCCAAATTGTTAGTTTTAATTAACTGGAGTTCCCGGGGATAAATAGTGTCCACCAATTGACCGAAAAACGGGTTATCCATATTAAGAATATCATCCAGATAGCGTGATGTATTATTAAAAGCAGTGATAATGTCTGCCTGCGTATCTGGAGAAAGACTCAACATAAAGTCTCTTTCATAACAATATAAAAACAAATCTGCGACAAGGGGTGCACAATTAGTTCCCATGGGAATACCGATTACTTGTCTGAAAACTGCATTCCCAAACCTTATATAAATGTTGTTCAATAAAAAGGAAAGGGCTTTACAAACTTCGTCACAGGTCCACATAGTATAATGTTTAACAATACAGCTAGTAAAAAAAGCTTTATCGAAATTGCAGGCGAGAAATGTAGCATTCTCCCTGGCAAAAGTCTTTTGAATTAGGGCAGTTAGCTTGTCATTTATCAACTTATGTGGTAAAGTGGTATACAGAGTAGAAAAATCGTATGTACTGACTGCAGTTACTTTGTAATTATTAACTTTAAACTTGTCCAGGATTTCGCCAGAATTATTGATCGACCAAAATAAATGTTTACCAGAGTTTTCGTATACTTTATCACAATATCTTTTCACGTGGGCTTTTATAGCAGTTAGGCAAGATGTTAATAGTTTTGAAATATTTGTAGTGGTACAAGAGCTTGAATTAGCGATGAAACGAGCTTTATATGGTTGTTTATGTAATTTAGGAATCCAGTACATAGTAGGAAGTTTAATATGTTGATCATCTATACGAACTTTCAAATTAGAAACTTCACTGATGTGATCAGTGACCACATTTTGTTCAACGGAAAGACTCAATATATAAGCTTTAGTGCTATTTAGTTCGTTTTGTAAAACATTAATATAATGTAGGCGTCAAATGATGATAATATTGTTGGCCGCCTTGTCTGCTGGAACTAAGACATACTTAGAATGAAATTCTTGGATTTCCTTTTTCAGATGTCTTAAAGTAAACTTGGGTTTTGATGGAAGTAGGTGTTCATTTGTTTGGTAAAATTTTATACGAGAATCGACAATGTTAAAAATACTTCGTTTCCAAGACGTTAATGCATTTGGATCAGCATTCTCACGACGACACCATTTAACACAAAAAGTTTCGATAGATTCCGCAATATGACCACGACAAGCATGAAAATCAATAGTAGAAGGAATTCTGTATGTTGGTCCTTGAAAGAATAAATTACGAATACGCTTGTCTTTAATAATATCAAAATTACCAGTGATGACATGACCGGCATCTGAATAGCAAAATTTCGAGTTTTTACATTCGCAGTAAGAAGGGGTATTTGTTTGAACATCTAGGTCGGAAACAATTTTATTGTAATTGAATATAACATTTCTAACAGGTGTTTTATATTTATAACAGATAATAGGAACTTCGGAGTTTCGGAAATACTTAGGCACAGAATCAATGACACGTCTATCACGAAATATACTGGGTACATCGATGAAGTCAATACCTTTATTAATGAAATGAATTTTAAGAAAATGTCTATTATGATCAGATTGAGTGTCAATGTGTGGACGGAGAACGTGTTGTGTATAATTTTGGATAAGATATGACACAGTGTAAAACGGATCTGTTTGAATAACGTACTGGTCCGCTTCCTCGTCTAGTTTTTTAAGAGGCTGAATAGATAAAGATGTGAGACGAGAAAGCATTGAAACAATTGTTAGAAATAAAAACATCAATAATATTCACATTTAGCTGGACATTACTGAATTTAGAAAGGTACAACTTTTATGAAATTTCTCTATTTCTGACAATATTCTGAATGAAATTAAGAAACACTACAGTAATGTGAACATGTTAAACTATCATATGATTGCTTTTCCAAAGTGTTATACTCGAATTAGACATATTTTCAACAAGTATAAAATGTTTTAAACTTGAATGCAATATAATGTAAAGAAGATTCCATTACAAAGGCTGAGTCCTACTACTATATAAGACTTTCGTATTTGCGTGTAGTATTAAAGGCGCTATAACCACACATGTCGTTTCTGGCCTGTTTCGTCGGGCCCTTAAGGGTGTTTCTCTTGGTGCTCTGCCTTCTGCAAAGGCATTGAGTACATACGTTTTTTGGTTCTCAAGGTTTGCTTTTTATATATTTATACACGAGCATTTTTGTGTTTTACATACCATGCCTTTTGTTTCCATTGCGTGTGTTAGAGATTCACCTAGCAGGGATTACTTTTATTTACACTGTCCTGTGACTTTGGAACATGGTGGGGGTAAGAGTGAGGTTGGGTGCGCACCATAAACCGGTTTAAGCTCCCCAGTGGTGTTTTTGCCACTGACCGTTCCAAGGCGGTGCCCCACTGTGTTCCTTTAATTGTTCGTTTTGTCCTCGTGTGTTTGCTTTGTATGCTAGTGTGTGTCGGTAGTATATGTGTGTGTGTGTGTGCGTGATTGTGTGTGTGTGTGTGTGTGTGTGTGTGTGTGTGTTGTGTGTGTTTGTGTGTGTGTGTGTGTTGGTGGTGGTGTGCGCTTCTGGGTGCTGTGGGGCTCGTTTTGGGGAGGCTGCGTTTTTGGTACGTGGCATTCCCTGTTTGATATTATTTTTGTTTCACTATATATATATACCGGTCTCGGATGGAACCGCTTTAGATGCTAGAGGCATAATTGGAACACTCTTGATAGCGGTTTACTAGAAAGTGCCAAATGCTGAATGTCTTTTGGAGACTAAAAGTTTTAATGTATTTTTTATTTGTTACCATAGCAACTAGAGTGCTTCATGAAGTTCAATTATTTGATCAACTATCATGATAGACCGTCATGCAAGGAACATCACTTCCAAGTAACATCAACATTTGCTAAGTGGTGATTTGAAGGAAATGTAAGACGGGTGAAATATAACACACGACGGAAGACAGGTGAGCTCAAAGGACAAAACTACAGAATTAGAACCCTAATGTCTTATAATTGTGTATGCGAACATATTATTCGAGACTTTACATACATCCGACACAACCTAATACTGACTGTGTTTAAAAATGTATTCGCTCTTACAACCGAAATATATGAACATATTTACGCATAGACAAAGTGCCAGTATTAATTTCAAAAGTTTTAAAATATTAAACTTAGATAAGGACCAATGAAGAAAGTTTCAATGACAAGTGCAGTTGTTCAGTTTCAACAAACCGTTGGCATCTAATGATCACGAATACTCTTATTGTGAATGGCTTTAAGAAGAGAAGGGAATTTTTGTGAAAGGAATATTTCTGTGGATACATTTTAAAGCATCTTAATAAATGTGACCATAAATGTTTCAGTTGCAGTAGGCCTTTTCATCTTGCGTAGTTATGTATGTAAAAAACGTTACAAACGGTTTTGGTACATAAACGTGAAACTCTGTTTCTTGAAGCATTTTATTTGTTTTGTATAAGCAAACAACTGACGGATATTGCAAAGAAACATCACCATACTGTACTGTAACTGAATGCTATCAGAAAAATATTCTAAATCCCTTTTTAGCGCTTTTCAAACACAAGGAGGATGTTCCGGGATATTGTTTCATACTACATACATTTGTTTTCTAATCAGGACTCAAATTCAGCTCAAGCCTTTAAATAAACAATTTGAACGGACAACTATATCACATTATACAGCTGTCCTTAAACAATAACATGCTAACTTGGTGCAAAATAAAAACAAATGTAAATCCCTTTTGTCAAATGAGTTTCTGCATGAATTTTACAGGAAATAAACACTTACAGCGATCATGACTCCATTGTATGTTCCTTTCAACACATAATTTGACGTGTGTAAGTATCTTGCCCTCAGTGCCAATGAATTAATCTGAAAGTTATACAAGAAACATAAATTTATAGAATTCGTATTATCAATAATACAAACAGTCGTTAAATCTGCAGGATAACACCATCCGCTGAATGGCCAGGAATACAATTATTTATACATTCATTTAAGTTATTTACAAGTAATACTGCACCAGTTTCAAAACATACAACAGATATAGCAGCTAAATGGTTCAAGTAACATGTGTCAACTGACACCAAATGTATGTTCTGTTTATAATATATACAGTGTATTTCCTAGTTAAAGAACAATGCTCGTATCATGTTAGGTTATAAAGGATAGCTACTTACAAATCATGAGATTTTTACTTAACTATAATTAAAAACAGGCATGCTTATTCATGGTCAACTTATTTACAGCTTCTTTCTTGGATACTTTTTGAAACTTACACAGATATTTGATAAATGAAAAACCTAATTTTGTTTTTGAAAAGGCAAACTATAACTTATTAAATATTTTCTTAAACTAAAATTTTCAACACAATATGGGCACATTCGATGCAGTTTGTCATATTTTTCTTTCTGAGAAGACGGCTGTTACAATTCCAGATTTGTCCACAAACTTAAAGTAGATTAAGAATTCGTTATCATTATATTTAGTTTAATCCAGGGTTTTCTGCTGCAATGTGTATAGATAGTGAAATACGAAACCGACAACGTTTATAAAAAAAGTACCCAATCAAGTTTTCAAAGACAACAGTAGAAAGTACTTTCTAAGACAAATCCAACTTTCGGATTTTCACGGAATTACATGTTTTAAAAGTGCATGGAAATGTATAAAATATATGTTTGAAATAATCATTAAACGCACTATACGAATGAAATTAGTACGCTGTTTTTCGTCATGCTGTTATGTAATGTATTACAACATTTACAATGTAATGTATAACAACATTACTTTAGTTAGAAAATTTGATCTTACCATCTCTTTCATATCTGGGTAATCATACAGATAAAGATAGGCTAATTCAAGGAAATAGGCAATGGATTGCTGTGCCCTGTGTATTTCAATTAACGCTATTGTCTGAAGATCACTAGCACCTATGTCTCTGCAATCGACAAACTGAACCTGTAACAGGTAACATTAAAATGAATCTCAGTCAATTTCATGTTAACGGTATACATTTGTTGTTTATGTTAATTATTTAACAATAAAGGCCAACGATAGTATTGAAAGTTGCTTTTTATAAAGAAGAAGCTTTACCTTCTTGCTTTAAGACAGATTAACTTACGTTTCTGACAATTTAACGATTTTGTGAAAAAATTTAAAATCGTTCTTATATTTTCAAAGGATAATATAATACGCACTGGTGTCCCGCAAAGTCTCTCTGTTGATGGCTTTGAATAATCTGCCATATTGTTCACTACATCTGAAGTGCTAGAACCTTGAAAAGGGAATAATGTCTTTTCCAATTTTCTCCTCTTCGGTAAAACAGTATTGTCATTAACTGTTGGTTTTTGATCATCTAAATGCAATGACAAATCTTCCAAAATGTTCAGTTCTTGCACTGATTTAGAAGTGCTAGATCTTTGTAACGACAAAGACGTCTTTTCTAATTTTATTTTCTTTGGTGAACATTTGTTTTTTACTGGTGGTATTTGATAACCTATAATCCACAATTATGAGCAGGTTAGTAAGGTAACCGTAATTATAAGTTTGCTTGCAAAGCAACTCTGGCTATTTAAACAAAAAGGATAAAGAGCAAAAGAACCCCAACATAATTTCAATTTGTCTTAAAAGCCTAATTAACTATCTTTGTTAATTTTGCAATGATCAATTATTGCACTTAAAGTCGCAAAAATCCCTGCCCTGGTAGGGAGAATTTGGTAGGCGTGTTTATCAGATAACAAGCTATCACTCATGCAGAGGGACGCTGTTCCTGTGCTTAATATAACTGAAGTAAACAAACACTACTAACAGTAGAGCAGTGGATAAAATTTACTGGCTATGTTTTGCATTGTATAACCTTTCAATCAATTTATTCCAAATTGTTCCTTTATAATAAAATGTTTTTGTTTTTTGATAGGACTCGCATTTTTACGTCATTTCTGGATTTCTTTTATAGCTAACAATTTTTTCAGATGTAACGTCCCCATTTATGTTTTCATTCCAGTCTAGTAATGCTAAGCCAATCCTTACTTTGTAAATTGCATCTCATGTCTACAAACTGTAATAGAGCATTGTTGAAAGACATAATGAGTGTCCATACAGTATTTATACTTTTCTGCTTCTTATAAACTGGCAATCCTTTTTAAAAATCAGTTAGAATTTCAACAGCTCTGTCACTTTTCAACTGTAATTAGTGGAGGCTAACTGTTGTCACTATCCATTACTGTTTTAATATCATGCTATTTTCTTAAATCCGAAAGACAATGTAAGACTTATGGTAAACACAGTGACAAGGCACAAAATGAAAATGTTGTGGAATGGTGCAGGGCTATTTCTATCACCAAAACAACAAAAATAATATCAAACAGGGAATGCCACGTACCAAAAACGCATCAATTAATTCCAATTATCAACAAGGTTGAGATAATGTAGGCAATTAGGGAGGACTGTCAAAACAATACACATTCATGGCATCAATTTCACTGATAAACTATGGGCACTTTATAACTGGCATTTATTTTGTTGCCTTGAAAAATAAGCATCTGAATAATAATGCATGGGGTGAGAAAAAGAAGTATGTAATTACCATGACAAAAGAACCAAGGATTTGGTAGTGTACTGGTTATGTGTCAGATAAAAAGTTTTTTCACTAACTTGATGAATTATCATTATTATTATTATAAATCAGTTTCATAACAAAAAGGTGATTACAACTAAATTACTAACTAGAGGTAGTGATTGTGAATCTCTTTTACAGTGAATTCTCGTCTGCTACAGAATGGATTATAAACAAAACCACGTACTAGTAATGTTAACATTCCTCTCTATCTAGGGTTATGACCTCTAAGTTCCTCCCGGGAAATTCAAATTTTTGACAGTTGGGTTTAAATCTTTTTCGAAAGTATACTTCTCTGACTTTTATTGAAAAAACTAAATGCACCAATAGAAATAGAATATTACAAAACACACTTGTGCAAATATTGATATTGTTTACTTCTATAGTTCTTTCAATGTTTTAAAAAAGGGTTCTCTGATATTAAACATGTATATTTTATGTAGAAACCTGCCCCAGCGCCATCTTCTGGCTTTTATATCCCAGTTGGGGGTTTAAAACCGGGAAATTCCCCTGTGCCCTATAAGTCCTTAATATAAAAATATGTTTCACAATGTAAAAGTATATATGCTAGTCAAACCTTGCTTTGTAGTGTAACTTGCTTCAATGGACTGGTACGGCACACAGAATTCGTTCCCTAATTCGGTTTTGACAAGCCGCAGACACGTTTCTAGTTCAGTTTCAACTGTTCCATCAGCTGGAAGTGGTTCTCCTGTTGTCCTTATGGCTGTCACCGACAGTGTATGTGTCGAACCTTTATCACAAAGCTCTCTGTTGTCCATGTGCGCTAAAACCGTGTCAATATCTTCAGACATTTCTTCAACACTGGATACTTAAAGGCAAAGTGAAGAAATTAATATATAATTTGTATCATCCTTTGTGGTACAAATGTTACATGTATGCTTAGTACATTTAAAAACGCATCATTTTTTAGTCAAATATATTGATTTAACAAATTAGGGGGAAAAACAGTTGCATAGATTCTAATTATCCTTTCCATTGACTATTGTCTTGTGGTGTAATTTAGTAGAAACAAAATGAAAAAAATTGTAAAAGTGCAAAAATAAAAGAAACCAATATTTGCAATTTAATTCTTATTCTGTTATTTTTCCGAAAATGTTAACAAATCAATATGTTTAGAATTTAGACAACCTAAGAAAAATTACTTAACATCTGGTATGTCTATCAATTTTGTAATTTTGTTAAAATTTTGCTACATTCCCCTTTTGTGTTGATGAAACCACTATTTTAAGCATCAAATTTGTGAAATGAACCCATTTTTCTCACAAATTTTGAATGACTTAAGCGATATTCCGTAAATATGGCAATTGTTTTCATTTAACCATATACCCCACAAAAACATTCATGATAGATGCAAAACCTATCGCAACATGTTATTTCAGACTAATAAAACAATACTTTGGTGTTAACATTGTTCACGACTTATTCCCCATTTTATTTAATTGAAACAATCAAAATTGATAACAAATTGCCAGCCGGAGCTTTTTTTTTTTTTTGCACAGTATACATCTGACAATCAATTCTCCATTAATGTGAATACATAAAAGTTAAATTATCAAAATAAATTGTCTATTATAGGTTCTTCCCAGGAACGATTGTTTAATAAATTACCCGCCTTTTGAAATGACCCAAACACGGTGGAACGGGCGCTAAACTCCTTCAACACAGCATGTTAGTGATGCGTTTTTAAATGTACTGAGTATATAACGAGGTATTCTTTAAAAAAAGTATGATCATAGAGAATGGTTAATGTTTATAGATCAGAAGCAATTATACGCATTGGTATCACTAAATACATTTAATTTGACTTGTGATGAGGCATTACTTTAGAAGTAAGAACCTGTATAAATGTTCATGCTGTACAACTATTAGATGGTTTACTCCTGATGTTCGAAAAAACAGATCGCGAAAAATATATCTTTAGTAAACAAAAGCTGATATTGCTATCTTCTATACTTCAATCGTTCTCCTCCGTAACATTAAAAAGAAACAACTACACAGCATGATTTGAACACTCTATGTAGAGGCCTACTAGACAATGCTACAACCCAAATATCTAAGATTTAGGACATGAATAATATATACTTTATTTCCTATGTAGGTCTTTGTAAAACAAATGATCACCAGAGCGGGATCAATTATGACCCTCAGGACAATATTTGTAGAGGTCCACTAGACAATGCTACAAAGCAAATGTCTAAGCTTTAGGCCTTGTGGTTTTATACACTAAGATTGTGAAAGTGTTTTCTATAAATGTCTATGCACAAATAACCCTTAGGACAAGATTTTAATCATTGTAGACGTCCACTACACAATGCTACATCAAATATCTAAGCTCTAGGCCTAGTGGTTTCAGATGAGAAGATTTTTAAACATTTTCAAATATAGGTCTATGGAACGGAGTTATTTTAACAAACTGTGGTAGAGTCATGCAAGGAACATTTCTGTGAAGTTTGTTTTAACTTGGCCTAGTGGTTTTGGAAAGGATGTTCTTTGAATGACACTGTTGACGACGGGCGACGCACGATGTACAACGGACACATGGTGATCACACTAATTCACCATAATAGCAAAAACATTTTTCGATATATCATTAAGTTCTTTATGTCCAAGCTTACTTGTTTTATTTATGACGTTCCAAAACTCATCTACGTAAATGACAGATTGAAGCTCAATATTCTTCCTTTCTTCAAACAAGGATATTGCCTCTCTCAGATTGTTCAGCTGTATGTTGATGCTTCCGTTGACGTGGTCTCTGAATAATGAAGCCAGTGACGAAAATGTATTGCAACTTATTTTCAACTGAACACATTTATGTCTCGTATTAATGATGCGCCAACCTCTGGACAAAAACGTTTATAGACATCAGATACTGCCTCTCGTAATTTGGTGTGAGAATCAGCCGACTGTTTAGATTCACCATTTTCTTCTTCTTTGATGACGTCTTCAAACAGCTGTACCAGTACAGATGAAATACTGTCTTCTCTTTCCTGACTCAGGTTTTTCAGATCAATGAAGATTTCCACTCCTGTAGATGTAGTTACATTAAGTTCAATAAAATTAATTTAATATGTAAAAGATCATAACCACTAAAACGCACAGATTACCTAAGTGTGTTAAGTTCATTGGTAACAAAATTGTGATTTAAATACTGATACAATCAGTAGGAAGAGACTCTTTTCATAAAGTAGCACTATATATGTAGGTATTGGATACTGTATGTAACTAACTTTAATATTTGACTAGTCGGTATATAAATTTCTATGGTTCAATATATATGATACAGAGGAAAATTAGCAGTTCAGTATTAAAGTATTTACCACGTAAAATGGTTTCGAGCATGCAAAAGCTAGAGAACAGAATTGCTTGACCCTATGTCACAGCCAGCTAGGAATGCATGGTTCACGGGAAAGGATTATCAGATACATTGTAATTCGTCTGTATGGTTTGTTCTTGATACAATGTACTCGTTTGAAAAACATATATACTCGTCGATAGTAGGACCATACAAAGTGTCGTGTTAACGACGTGTTTAAACGCATATGAATGTGCAGTATTGGAAACAATATCTGCATGGAGATGTAATATGCCGCAAAAGAAAAATTGTTAGTGTGATTAAAATCGCCTGTCGTCCGGATATATGTTACCAAACCAGGTTCTACTTCTAACAGTTGAATAGGGGATACTGTAAAAAAGAGATACATGTATATTTTAATTGTTCAGCTGCTTACTGTTACTAAGATTTACTTAGTTATTACTGTGCATCAGAACGTCAAATGAAATAACATAACACTGATACACATTAAATTCTGCAAAACATGACAGAAGTTTCCGTCACTAGGATTAAGTTGCCGATGTTCTTTTGTTTCTACATGTATTGTTGATGCACAGAGGTTCCCGCATGTCTGCGACATTAATATATAAAATTATTCAGGTTTTCAAATGTTGCTATTTTCGAGTTAGATTTTATTTTATCCTTCAAGTCTTTAACATATTTTACTTTATGCAGTTGTACTCCTGTTTTGCACGTTTTTTTTTTCCGAATTCGTGTTGATACACTATATATAAACAACTAATTACACTTTACACTTTATAAGTTATAATTTATAATTGTATTGCCCATACCGACAAGAAATAAAATTTGTATTTATATTTGTATGACATGAACACTGTAAGTTTTGTAAGTCCAAGGCTCGAAAAGTGTTAATTTTTGTTTTTAATATTGAAAGGAACGTAAGCCATACGTTTTAAGCTAACGTCAATTCTTTATATTATTGTCTTTATTTAGTGTTTGATTTTTAGATCAATAGTTTCAGGTATTACGGTTTTGACACACTCAGTTAATACATGTACTAATCTAGAAGCGAAGTAATACGTCTGAGAGGTGAAAAGTTGGTATGTTTCTATGCTATTTTATCATCTACAGTTCACAGTTAGTGTTTTTCATGCTATTCGTTTAAATAGCAATTATTGAGTTTGTTACGAAATTTATTTTTGTTTATGCAAACGAAGTTTGCTCTGAAAATACTTCCATGTAGCATAATTCTCATCATATATTCCGGTTTGATTGACAGGTCTAATGTGTAGACACTAGTAAATAAAGCCCACCTGTCAATAAAGACCGCTTAAGCCTCATTCTGATAGTGGTCTTTGTTCACAAGTTTGACTGTAAATACATATGACATGATAATCAATATATACTTAACCAAAGTGGTGATGGTTTAACAATTTTTAGCATAAACTTCTCAATATTTCACATACTAACAATTATTTCATTTTCACTCCATTTCAGTTTTGACGTCAACCATTCACGAAACGAAACAGAAAGGTAAACTTACCGGAGATTATAATTCTAGGCTAACTTGTACGTTATGTCTGAAGCGTTTCAAAACAAAACAAAAACAACAACAACAACTGATTTTGATAATTCAGAGATAATGTTTAGATATCGGAATATTAAAATAGCACTGGATTTTACAATTATATATTTTATTACCATACACGAATTCAGTACTTTTGAAAGCATTGTAAATAAAATTTCGAGATTTGTCACAACTATTTGATTATCATTATTCAACAAATTGAAAAACTTATACATATTTGGCCTTGTCCAATATTTTGATGGTATTTAAGTTTGCCTTAATTCACTTAACAAGTTGCATTCTATGAACCTTCCACAATATTCTTTTATTTAAATGTGTATTTACTGGTCTGGATCATTGACCCGCTTCAATATGCAACCTGTGAGAGGAAACTCTTAACCTACCTAATTATTAACAGAATGTTTTATTTGTAAATAGGCTGAACTCGAAATTCGAAATATATCAATAAAATAATGCTTCATTAGAATTGTATAGTCTATCTTGTAAATTATGTCTAAACTGATCATGTAACCTTTGTTTAACAATATTGCTGTGATGGTGTGAAAGTTCACTTGATATTGACAGATAATGCTCTTGTATTTGTACCATGATTTTTAATATATTTGGTCATTTAGGGAAATTATTTTTCCCGCGCTGTGTGTATTAGTGCCTAAACTCTAGTATAGGACACTATACAGTCGACTCTCGAAAACTCGAACACCCTCGGGGAAGCAAATTTTGTTCGAACTTTCCCGAGTGAGCATGTCGACCATATTGGAGATGGTACTAAAGACCGTTCTGTAAGAACGCCGTTCTGTCTAGAGTGAAGTGTACTAAAACCTGTGTAGGAACGTACTCAATTACTGAGTTTTGAGTGGAAGTTCTATTATGTAAGTCTTTGATGCCGGTTTCTACTCGTTGCTCGACGTTAGAACTTTGTAGACTATGTTCTGACATAATTGTGTGGTTGACATTGAAAAATCTAGATTTTATATAGCTTTATTGAATATGAAACAATTAACTCATTTTATGACAGGCGAACGATTGCCACAAACATAATCATAAGTGTTAGCACGCGCGGCAAACAAATACACATATCCTCGATTATTACCATATGACGTCATTTACTCAATCAAGCACCTGCTCAATTTTCACGAGGTGTGAAAAACATTCGGCCGGCTGATTGATCAATTAACGAACGACACTGTTCGAACTTTCCGGAGTTATTCACACTATTTTATTATTAGAGCGGACAATAATATCAGTTCGAAAGTTCCGATTATCCGGGTTCCGATTAACCGTAGTAGAACATATTGAATTTAGAAGGAAAAAAATCGGGACCCGAAAATGTGTTCGAATAATCGAGGGTGTTCCATTTATCCGGGTTCGAACTTTCGAGAGTCGACTGTATAATCGCGGCACGCATTTTGTCTTGATTTAAGCTTCTCTTAGTTTTACAATGGGATCTTTTTCAAATAAATGTGCTAAAATGCATATGATTTAAAGACTAATTGTTCAGTATTAATTCAAAAGTATAGAAATCGGCATAGCAATGCAACACAACTATAACATATACAATGGCGACATACTTTTCTTGTAATTGTATGTCTTTTCTGAGAACTAACAGTGTTGACAATTTTTCGTGAGTGTATTGGGGCATTGAAAACTTATATGCCTACTTTTTCACCTGTCCTATGTTCTGAATAGAACACATATATCACTCACTAATAGCATTGGAGCTATCGCTCAACTCAACAAACTTAAACCTTGCAGACGCTATTGATGCATAATTAACGCAAAGATATTTTATACAAGACATTTTCGAAATTACTAATAAAGTTACTGCACCAATATTATTAATGTTAATATGCACTCTAATTTTAGTTTAAAATCGTGTAATCTTATAAGAAAAGCCTCTGTAAACTGCAGTCAAAGGCCGTACCAAAATACAAATCTACCTTTCATTATCCAATGATTATACCAGTATGCTATTTGTTTTCTTGACGTGGTTAATGTGGATAGATTACCCGTTTAGCTTATTTTTACCAATTTGAAAACTGTTAGTGGGTGATATTATGCCGAAGCCGGTTATATATCTACATGTATGTATTTAATGACAAAAAAAAACAAATACAAATTCCATTTCTCTTCCTTCGAAGTTGTCTAAACCTGAAAGATTTAACTTATATTTAATCTATTCATCTGCTGGCTGCACTATATACCCACATGGTGTCTCATTGCCCCAAAATGACCTCACTAAATGACGCCGGAAATCAGAACGTAACGAACGAAAACAAATAACAAGCCTTAAGAGAATTTCGATGAACGGTATTGTTCATTAAATTTCAAGTACGTAACATAATAATTCGGAGTATATGAATTGTAGAGAAATTACTAAAACTTGACTTATATTGTTAATTATCTGTAGAGGAATAATATTGTAGAGATAACATTTTCTTTGTCCATTGACGAACTGCACAAGCATCCAACATGTCTGAGGTAAAGTTCAAGGTAGTGAAATGTAAAGTGTATATAACCTCATTCCCCTGTTAGTTCGACGCCGCCAGGAGACGGCGTCGAGTATTTGGGATGCAAAAATAAACTTAGCCATTGACGCGAGTCTATTAGACTATATGAATAGCTTCGTGAAAAAATAAATTTAAACATGTAATTGTTTTACAGGGCATGACCTTTGATATGTACACAAACTTCAAGAACAGATATTAAGTAAATTAAAAGCATGTCCGCAAACTAAAGTCCGTAATACAAACATTAAAATAGCAATTTTTTAAATGACAAGATGATAATCACACTGCATAGATGTGTCAAAGAGTGCTTGTATCAATTTCTTATAACGAATCGATAACACTTACACGTCTTTCTAACCTTATTCAATCCCATTCTAATGACACCTTTCAATCAATTCTAATAGACAATAAACTTAGCGTAAGATTTTTATATACTGAAGCATGTAAAATTTTATACAGCTTTAAATGTACATGTACCAATATATATGTCATATACCTTATCTGAATGCTATAGATCTACAGTTCGTTTAATATAAATATATTAAAGCTTGATATATGGTTGTTATAAATAAACTGCCAAACATATTATTATAAAATATTTTGCTGTTACTAACGAGTCCACACACTTTTTACGAGGAGAGAGTTTCTAATCAAGCATATAACCTTTTACTCGATCCTTTAAGAAATTATCAAATATAGTTGAACATGCATTGCTAGTATTGAAAACGGTTAAAGTCAACTAAAAATAGTATACATACCCGGTATCAAATAATTATTTTTTGCCGCATGCAGTGCTGCATATGCTTCAGGTTAAGATTTGTTGTCGATTTGATCAAGTTTACGGTCCATCTTTTCGAATAGTTCATCAAATCTTTCCACTTTTCCAAGTATGCGTTCGTCAACTATATTTATTTAAACGTATAAAAGTGTTTATGGCATGAAATATGTTTTAAAAAGGCATGACTTTCAAATTTAAGAACTGGTATGTATTATACTACTATTTCGAAGTTTTGTTATTACAGTCCTTGTAAACACCTCTGTTGTATACCTAACATCTCCGACAAATGTGTCATCATGATTCAAGAACAAGTATGACCTTATTCAGTATCACCTAATACTTTGCGTAAGTTGGTTTCGGTTGTCCATAGAAAATGCTTGCATGTACACGGCATTAATTAACATCGTTTATATTTGATTTGATAATACTCGTAAACGATTTAACATTTTTATCTGCCATAATGTTGACAATTTAGACTATATCCATGATGTTTTAAACTTTCATATCTTTATCTACATAGCGGTAAACTGTACTAATAATCACGGGAACACACATAAATGTTTCAAACATTTTTGCAGTCAACGAATAATTGAATTTTTCAAGTACGGACTTCAGTTTTGGCTCAAAGAGATGTAATCTTAACAGAAGTTTTTCATTTCTACTAAAGACGAGACGGGTCAAATAAAAAAAGAAAAAATACTTCTCGTTAACACGCACATACGAAAATTAAAAACGTTCGTACGAGACGCAAACGTTTTACATACGAAACAAAATCGCTTACGTACGAGAACAAACGCCTATATACGAGAATTAAACGCAAACGTACGAGAACAAAACGCGTACATACGAGAGTTAAACGTGTACGTTTGAGAATTTAACGAGTATGTACAAGAATAAAACGCGTACGTACGAGAATTAAACGCGTACGTACGAGCAATATGAATAAATACGATAATTAAAAGCGTACTCCCGAAACAAAAGCACACGCGCATACATTTTTTTAGTTTGCGAGATAAATAATTTTATAGTGTGTTAAGCAGTTATTTAGTCGCTATTAAAAAATTAATAGGAATAAATATGCTAGCTGGATAACAACTCGGACCGCATTATAACTTGCGCTTTTTAGCACTCATTTAACATAACAGATATCTTATTATCATTGCTCTATCTAAACTTACTAAAGTGTTATGTTTACTTAATATTAGAGCATGTTACATGCACGTGCAAGCAAATTGAATATGAAATATGCATATTGATATATAAAAGAAAATTAAAATGATTGAATATTTGTGAACAATGAGAAATAGTAGAAGTCATTTAAGTATATCCGACTATTTCTTTCTGCGACAGAGTTGAAGTGAATTCAAATTATGATAGTTCGACGAAAGCATAATATTTTATTTAAAATATTTTATTCAAAATATGGCTTCACAACAGATTTATAGTCCTCCATATATGAGATTTTTGTCTCGTACGTACGCGTTTTATACTCGAACGTGCGCATTTTATTCTCGCACGTCAGCGTTTACATTTGTAATTCGCGAATGTGCGTTTATGAGAAGAATTTACTTTTTTCTTGTCTACTTTTATTTGACCCTTATCGGCTTTCGTTGATTCCCACATGTACATGTATGAAAGAGATTAGAAATCAGCTGTGGTATCTGGCAATCATTTTTTGATGAATCTAGAATAAAGCAAAAATAAATAATAAATTAATTTACACAATCTACATACTATTGACTGTTTCTTACTACCATTGAACAGTAGTATAGGTGTAAATTACCGCGCCCTCAGCTGCCTATGTTTTTGACAAACCCTATTGACGTACAAAGTTAGTTGGTCACTTCCTTAAGATGACTCTCCAAGTTTCTTTGTAGATATTAAGTGAAACTCTTCCCTTCTGTTCTGAAGTGATTCTGCCTTTTCGACGGTTTGTTTGTTTGTTGTTTAACGCCCGTTCCAACCGTATGTTTGGCAATTCTAACAGGCGGACAGTTTACCTATTCATCGTTCCTGGATAGAATCAGTACTAGACTCCTATCCCCGAAAGAAACTGCCAACTTTCTCACATAAAAAGATATGGTCGGTAGCAGGGATTGAACCCATGGCCTTCAATCTATGAGAGGTACAATGTAACAGTGATTTCAAGACAGCGACTCTAACCACTCGACCACGGAGGCGGGGGCCTTTTCGACGGGTTTAGATCTTGGCCAATCACTTCATCCGTGCATTGTCATAATTGTCTGCACTGTTTGTTATTCAGTCAAAATTTTAAAATAATATAACACCCCCTTGAAGAATTAATTTTTTTTCTATTAAGTCAAAAAAGGAAGAGCCTAAGGGAAATTCAAAGCTATGTTTTAATGAAATCAAGCAATAAATTTATAGGAAAGGAAATCATAGTATATCCATACAATTTAATATTTAAAATCGCTTACCATCCTGTAAGTGTTCTAGCTTTTCCCGAATGTCCCTATCCATCGAATAGAAGACATGCATTCCCTTTAAAGCATCCGCTAATGCGAGAGGTCCACTATCAATATCATTAATAATCTTTTGAACCTCCTCTTTCTCTTCTTCGTCACCAGTTTCATCGAGAATTCTCCCTTTGCTTATTTTAATTGTTTTTGAAAAATCTCGATATTTGACATCGTCTACATTTGGTTCATTGACATGGCATAGTTCGTTGCGTAGAGTCCGAAGTCGCTTAACATCTAAGCGCGTTAGTTGTTCCAGTTCACAAAACATTGTGAGTATATAACAAAACAGAGACAAATCCCACTTTGTTAAATCAGTACTTCCTGTTCCAGGTAAAAATAACCGTATTTTTTCCTTTGAATTTTTAATTTCGGTCGTTTTACTCCGTAGAAAGTCGTCTATTGTCCAAGGATAAGGCTGGTGATCTTTTGGACTAAGGTCTTTTACACGCTTCATTAAAAGACGGTGCGACGCTTTTGTGCCTCCTTTCATAAGCATCAGACAAAGTCTGCAATGTTTTTCTGTGCCAGTTGTCGACATCTTCCTTCTGAAAAAATGTCTTTTATTATAATTGAGTAATCTACATTTACTGCGAAGTGGAAGACTATCGATATTAAATATAATTCTTGTTAAGTAATAAGTTATCCGTCGATCGACCATTGATTTTACATACAAATGCGAGTGCAGTACTTTAAAAAATTAACGATAACGGTTGTTAATATTACATTTATTTTTAGGGGAAACATCTTTATGTAAAACCGGTATTCTCCCTTATCAAATTGAAAACTCTATATATTAAGTAGTATTTTGTCGAGCGACTTAACCCCCCTGTTTTAAGAAATGTGTCTTGTCATTTATTAATAAAAAAAAATCGATACGGAGTTTATTCTATTAAGCGGAATTTTAGAAAACATGTTAAACAAAATTATGCCTCCTTTCATTAGAATCAGACAAAGTTTGCAATGTTTTTCTGTGCCAATTGCTGACATATTGCTTCTGAAAAATGTAATGCACTTCTTGTTAAAGGGACACTCCCTATAACTGGTGTCAAACTAAATAACTTGAAAAACATAATATTAGAGTATTTCCATGTATCATGACTTTACCTGAAAGCTTAAGCGATAAATTCCAGTCAGTATCGGTAAAATCAGAACCAAGCAAAAAAATCATCATGTGTTTGAGGTTTTGATCACATACTAGACTATATACTTCATTCATCAAGTGGCGAAACTCTGCATTTACCATACAGATAAGCCTTCACAGTTCTAGGATTAATTTCCCTTACAGACCATATGCAGAGACAAATTTTATCTCAAACCTATCAGTGCTGGTTTCGTATAAACGGACACATGGGGAGTATACACACATATGGTGCGAAAATAAAGAGGTTGTTTCTGTGCTATCAGCAGCTGGTATCATTAATAAATTGGTAAGTAGGAAACATAGTTTTAGATAGAACAGAAAGCTGAAAATATACATGTCTGCATTATATTTCAATCCGTTCCCGAAAAGGAAATTCATTTTTTTCTAATTTTACAATGTTTTATTGTGACATTCTTTACAAAATATAGAAATATTAATTAAGAAAAGGGTTTAATTCTTTTTAGCGTACGTGTTGAAAAATAAAAGTCATTTTCTATGTACAGATGCACATTGTTCAGTTGCAACAACGAGCAGTAGCTATCTAAACATAATTATTATTCCCTGTTTACATTATTTTAAAATGAATGAGTGAGTGAACGAATTAGTGAATGAATGAATGAATGAATGAATGAATGAATGAATGAATGAATGAATGAATGAATGAATGTTTTATATGTATTTGGAACCGACAGCAAAACACATGACCATACATCTGTAGCAGATTATGTTTCTATTTGATTGAGACATTACGTCCATAATTAATGCAACATACATGATTGTGTACACGCAACTTTACAGAAAACTTCATTTATAAAAAAGAACACATTTTAACGGGATACGATCTAAATTCATTTTACCGAGTTGCAGACGACAATTGAAATTTTGATATGTTGTTATATATATACTAGTACCTATTTCTGTACTTCGAAATCAAGAAATAAAATGGAACTGGTCTAGCGTCTTAAAGTATGTAATATTCGCTTAAAATGTTCAAATTTACACACAAATGTGCAATTATTTTATTGAACATTACCGCTTGATAATATATAAGGGTATCTCACTTAGGTATGTGCTCAGGATATCGTGAATAGCAAAGTAAATGTTATTAAAAACTAATACACGATGAAACATAATTGTGTGCGCGTGTCAACAGAAACCAGGCACGTGGCCGTTGACAATACATTTAACATGCTGGAAATTTAATTCACAAACGACACTTTTATTTGAAATTGTTATCATCATAATAATGATGCAAGATAATCAAGACTTTCAATTATCATATAATTACATTTTTATATTGAACATGTTTTAGATTTCTTTCAATTTACAAAATTATTTTTTTTAAAGAAAATCATACAGTGACACGTTAAAATTAACACTTTACTTTGAATAATCAAAATTCTTTGATTTATTATTTATTGTTATAATTTATCGTTGCACTCCAAATTCATTATTTGATACCTAACAGATGCCCATTCCATCATTATTACCCAGCATGACCTTTCCGATAACGCACTTAAGATTTCCCCTGTATCCCCGTTTAAAAGTAGAGAAACAGCCGAATTCAAAATGAAAAAGAAGCAAGAAGTCAAATAATTACTTTAGAACCGTTTACATAGAAATAATCAGTGTCCACTGTAGAACATCACAATATCAAGGAATAGATTCTAAAATTAATTTATTTGATGTAAATATCGGTTCAAAATGTGCAGAATCACTAGTTTGTGTAATTTGCAACTACGTTATATAGGTAAAACAGGTGTTTATTTTGACAGAAAAAAGAAGCAAGAAGAAATTTACTTATTTTGAAGAAAAATATATCCTTAGAAAGTTGAAGAAATATTCTTTCTTGCAATATCAAGGAATAAGATCAAAAATAAAAAGAAAATGTTATAATTACAGTCAAACCTGTGAACAAAGGCCACCCAAGGGAAAGACAACAACTGGCCTTTGTCCAAAGTTGGCCTTTGTTCAGAGGTGTATTTGCTCTAATAAATCAATACAGGTTTTTCAAAGTCTGGCCTTTATTCACAGGGTGACCTTTATTCGGAGGTGGCCGTTAGCACAGGTTTGACTGTAGATGCTTTTTAATTAGTTCCTATATATTTCTATGTAAATTCCTTATCGATTTCATATTGCTTTCTGATATATCGGCCGATCGATAACGGCCTTCCAGGGAAGCTGATAATATCTTTATGAAGGAAATAGTTCAACATGAAATATTCGTCCTTCCGTTACCTGCCCATGGGCGGAAACTCGGTAAGCCTCGTTACCGCCCAATGGGCAAATACCCTCAAGGCGAATATTCACATCCGAAACTTAAACACATGGCAGATATTATTATTATCGATATAATAAATGTACATGTAATGCAATGAAAATATTAGATAGTTACTTACTAAGCTAGGCATTTGCAAACCATTGTAAGAAATCTTGTGTATCGTGTGAGAATTTATGCACTTCATTTAAATACACTGCTAATTGGAAGCTATTTGAGCAAGAGAGCATACTCTGGAATTTGTAAAACACAATACAATGTATCATCTGTATCAGAAAGAAAGAAAGAATTGAATATAATCAGTCCTACGGCTGTTTATTATCGTGAAACGAGAAATTATGCGCTCTTGTCATGATTTGTCTACATATCGCGCTGAACCTTACCCGTTTGTTTTCGCCACTGAACCTTACCAAAAACAATAAAATTTAAATTTAATGAAATTCTGACATTCATTTAGAACCAGACTGATAGTTTTGGGCGTATATTTAACACAGAAACCTATCGTTTATGATCAAAGTATATATAATCGTGAATATTTCAAGAAAAGGACCATTTTAGCAAAATGACCTGAACCTTACCCTACGATTTTAGTTACATTTTCCCTCGACTCGAATCGGATGACCAGCATTTCAATAAAACTACACAAGTAATTGCATATCTACAAAGGCGGTGTGGTTCCAAAAAGTGTGTAGCAGGTTGATAGCCAGGTGCCATTCTCGAGAAAATTTTGAAGAATAAAATATTTAGGAAAAACTCACTTTTTATTGTCGTGCCGCCATCTTGTATGTTTAGGTACGGTTCAGTCCGTTTACCCCCTTGATCATGAGGTAGGTAAAGTTTTATAATGTTCAGAATTTCCTATCTGCTGTGCAACATAGTACTTCCTACTTAGCGGCATTTAACGAAATATGTATATATCTGTTACATTAACCACCAAAGGTCCACCATTCAGCTTTAACACTGCATTTTATGTTTGCAGCCATAAAATATATTGCAGATTATATATCATAGCGTTCCTATGGTATATTTCGTCAGTATATCAAACAAAGAAAAATGTCAGTGGGACAGTTTAATATAGGGCATTACATCGGCTTTTATTTGCATTTTAAGTAAGTTAAATAACTTTAAGTTTCACTCGATAAGCTTTGGATATCTACGTTGTACAGCTTGGAACTGTTTCAATGTGATTTCTCGGTTTCATGCGCATACCGCAGGTTCGAATCAAACTACCGGCAATATTTTTCTAATTGCACTACAGCTTTATTTTTTTCAGACAAAATAAACTTTTAGTTGTTCTTACATGTGTAGCATAATTTGACTCATTTAAAATTCAGTACATAGACGTTATGTACTGAGTTTTCTAATTCCAGATCAACCCTATAAGACAAACTGTTGAGCATTGCGAAATATTTGTAGTATCTACAATCAGTATTCATCATCAAAGATGACTTAGTGGGATTTTGACTTATTGTGATTTCAACCGGCAATTTAGAATATTTCAGACAAAACTTGAATGTTATTGATAAACTGATTTTTGTTCTGGTTACAATGCAAAGTAACGTATGAAAATAAGATGCTGTTGAAACTTGATTCGAATTGTGTTGTATATCGTAGTATTCCTCTGCTTGAATACAATACATGTCTGTATATACCTCCGTATACTACAAGGTCTGTACTGGCAAAAGACTTTGTTTTAGTGCTTTAAACCAACCGATAAAGATAGCTTTTTAGTATAATTATACTAGTTTTCATTGAATATTGCCAAATCATTTTTCAGACAAATACACTTACTTATGCACACGAATGTGTCATCTCTAAACCAGTTTCCTTATTCTTGAAATTTGATGCAGCAGTATTTTATTGGCAAGCAGCTTGTTGTCGCGTTTTGGATACTGCATACAAAATATTAAGCCGGATACAAGTTATCACAATTAAATGCACAATCTCGGATGACTAAGTATAACTGATGTTCACAAAATTATGACAAGCTTCTGTTGCTTTACAATACTCGTATTTATCATAATTAAGGTCATGTTTTGTAGTAACAAAAGCTCATATATAAACGGTTTATGGGTAAAGGCATCCGCCTAGGTGGCGGGAGTTCAAAGGATCAAATCCCAGCAGGGATCAGTTCTGATGTGGTATGTTGGTGAGCCGCCAATTTTAAACTAAAGTATCACTGGAAGTGATTAATACCTCCAATTATGCTCTTGTCACTATGTCACTACTATCATATTGTACTATAAAATACTGTTAGTACTGTAAAGCACTGTATTATTTCCTTTTGATTACTGCGGTAGTACTCCAAAATATTTTATGTAGTATTCTAAACTATTGTAATGTAGTATGTAGTGCTACATGTATTTTTAACGATTTTTCTTATTGTAGTAATAACGACCCCTGTGTGCATCGGAGCGGAACCATTTCCTGTTTGTAGAAAGAGTCAATGCAAGGATGCTAACGAGCAATTTAGGTGACATTTCATCCACTGGTTTACGAGAAGAAGCCACTGTCACTTATATAAATGCACCAGAAACAATTTCCTGCTTTTTGAAAGGGTATGGCGCAAGGATGCTAAAGAATAAGTTTGGTGACAATCCTTGGTTAATAAGAAGTTATGTAAGGATTTTCTATATTTTAGTTACGACGGCCCCAGGATCCCTTGAGTTAAATGGTGTGCGTTTTGTGTGCTTTGAGAGAGGACGATGCAAGGATGCTACAACATTCCATTCATATGTTCACTAGAAAAAGCTGTTGTCTTGAAAATTAATAAGTCATTAGAATGTTTTTTATGAATATTTGTCTAAATGGTTTCCAATCGAAACGCGAAACTGGATCACGTTGGATTAAAAACAAAATTCCCCGGTCAAATGATAAAAAAATCTTGTGAACACGCTAGATGCCACATGTGCCTCCAATCATCATGAGATTGGTCTAGGTCATGACGAATCTGGAACACGTGGGGTCAATAACTACGTCGACCGGTGAAATATTAAAGAAGACTTTGGAACACTCTAGAAACAACATTTGACCCCCAATCATGATGAAATTGGTCAGAATGTGTGTCTCGGTGATTTTAAGGCCAGGTTCGAAAATTCGTACCGTGGGGACAAACATTAGGTCACCAAATTTAAATCATAGAAAACCTATGAATACTCGAGGATCTACATTTCATACCCAATTATCTTGAAAATTTTGTTAGAATGCTTGTTACGATGAATTTTAGGACAAATTTGATACTAAGTCACGTGAACACTCTTGATGTCACATTTTACCTCAAATTGTCGTGACAATTAACCAGGTTGTTTGTTTTGATTTACTCTGTTAAAATCTATGAGTCTAATACTTGTTTACCGTGTAAAATAATATAAAACCTTGTGAACACTCTAAAGGCCACAGTCGACTCCAAATCATCATCTTCACAATGAGTGTCGCGATTATTTCTTGTTTTAAATTGGATCACTTATTGTAAAGAGCTAGATCACCCAGTAATCTCATAAAAAGACAAAATGAACCGTGCATAATCTACATTTTATGCCTAATTGTCTTGAAAAATAGTAAGAAAGTTTTAATAAACTCTATGTCAAGCTGGAAAAATGGGTAACATTGGCTTAAAAATCTAGGACACCATTTCAAATCATAGAAACATCACGTGAACACAAAAGAGGCTAAAGTAAGACCCAATCATTATGGAAGTAAATCAGAACGTTTGTTTTGACGAGCTATGTGTTTAATAAACACATTACACATATGTGTGAATAAAAGTTATACAATTCGGTCAATAAATGGACAATTGATCGACATTTAAAAAACACTCAATGACAATTAACAATAGCAGTTTTTCTCGAGACGTGTCAAAAATTTAAATGCACCAGCTAAGTTGTGAACATTTAATTTAATCAGTGTTTTCGAGTTGCGGCAGGTGTTCATCGAGTTATCGAGTTAGCGATGATAAAGATATCCATGGTGATTTGTAGTTTAACGTATATGCAATATGGCAGGGACCTACCAGAGATTTTGAATTTTCCCGAGACCTCGAGTTATTGATGCTCGAGTTAAAGTTTTACTGTATTCAAATACATCAACGAGACCTGAACTTCAAAAGACAATCCCTGCTAAGCAGTTTCATTTAGAGCGATGTAAAGAATAAAAAGGGACATGTTTTGTGATTATTTGGGGGTAAAAACTGAATATTAAACATACGCATCTGTGCGTGTGTGAAATATTGCGTTTTTCGAAATGGAACACTGCCTTTTCACATAAATTGTTGTTCTGATGCCCTCGATGTCCTTTAGAAACACGTGACGTATAGAGCGGTTTTCAAGTGCAATTACCCTTATCAGCATTTCAGTGTGTCTTCGCAGGTGAAAACAAAAAATAAAAAAGAAATGTCGTATCAAACAGATAAGACTTGCAATGTTTTCTGTACCCCTGCTTAGATAAAATATAACGAGGTACACAAATCTTGATAATTATTTGTAAACCGCTGTGGGTAGATCGCAATTATTTCAAAAGGAAGCATCATTAGAGATAACATTACTTATATTATGCTATCGCTGTTTAGATTTATGAACGTCAATACAATAGCAAACTTGAGCGACGTAAGCGAGTCATAAGACAAATCGGAAATTTTTGCATCAGGGTTTAATACTAAGAAAATCAAGATTTTCCTTGTATACGTTAATGTTAAGATAATATGCTAACTGACAGTATAACACATAACACCCACTGGTCTTTGAAGATATTCTATTATTTGAATAAAATGTGAAAAAGTAAGTAAATTTAAGAAATACGTTTTAAACATAAATAGACCATGTAACGGATGAGGAGTAATACAAAATCGATATGAAATCAATAGTTTTGAATAAACTGATTGAAAGAAGTGTTGGTTAAGAACATGTTTTGTCACCCACGCGGACAGGGTTCAAGGCTCACGCTACGCCTAAATATTTTTTTGGCTTCCCCTTTTTTTGTTCTTAAGGATCAACATGAGCAAGATAAAATCATTACTGCTCATATTTTGTAATTGGTTGGCCGATAGGGCTTTTAACAGATATATAGTACCGCTTTTCTGACCTCATTTATAAACAAGCTGTGAATGACAAGTTTTAATGTCCTCAGAGAACCTACGTTCATCCTGTGAAAATTGTATGGATTTACTAGTATTTGTTTCTAAACTAAAGACAAAAATATTCATTTTCCGCCCGAGAACTGGTACAATGTAGGAATCCAGTATTGCACTTTTATTTTATGCAACATAATTGTCCGAAAATATTTACACCATATGAATTTTAAATGGGACTGATATGGGAATTACAGTTAGATATCAACAGTGTTAAGTTTTTCAGGACGGAAAAGCTGCAGGATTAGCAGCCATGCGTTATTTGACAAACAAAGAACAGAAAATATGTCTTTTAATGGGATTAGATCCTGTATTGTTCGTATACATGTAAAGTAGCAAAGACAGTCGAACATTTAAATCCTTTAGATATAAAATGTATCGATCAGGCAAATATTTACGTCACTTCGCAATATATCACCGGTCGGACTGATAAAGAAATTTCACCTATATACATTTATAATACCGCAGATAAATTTGATAGATTCTGATTGGTCAAGAGCCCCTGTATATGAGACCGTATACACCGTGAGCAATCCCGTATATACCGTCTCCCATTTGGAGCCTCATCGGTTTTGCCTTTTCTGATTGGCTAGAGAAACTCTGTAAATATTGTTTACATTCAAAACAAAATGGCCGCCGTTCCACCGATTCAATTTTTTCAGCGACGTTTGTAAGCACTACACACGTCGTTTGGAAAAATAAATCAAATTCATAAACATTAAAACTTACATTGATGCTATCTTTACCTTCGTTTCTCCCGAGTCAAAACGGGTTACGGACATGAAATCTCATTTCAGTCGATCAAGTTCACCGTGAACATGAATCCCAGTGGCAGTGAAATATTGTTTTTTGAAAATGAAAACACTGTCATTGACACTAATAAGTACTTTTCGAATTAATGGCATTCCTTTCTGCAACTAACGGCTGCTGACAGGACATTCATGTACACATTCAACCTCTGGAATGACGAAATAAAATACCGCCAGATCAGAGGAAAATCTGAAAACAAATGTCCTTTTCTATCCTGTCAATGCATCACTACTGTAGTCCTATTTCACTTGTCTTGAAATAATGTGAAGTCCTACTCCAATAAAATGCTGTTTATCCTTATTTTGTGGCACATCAATAACATGAAGCCGAAGTAATAAATTAAAAAGAAATCTGTGTTTATCCACACGCTACAAAAATGTCTGCCAAAACATTACTGTCTCGGTGACGTAGACTTGAACTGATGACGTAATAGATTCGAAATGGGACCTGTTAAACGGAAATTAATTATTATGTGACTGCAAATAATACAAAATGCCATGCTATACTTTGCTCTCGGGTCGAAAACACCGTAAGCCATAGGATTATTTTTCTTTCTATTGAATTACTGAGAAAAAACTAAGATCGGCTGATTACGAGCGCCGTACGGAATCATACGAAGGTAAAGGAATTGGGGGCTCATATGGGTATCGGCTTTTTGTCATTTATAAATATAACGGCAATATTTCGACAATTTTGTTGACAATTCAGGTAGTTATCTTGTCTTTCAAACAAATCTGCGGTATTATAAATTCGTTATACAGATTCTTGACTGTGTATACGGACTCGTATAGCCTGTTCGTGCCGATATAAACCCTCGCCTAACGGCTCGGGCTAATATCGGCACGAACAGGCTATACGAGTCCGTATACACCGTCAAGAATCTGTATAACTAATAGTATAATTATTTATTGATTGCACAGGTAACAAGTTATATTTCCAATTCCATAATATCACATCAGTTCAAATTACATTTTCGAAGTCCTGCAAAAAACGAATCAAACGCATATACACTTTTTGCTTAACGAAACAAACGTTTTTTTTGAAGCGGAAGTTTTTAGTACCTGTATTAGTACATTTCGAGCAGCGGGGATGACATTGTTGCATTTTATTCAATATGAACTATAAGATAAACATATAAGTTATGAAAATACTTGCCATCTACATCCACTTTCAAAATGGTAGTTTGGAAAACAATTTATTCATATAATTCCACTAAATTCGGATCGATGAGAAACGATTTTTATCCAAATGTGAGTACAATAGTTTTGTACATCTAGAAAATACGTAAAACTGAATTATGGAAGTCACTTCAAAAATGCTACTTAACATAATAACACTGTCACATCACATCTATTACTTTTAGTTTAATTCAACAAATGATCTTATTCGCCATATTGAAAACTTATCATACAGGTAGTTACACAAATATACTAAACATTCGTATCCGGTATAGTCCGGTCGCCTATTATTAAAGTCGTTTTTGAATTCAAATTTTTCACATCCCGAACTCAGATCATAACTGTAACTGAAATTCGCTTAGGGTTTGTATAACACACGTTTCAAATTTGAACCGCCTTCTTAGGTTTTGATTCATTATATTGAATGCTCACACAAACGCTGATTTGCAAGTTTTAACAAGAACACAGAAATTCAGACATGTACACTCAGTATACATGCTGTCAAAATCGTGATTTTCGAGGTTTCAAAGTCCCCGTCTTTCATGTGTCGCCATACGTATACAAACCAATAATTCCCTTATATGGCAATAACGCGAACACTTTATTTGTTGATGACGCTATCATCGGTGAAAACAGTGGCCCTTGTCAAATTTTGAGTGGTACATGTATGTATTTGTGTTATTGTCAGCTTTTACTCAGCATTTTATAAGCGTATATTTACACCATTAGGTTTCATCGGTACTTTAGAATAAAAAAAAAAACGCTTTTAAAAATGTTCGTTACGTGAGGATATTGCTGGTATCATTTTGCTGTACTAATATGTAATCATTCTTTCTGCTAGGCATTTCTTTACGATAAACCTTACCTGCGTTGTCCGGTTGCTGTGTCTCAAAATTAGTGTTGTCACCATAGTGTATGACCTTTGAGTGGCCGTTTTCAAAAACCAGCGGAATTTGTTTTCAGCTAGCATATCTCCACCGTTAGTCCATAAATCCTCTTCAGTAGTGACACCTGTATCACAAATGTTTGGCATATGTATATAAAAAAGTCAATACATTAATTGTCACATGTATACATTATTATTTGGTATTCTGCGCTTCATATTAACCATTTGTTGCGTGCCTATTACTCCTGAAAAGTTATCTTTGTCCTGCTTGACTCGTGGTTCAGTCAAAACTTAATTAACTAATCACCAGTCAGATTAAGATCAATAAAATGATTAAGGTTTTTGAAAATGGAAATAATTTGACAACGATAGCCTGATTTCTTGGCACTATTGCATGTACTTAACTTGTATATTTTAAATACACGTTTTATTATTCTATATTGACTGCAATATTGTTTATTATAAGCAGCCAGCGCATCACATAAGAATCGAAAAATGACTGTAAAATTTTAGGTGTTTATGCAAATTAGGTGTTAAACTTCTGACAGTTCATACCTCGATGAATTGCAGAAAAGGCACATTCATTTCTTAAATTTATCTTATCTTAAAAATTATTTTTACAGGTAATACACAGCAAAAATTGCACCATATGTTAAACATATGTATAAAAAACCACATGTTTTCCATATGGAAAACATGTGTGTTTCATATGTAAGGAAAAACATGTGTATGCAAACATATGTTTTTCATATGTAAAATGACATATGGAAACCAGTACCACATGAAAAACATATGTCAACAAACTTATGTTAAACTCATGGTTATCACATGTTTTTCATATGGATTAGTTTTCATATGTTAAACATGAAGTAATTATCATGTGTGTTTCATATGTAAGGAAAAACATGTGTATGCAAACATATGTTTTTCATATGTAAAATGACATATGGAAACCAGTACCACATGAAAAACATAAGTCAACAAACTTATGTTGAACTCATGGTTGTCACATGTTTTTCATATGTATTAGTTTTCATATGTTAAACATGAAGTAATTATCATGTGTTTTTCATATGATAAAAATTTAATGGTTCTTCCTTTTTTCAACAGATACCAGGCGTGGGTTAATGACCCCCATTTGCCCCTCCCCAACCCTGGTATCCCCACATTGGTACGTAGATCTATTGAACGAAAATAATATTCTATATAATATCTAACTGTCTCTTATATTGACTCACAAATTATAAGATTTGGGGTACAAGGACTGAAAGGGGGGGTGGAGGGGGAGGGGGGGGCTCCATACCTATGCCTGTAGATATACAGCGGTTTTACTGGTTACCGAATAGTAATACATGTAGACCGGTAAACAATAGTGACGTATATAGTAGGTTATTTCTCTTTTCATTCATTCGTCAAGATCAACTAGATTTCTACTTCTAGTCAAAATAATTAAGTGACGTCTTCTGCAAATTCTGAGGTATTTTTTATTAGGTCAGAATCTCGCTATAACTAAGTTTCTCATACAAAAATATCACATGATTATATCGACTTGCGTACAATTAGTCGGACAACAAGATCAACCAGACGCTTGCGAAGAAATTGAGCGTATGAGCGCGTGCAGAATAACTTAATTACGTCACAGAGTCTGCAAGCGTTCTACATAAAAAGATGTCAGACAAACATATTTCACGTAAGTTCTATTTTAAAATCTATATAGTGTAATGTGAAATTAGATATCGCAGAACAAGCTAGATCTGGGAATGAACTTTATAAGAACGGAATGTTCTAATAATGATTTTGACGTAAGGTCGATCTGGACATTCCTCATTGTTTTCAAGACTCCAGAATTTTGCAGAAAGATATTTCAAGTTTCAACAGTTGTTTTTGTTCACAGGTCCATGAACCTGTTTTTTTTGTTTTTATTATTGTCTCCAAGTTTTAGCATTTTCAACGGATGGATCGATTCTGCTTCTTTAATTTATAGGTGTAAGTCCCAATAGCAATCCTCACAGAGTTAGAGTTTTTACGCGTGTTTTTTTTTTTGAAAATGAAACTGAAAGTAGAAAATCAATAAACGTTGAAAACTGCTGTAAATGGACTGCATCTGAAAATTAAGGTCAGATCTACATTGTGAAAATATGTCATTTGTTCTTAATTTTGAATAGAATCTTGTATAAACCAAGTAGATCTAGATCTATATCCTGGGGTCATTAGTTCTCGATACATTAAGAAGAAAACAGCGTAGAAATTGCAATGGAAATGATAACTTACCTTTTTGCAGTTAAATATCACATTTTTTGATCATATTTCTGCCAAGAAATGCAAAAAAATATCCCAAATAATGCACAAACTCGTGTTCACATTGTGATGAAAAGGGTGACCTACTTCTGGTTTCCGAGGAATACTGTCATATGTTCTCGAGCTATTTTTAGAAACGAGATTTTACATGGGAAACACCTTATCACTGTAGTGTATATGCAACAAATAAAAGACAACTTGTATCCATTCAGTCACATATGCAATTTTATTCATCTTGTATCATAAGAATTTACTTTTATTTGATTTATTTGACAAACTTCATCAGTCTCTGCAGCAATCACAAACAAATGGGGTATCTTTTCTTGCTACCCTCAATTCTGTGCAATACTTGAGATGCACCCAATGGGTGCACTTATCACAACCAACCCATTTAACAATAAAAAGGGTACTGTCTCTCTTTTCTCTAGGTACAAAGAAACTCTTACACACACAACATATCTCATTAGGTTCATTGTCAGGCTCAGAATCTGAATCTGTGGTCACATCTGACCATACATTAATACATGATGGTCCTGCTCTGGGAGACTCTGAACCTGCACATTTAGGATTCTTAACGTGCTTAAGATTAGAACTTTTTGAACGGACACTAGCAGATTTATCCGAAGAAACATTGTTACATACTGAATTTGCTGTCTTACTTTTCTTTGCACAACTTTCAGCAACAAATTCCTTCAACTTCTCAAAATTTTCATGTTCTAAAGCTCTACCACCAACAACAGCATTGACATTACGCCTTTTCTTTGCAACTTTTTTACACACCCTTGCTGCTCTACTTTCAAAGAAATCCTCAACAGGTAAGGCTACTGTCTCAACTGACTTATCGCACTCTGGTTCATTTTCATCAGTATCTGTATAAAGTGTTGAAGGTTTTAATTTAAGACCTAGCTGCTGACACATGGTTGAACCATCCAGTAGTGGATAGATACCTGCTCTCCTGAAGGCTGCTTGTAAATTACTTGGACTGAAAGCAGATACGTAAGCCCTGCAAGCTAGACTGCAGACATCATACCGTGTAACTACTCTATGGTTCATCCTTGCGAAAGCAGTACATTCATGTATATATCTATTCTGTAACGGACCAAAACACCCAATATCCATGGGTTGCAAAATGTGAGACGTATGTGGGGGTAGTACAAACAAGATGATATTTCTGGAAATAGCCCAGTCAACCAAATCAACAGATATGTGGGACCTGTGCCCATCATATAAAACCAGAATATGTTCATTATTATCCCCCCTCCCCTGTACAAATTTCATGAAATGATTCTTCATATATTTCTTGAATACCTCAGAATTTGACCACCCTGATTTGGTCATTGTACCATCAGCTCCTGGTGTCTTGCCATCCATCAAACTATCTAAGTATCGCTCACCTGGAAAAACAAAATATGGAGGAATTTGTGTCCCCAGAGCATTACCTGCACCAATAATAGTAACAGTTTTCCCCCTTTCTGCAATTACAGACTGGACTTTACAGACATCACCGGCCACAACATGAGGGGGTTTATACTCAGTATTTACCCCCTTCTCATCTGTATTATATATATTCTGCGGGTTACCTTGGATTTTATATTTAGACATAATACGATTTAATTCAACAAAATAATTCTGAACAGAGGTTTCATTTGCACATCTTGCCCTCTGCTCAGAAAGGCTAGATGGCCTAACTAGTTTCAATTCTGGCCATCTGCTCATGAAGTCATAGTACCACTGCATACTGAATGGTTTGTCTGAAGTCCTCTTCCCCAAAGATACAGCATAGTCAGATGCAAGATTTAAGACTTCTGCCCTGGTGTAGCCATATCCAACCTCTGCCAGATCCTTAATATGCGAGAAAAGTCTCTCCTCTTCATCAATACTCAATACAGGCTCTGGCCCAGATTTCATTGTTTCTACAGAAATTCTCCTGTCCACTCTATCTCTAAGTGTGGTCATTGGAACACCATGCTTTTTTGCTGCAGCATAAACTGAAACATGTTCATTTTTCACCATATTGTAGGCACTAACCAGACTTGTAGGAGAGTACTGCCTCAAAACCCTCTTTCTGTTAGATGGGGTTAACTGCAATGTAAATAAATAAATCATCTAAATTCTAACGGTCGCTTAGTAATTTTGACGTACCACATACACTACAGTGAAAATTATACAACATCCGGGGATATTGATTACACTGACAAACTTCCGTTCTAGTTATTTTGGCAAGACTAACTTCAATGGAGTAAAAATAAATGTGTTACGGAGATTTTAATGAATGTAAGTAAATGGTATTAACATTTTTACTAGTAAAGGCTTGGTGGTGAGTATGTTTGGTAATACTTACCTTTATTCTGAACATTTTTGGCTGTTTTTCTTTCTTTTGAGTACAAGAACGCTTTGTTTACGTTTTGCAGTGTTTACTTCTGGGGTTTACGTCATTCACGCGGCAAATATACGTCATTCTAGCATAAAAAGTGCTGTTTTTGCCCATTTTGCCGGTGTTTTAACAGGAGAAAAAACGTGTGTTAACGGGGAGATTCACGCGCCGTTATAACCCGTTTTCATTTATGCGCAGTACAGGGCCATTGTAAACAATGGACCTGTCTCCCAAGTCTTACATCATGTACGGCGTCAACAGTGCCGGGCTTAAAAACCGCTGGTGACGTCATAAATATGACGTAAACAACACGGACGTTGTCCCGCGCATTATTGAACATCGTACCAGTAAGAGCGTTTCATTTTTATTTTTATGATTGTTTATGTTATTTATGCTAGAATGATACGAACGTTTTTTCGTGTTACAACACCTGCAGAAACCCTCGGGATATGTTGGTGCCCTCGCCCTAACGGGCTCGGGCACCAACCATCCCTCGGGATTCTGCAGATGTTATAACACGAAAAAACGTGCGTTAACCCTACATTATAAATATAGCTCGAGAACTTAAGTATGTCGAGAACTCATGACTCAATGATACTCTATAAATGATTTTCACTAGTTTGGGATAAATTTTATCATCTTATCAAGATGGCATGCATAACCCATGGCCATGTTACAATGTCATGGTCATTGTCATTCTTAGCAAGATTCTTAGCTGTGCAAGAGGCACTTTGATAGGGTTACAACTGAATTAATAATCTGAAATAATACAGATTTTGTAATTGATAAAGATGTTAAAACATCATGTTACAGGACTCACAGGCTACTGGCTAATCAGGAGAAGTGTTTGGGGATGTTGGGGGAAGCCGGGAAGATGTTTAATAACAAATATGTAAGTAATAGCAATTTTTATTGCATTTTTAGAAACAAATTATTCAAAAACAAGCAAAAATATAGATACTGCAAGTCTTCCTGAAAGTTTTTAGCAGTGCATTTGGTCAGGTAAACACACAACTTTGCCTTACAAATGAAAAAAGTAACCATGCTTTCTCCTTGTATTGGAGTACATGTAATGTTGTTTTTTTTTCTTTTAACATGAAGTGAGTGAACTGAAACGGCTCCAAAAGGATGTTGACAAACTTAAGTCATGTGTGCATGTAGCAGCAGTGGCACAGGCAGTCATCCATTCAGCATGGGAAATTTGTGCATTTAAGGTAATTTATTTGACTTTGTGTATTTGGTGATATTCAAACCCTTATTGTGGAAAGTTGAAATATCATGGGAATGTTTATTAGCTTCTTATTTTAATTCATCTTCATTAAAACTTACTACACAAATCAAGGTCTTACTATTTCAAAGACCTTGCACAAATCATAACTGATATAAAGAAGTTTTATTCTAAGCTTTGGTAAGTAATGCTATAACTTGTAACTAACTGTTATACATCACATAGAAAATAATGAATTGATTCAGTCTTCCTGAAAAGTGCCTGTCTGTCGGGACGTGTCAGGTAAAGTTTTTTTATTACACAGCAGTATAATAGACTGTATTGATTTAAAAGCAAATAGAATGTATTTATTTCATAGTTTTACACCATGGTACAGAGACATTTGAATGAAGAGGGCAACGAGGTAAACACGGGGCAATGAAGACTTTGCGCCAGGTGAGCTAAAAAGGAGGTGCAGACTCTATTTATCAACAAATTCACTAAGTACAGAAGTTAAATATAAATGTATGGATCTTACTGAGAGTAGCAACATTTCTTGTCCTCCACTTTAAAGGCTCTCATTGCCATTACCTCAAAAATGTGTTGACAGGCTAAAATGAGTACAATATTCTTTAAAGCCAGGTGACTATCAAACAGGGTTCATGTCAGTCTGTATGGCTGTTCACTAAGCTATAGTCTAGAAGACATTACATGCTTTTTTTCTGTATGTGTCCAGTCAAAATGTTGGTAAAATAAACCTATAAATGTGAACTGAACATACATTTAGAAACTTTGATTAAGAAGGAATGAACCAAACATTGCCACCATGGTATTTTCATTGCTAATTGCCACTTTATCAAATAGAAAGTGACTTCGTAAAAAATATTTTTCTTTTTCATATAATTGTTTCTAAAAGTATTTGATTTTTTTATTATCTGACCCTAAAATATTTTTTATGAAAACTTGAGACATTTATTTCTGTTGAAATCCACCTTATTTTCCATTGAGTTACGGCTCTTGATTTTTTCCGCAAATGTTGTCAGCGCTATTTCTTAGCAATTACTTGGGGGGAATCGATGAAACTTTGTAAGAGTGATCAATACCAACTACCAAGCCTTTATGTACATCCCCTCAGCATCTTTCACTCAGATTATTTTTCATCGAGTTATAGCCCTTTGATTTGTTCACAGTTCAAGGGTTCACGCTGTGACACAGATTTTTGTCAGTTTTCATATCCCAAAAAAGAAGTTTAGTGGTGTATAGAGGAGTCATCCCGTGGTTGGTCAGGCAGTCTAGTCTGTAGGTCTGTTGCATTTTCCTTATTCTGAGCATAACTTGAAAACTGCTAGTTGGAATTCAATACAACTTCATACAATGGTCAAGCACAATGAGAGAAAGTGCAGAGTTCAAGTACCATGACTCTGTATTAAATAATTACAGAGTTATTGCCCTTTGTTACTTTTCCTCATACAGAGCATAACTAGAAAACTACTGGTTGGAATTCAATAAAACTTCAAGTAATGGTCAAGCACATTAAAAGAAAGTGCAGTACACAAGAACCATAACTCCATCTTGACAAATTAAAGAGTTATTGCCAAGAACCATATCTCTATTTTAGTTTTTTTGCAAGGTATTCAGCTACTACTAACTTCTTCAATTGATAAAGCTGTCTTTCGGTAGTATTAATCACATTTAGTGATAGGTCTAGTTTCTAAGCAACCACTGGATAGAAAGGTAAACATTTTTTTGATATGTTTCTAAATAAATGTGCATAATTCCACTTTTAAAAGATACTTTAAAAAAACATTTCAGAAATCAGCTATACTGAAGGGAAGTCTTGGAGCCATGAGGCATTGAGGCAGTACAATAGGATGTTCCCTGAGGATAATAGACAAAATGAGTGGGAGATTTAAAAGAAAATGACTCAAAGGGACTTTAAAGAGGTACATATATTTACAATTGTAAATATTTAATTCTCAAAAATTCAGGAAATTAAGTTGTAATACAAAACGTTCACAGTTGCTTTCAAACATCTCCTCTAAAACCACTGAACCAATGTAAATAAACTTCACAGTAATGAGTATATTTCTTACATAAAGCTTTACCAAAGTTGTTCATAGAATTCAATGCAAAGGCAACCAAGTGGTAAATCTTTAAAAAAAATGTCAACAAAAGTCATATTGTATTTAGAACATATTTGATATACAAGAATTTTAAATGTGATCCTTACAGTTCTTATTATTAAAATAGGCATTTTATGCCCAGTAAATTCCCACTGTCTGTCTGTCTGTGCCCTAAAAGTTGGACTTAAGTGGCTATGGCAAAAATAGGTAACAGTAAATTCTCTTTGAAATCGTTCATTGTGTTTTTGGTTATGTGCCTATTTTTTATGGCTTATGTGGCTAAAAAGAACAATACAGAGAACAAAAAAAATAGTGACACAACTGCCAATTTTAGTACAGTCTCTCCCAGTGTATGGTATTCCATTTTGTTGTGTACAGGCTGTAAATTTGTCATGCATGAAGGGATTTTCAAATCATATGGTACAAATGTTAACCACATTAAGACAACATGTTTCATGCAAGACCCATGTCCCTACCTCAGAGGTCAATGTCACTCTTGGAGTTTAAAGGTCATGGCATACTGTATTCATGGCAAATCTTTCGTGCATGCAGAGTTTAAAGTTACATGGCTCTATTGAGAGTTGATGTATCACAGGCAAGTCCCATGTTCTTACCATAAAGGTCAAGGTTATTCTTAGAGGTGAGAGGTTTTAGAATCCTGAAATATTTACATTTTTTGTCCAGATTGTAACTCTGTTATATATTGAAAGATTTGAAAATGAATTGGAAAAAATCTTCAGCACATAGGGAAATAGTGTTATGCGCAAGTACCAGGTCTACAAACTGCAAGGTCAATGTCACTTAATGTGGGATACCGGTTTGGGGGCATTCATCACTTACAAGGGACATCTCTTGTTTCATCATTTTTGACAGTTTTAAAGTTTTATTGCTTATCAAATTTGTGATGTCCATTATCTTAGCGGGCAACTCAAATAATGCAGTGCCAATTGATATTGTTATTATTATGTGGTTATTTTTATTGTTATTTCAGACACATGCTCATGTGGTGATGTCCATCATGATGGCACTGTTATTTGACATTCTGTGTGACAGAAAGAAATGAATAAAGACTTGAAACTTCAACAGAGTTCTCTTTTCATCATATTTGATTTGGAACAAAACAAAGATCAAAAAGCAGATGTATATATTGAAACAAGAAATTTGATTTAAAACACCCATTTTTTTTAAATGACACAAGTATCTTGCGAAATTTGTTCTAAATAACTCCTTATCCTAATATCTTAACTACAGTGTAGATTCCTTGTTGAAAACATCCAATTAACACAGAGACATTACATACTATCTTATTTATTGTCATTTTAAAAGTAAGTTCCTTTTGATATGATTTACACTTGCTTTAGCAAGCTAAAAGTGGTGTCCCAACTTCTGTGGTGGAAGCACTTAAAGTATGTATGATGTAATAATACAGAAAGAAACAAGCAAACTTTCTGACAGCAAATTGTGCTACTTACATGTACCAGTTTTTCATATATTGCTGACCTGTATGAAAAACATATGATATTCATATGTGTCCACATGTAAATCATAGGGTGTGCTTTTTACCTGTTTTTCATATATCGCTGAACCACATGAAAAACATATGATATTCATATGTGTCCACATGTAAAACATGTGTAAACCATAGGGTGTGCTTTTTACCTGTTTTTCATATATTGATGAACCACATGTAAAACATATGATATTCATATGTATCCACATGTAAAACATGTGTAAACCATATGGTGTGCTTTTTACCTGTTTTTCATATATCGCTGAACCATATGAAAAACATATGATATTCATATGTATCCACATGTAAAACATGTGTAAACCATATGGTGTGCTTTTTACCTGTTTTTCATATATCGCTGAACCATATGAAAAACATATGATATTCATATGGATCCATATGTAAAACATGCGGTTGCAACATATGTAAAACATACGGTGTGCTTTTCTTGGGGAAAACATATGTTTTTCATCATATGAAAAACATGTGTTTTACATGAGTTTTACATATGGTGCAATTTTTGCTGTGTATAATATTAGTTATACAGATTCTTGACGGTGTATACGGACTCGTATAGCCTGTTCGTGCCGATATTAGCCCGAGCCGTTAGGCTAGGGTTTATATCGGCACGAACAGGCTATACGAGTCCATATACACCGTCAAGAATCTGTATAACGAATTTATAATACCGCAGATTTGTTTGAAAGACAAGATAACTACCTGAATTGTCAACAAAATTGTCGAAATATTGCTGTTATATTTATAAATGACAAAAAGCCGATACCCATGGGAGCCCCCAATTCCTTTACCTTCGTATGATTCCGTACGGCGCTCGTAATCAGCCGATCTTAGTTTTTTCTCAGTAATTCAATAGAAAGAAAAATAATCCTGTGGCTTACGGTGTTTTCGACCCAAGAGCAAAGTATGGCATGGCATTTTCTATTATTTGCAGTCACATAATAATTAATTTCCGTTTAACAGGTCCCATTTCGAATCTATTACGTCATCAGTTCAAGTCTACGTCACCGAGACAGTAATGTTTTGGCAGACATTTTTGTAGCGTGTGGACTGGATAAACACAGATTTCTTTTTAATTTATTACTTCGGCTTTGAGTTATTGATGTGACACAAAATAAGGATAAACAGCGTTTTATTGGAGTAGGACTTCACATTATTTAAAGACAAGTGAAATAGGACTACAGTAGTGATGCATTAACAGGATAGAAAAGGACATTTGTTTTCAGATTTTCCTCTGATCTGGCGGTATTTTATTTCGTCATTCCAGGGGTTGAATTTGTACATGAATGTCCTGTCAGCAGCCGTTAGTTGCAGAAAGGAATACCATTAATTCGAAGAGTACTTATTAGTGTCAGTGACAGTGTTTTCATTTTCAAAAAACAATGTTCCACTGCCACTAGGATTCATGTTCATGGTGAACTTGATCGACTGAAATGAGATTTCATGTCCGTAACCCGTTTTGACTCGGGAGAAACGAAGGTAAAGATAGCATCAATGTAAGTTTTAATGTCTATGAATTTGATTTATTTTTCCAAACGACATGTGCAGTGCTTACAAACGTCGCTGAAAAAATTGAATCGGTGGAACGGCGGCCATTTTGTTTTGAATGTAAACAATGTTTACAGAGTTTCTCTAGCCAATCAGAAAAGGTAAAACCGATGAGGCTCCAAATGGGAGACGGTATATACGGGATTGCTCACGGTGTATACGGTCTCATATACAGGGGCTCTTGACCAATCAGAATCTATCAAATTTATCTGCGGTATTATAATAAAACAAATATACTTGCAAACATAACCATTGTAACTGTATATGGTACTTAAGTGGGGTTGGGGCAACAATAAACTATATTAAGGTAGTGGACTCCTAATAAAAACCTCCACTTGAAACTCTTCAATTTTAATGCACTAGCCTAGGTTGTTAAGCACAGGACTATACAGTAAACTCCGTATATAACGACTCCGGATATAAGGAACAAATTTTCTCGACCCGATTTTTTTTCTTTATTTATTTTATATTAAAATGGAATACGGATATAACAAACTCCGGATATAACGAACATATTTAAATGGTCCCAACGAGTTTGTAATAAACGGAGTTAACTGTAGATTTTTTTAGGTTTTCGGGGCGTAGGTACGAATCCAGCCGGAACCACAATTGTTTTTAACTTTTTCTCTTTGTTTTCATTATTTTGCATTTTTCACATAATGTTTATATTGTTTCTACACTAAAAAGAAATTAAATATTTTTTACATATAAGCATTAGCTTATTTGAAGATTTTATTACTTGCAGGCCCGGCTAAAATCGCTGATGGGAAATTTCAAACTCTAATTATTTTAAATAGAGATGGTAAAACATTGTGATTTTTTGGCATGCTGTTCCCAAAATGTTATAGATAATTATATATATACAAAAAAGCATGCCCCATTTCTAGAAAATGTTGATTTTTCTTAAAAACTTTGATGTTCAAAATTGAACATGGTAAAACAAAATACTTGAAAATTGTAATACTATCTGATTATTTCATAAAAGTTTTATAAAACTTGTTGATTTAAGAAATGAATGTGTTTTTTTCTGCATTTCATCAAGGTATGAACTGTCAGAAGTTTTACACCTAATTTGCATAAACACCGAATATTTTACAGTCATTTTTTCGATTCTTATGTGATGCGCTGGCTGCTTATAATGAACGTAACAATAGTCCGGCAGCGATGAGAGATAAGCGGTGAAGGATAAGGTTATCTATCACCGGTAAATGCGCGGAAATATGTATCTCATAGGTGAGAAACACTATTCCTTTTTACTTCTCAAAGTGTTTTTGTTTTGTGACATGCCCTGAATCCGTACACGATTTTATGAATAAAAAAGTAGCACGTCATGAATATTAATGAGAAGCTATGAATACGTACCTGCGTTCATCGTGTTATGAAAAGCGGGCGCTGTGGCAGAAATAACCAATCAGAAAAGATAATTTGTGTGAAATGATTGCAAGTTGTAATTATAATTTGGTAAATGGTGTATAATTTCTGAAGGAAAATATAGTTCATGTTACTCTGATACCAAATTTGTTCCAAATTGTTGAATAATAAATGAAATACATGCATTCTCTCGCCTGAGTTCATTAAATAAATAATTCCAAAATGGGGGTAGGGTTATTAAAATTTAAACTACTTAGTCATGTCACAGTAAACATCTTTTAAAAGTTGTTTTTAAATCCTGGAAATGATGCAGATTAAGAAAATGTTAAGCCTATCATGATTTGAAGTGGTGCCATTTATGGTCCCACTACCTTAATATTAGATTAAACGAAGAAATGTCTTCAACTGTTGCACACAAGTCAGTTAATAGATGTAGATTATGAAAGTATAATGTTAATATGTTTTGGAATACTTATCATTATACCCATAATACCTTAAATTCGAATTTTATATTTCTAGCCTTAATTTAGTCCTTGTAGATAAATTGTGTTTTGAGTGGTTTGTACATAACCTGGATTTGCGATTTCGTTTTAAGAATTAAGAAATGAAATGATCCATACAGGTGTTTTAGTGTTCAGAATTGAAAAATATCTTACCATGTATTATAGTAAGAATGCCATCAATAATATTATGTTCGTCAGCTGTCTCTATACGCAGTAGCTCCCCTGCAATAACTTGCAGTATTTCTGGATATGCATGTGTGTGTCCAATGAGTAAGTAAAATTATAAGGCTTATTGAAGATTTTGTAATAATACATTTACGACATATCGAATAATACATGTATCAAATAAATGCTACATGCATACACAGACTGATGTTTTGTTGTTTATTTTTTGCTCGATTTTGCTTATAATAAAAGAACTGTTTCAGGCCTGCAACGAGATTACTAAACGCGTGTTACAAGGTTTTCATTTAATGTCATCATATACTCGCGCAGACACATGTAATAGTTTAAGGTTAAACAGCTAAAGAAAGGAACGTTAGAGAACGAATGTGTGTCTAAGTTGGATACATTTCTGTATTTTAGCCTCTAACTGACTTATTGTGCTCTATATTTAGACTGTACTTAGAGCTGCTTATAACTAAATCAAGATGGTTAAACTATGTGAATCATTTCTGGTAATATACACTGTATGATGAAAAGAATCAATTTAATGTTCTATATGTTTGCAAAATGAGTTTTGGTTTAAAAATTGAAAATATCCAATATTATTAAGTTACACCTGCATTGTAGCAATCAAATTAAATGCAGCATAACCTTTAAACAATAGCCATCTCTTTATTGTTACCCCTTGACTCTTTTTGTAACACTCTGTGTCAAAAGGGTTATCATGGAAACAGACGGGAAAAATAGATATTAATAATATTTATAATCTTGGTGTGGAAGACACCTATTGTATAGGAACGGAATTAAAACTGTGTTGGTTTTTTTTATTGACAAAGTGCGTTTTAAAATACTTCTTATTATTCGACCTAAATGTCAATATTGATAACGTAAAATAATGCAGGTATTTGTATATATGCAAACCGGTTTTAGACTATAAATTACATGTATGACACAATTAGGACAAAGTGATTCATAGAATTACCTGTTAGAAGTTAATGACAAATATGCAGGCAGATTTTAAGATTTTTAGATATTTTCCATTGGCAGAAATATGTAGGAAACACACAAGTATTGCAATGTTAAACGGAACACACAATCCATGTTTCATGATCTATAATAAGATCAAGACTTGCGGCTAGTTTTATTTGAAGGATTCATAGAAAATTGATAATTGATAATTATGTTAAATATCATTTTTACATAACATATATAACTCCATGATATATTTGAATCTTAAAATTGTAATAACCATACTCTTCCCAGTACGCTTTTCACATTTACTTCCAATGCACTTACTCGGAATGTGTAGTAGATCTAACTCACACAATCATGTCTTTTTAAATACGCATACACACTCTTACATTTCGCATAAACAGCCGCGCGGTCACATTCTTACAAATAAAGAGAAAATGCTCTTGCTCATTTGAAGTAATCTCATATATTCGTACAGATATCAAATGTATTTTTCTTTTCCATGGCCTTTTGAATAAGTATCTCTGGTAATAGTTTAAAGATAAAAACAGAAATAAACTGTTCGGTGTCTACTGTAGCATCCGAAGTGATCTTAGACCTTCATATCAATGCTTGATTACTTAAAAGGAAACTCTTGAAGATTATATGATAGGCCAAGAAATAAATCAACTGCTGAATTTATTTCAGTTTAAACCTACCCTGCTGTCTATCCAATTTGCCTTGATTGCCGTCACTTTGTAACAACTATTAACATGGCGCTCAAAAGTACCAGGACATTGGGCTGAGCAACTGGATATCGCTGACAAATCAAGAAAGGCAAATCGAAAGAAGTACATGTATTTCAAATGTCTGTAAGATTCAATGTATATGATAATTACTTGTACACAATCGTCATGTATTACAAATGAATACGTCTCCACATCATTATGTATGTATTTGTCATGAAGAATCATTTTCACGACGACAAAGGCACTTATACCGCGACATTCACTTACTGGTTATTAACACAGTTTGTACTATGGACTCCTCTTTATCTTTCCAAGTAGTACAACAAAAGTGCAGTTCAAGAAAATGAATTCAATGACAAAGTTTAAGGTCTGTTTAAATTTACATCTAATCGTTTCTAGAAATATTAGCTTCGAAGCCTTATCAATTTTTCTACATGACTGATGCTTAAACCCTTAGGTAAACATTTTACTTACCCCATTCTACTACCATAATAAAATGAAACATTGTGCATTGTGCACCAGTGCTACATCTATGGACTATTTGTTCGTTCTTATCGTCTATGTATTACGAAATAGTTTACCCTTATCTTTAATATCTTGATGTCATTTGGTTTTTCAACATGACTGTATTTGTACTTAGAGCTGATTGCATATTTTGTCAACATTAACCATACAAGAAATTACATTAATAGCAATTACTACTATCAAATTTATTCAAGTAAAGTTTGATAAAATGTATGAAACGAGATACCATTATTATAGAACTTACCAGCTGTCCTTTATTTCACAATGTCTTTTAGACACATGAAACATGTGTATTTACGAGTTCTTATGTACATACTGTTTAGTTACGTTTATTTTACTTCAGTTACGTTCAATAAAAACATAATGCTTCTAAGAAACACAGGCTCATGTATTTCTGTAAAAAGATGCTTCCTCAAAAATTAGCAATGCAATCTTCTAAAGTGTTGATGATTTCTACATTTTACACAGTGAGTTCATATCTACATAAAAAGATAAAGTTTTGAAAATATATTTAGGTTAATGTTGTGTGCCGTTTGAATGCTCTTAAGAATGTATTGCGTTATGCCCTGGATAAGGAAACGTTACATAGAGAGTAAAATAAACGTGTAAAACAATGACTTTGATTTTGACACACTGAGCTTTATCCTTTCCATCACTGACTAAACCTGTTGAAAAGTTATAGTTATGACAAGAGCTACATGCATACAAAAAGCGTAAAATAGTAAGAGCTGTCCTTAATGATTTCTACACTTTATGAAACTATAATTAATTCGATTAAGTACTTTAAAACACTTTTATACGTCACTTTTTCTGAAGAAACAAACATAATCCAAACCAGTGTGACTGACAACCATCTGGATGATAACTTTGATTTGCACACACCTTTCATACTTTAATAGTTTACTTCACACAGAGAAAAATATATGTTTTCGTAAGATTCTGTGCTAAAATAATTCCTTGAACAATTGTTTTAAATTATTGTCGGCCTTTTGATATTTGGCATATTCATACAGACCTTAAACTTTCATGAAGGACTATCCATGATACGGCAACTTCCATGCAGATAAGCGACAAGTATATTTTACTCAAACACAACCCAGTCAAATACATATATTATTTGAAACTTCATATAGTACACATATAAGCAAGCTGTCATGGTTACATGAAGTCATATACATTGTATTAACTGTATTCATATTAATATTACAAATGTAATACATTTGATTCGACCAAAAAGGCTTAAAACTTATGTGGTATACAAGTGCATGTAAAAAAATATGGGAAACGAATCATGATGTTGCTTCTATTACAATAAACACATTTACATGTTAACAATTTTAAAGACTCATAATGCCCTAATAACGATTATGCCAATTTAAAATATGTGTTGAAAAGGTATTGATAGTCCGAATTTGTCTGCTGAATTATATATTAATTTACAGATACTACTTGCTTTATCAAAGGCCATAAATTTACGATTTCGCTGAGTAGAAAATCTTTCTTAATTTATAAAGAGCTTAGAGTAAATTAAAATTCACAGAACAACATGCTTGGTCATTGATAATTAAATGTAATATATATTTTAAGAAAGCTATGCGCAGTTTCAATATTGTATTATCCTTAACACATTACATATGCAATGGTTACGAACAGATGTTTGGTTTCCTACCTCTGTGCACTTGACTGTGAAAATAGTGATTAGTTAATCTACTTTTGTTGCAAATCTACAGGTAAAATACATCGCGCTTTACAAATTATTAAAGTACAACCAACATTTTGTATCATGGAAATCTGAGCATGTTTAACAAAGCTGTTATAAAAAATACATGCAATTAAATAATTTAAAAAATGAAAAACATCAAACAAGTGTATTTTCCCGAGCTGAACCGTTCGAATCGTTTTAATAACAACATCATGAAAGGGACAGTGTTCCTTAATTACTAAAAAGTAGTGAACTCGGAAGTAAACATGACAATGGCTTCACAATATAATATTTCTATTTACATACTACATGTATCTACTACAAACAATAATAGACTGTGATCCGGCATTGTCTAAAACTTTGCAGTGAGCTTCGAAAGTGCCTGTAACTCCACATCACTGGATTAAAATGTACTCAGAAAAAAGTATAGTCAGTGACATTGCATGTAAAATCCTATAGGGGTGATCGCTACGGCTCTATAATCATTAGAAAATACAAATGTTAATATTATGAATGGAAACTCAAGATTCCATTTTAAAATAAATAAATTTATTTCAAGTGTTGCCACAGAATCGTCAACAACATTACTTTCAATTCACAGAGCTGCAACATTACAATATGGAGCATTTTGGATGATTTCTCTCTAAACTGATATGGAATTGTGGTAATTTCTTTTCATTTTATTATCACTAGCACAAATGCGTACTCATCGTCACAAAAGTGATAAAACAAGGGTATGCATTATTCCAGTAGTGGCCCAAAAACAGTGTCAGTACCATTACATACCATTTATTACTTTATCTGTGACACATTGGAAGAACTGGGCCTGTTAAAAAGAAAAATGTAGGTTCCACCTGGATCTATAGTAGTTTAATCGCAATCTATGTTACTGACTAAATTTTTTCTTCTCGGTGTATATTTCCAACAACATAAAACATGCATGCACATTTTTATCGCAGATGACTATTACATTGTAATCAACCCACAAGTAGTAGGTTAAACCTAAGATCGTTGATTCGATCAAATAATAACACGAATGAATAGTGAAGAAATCAACATTCTGTCAATGATGAATAAAGGGGAATTACCCTCCAAATAGAAGAGATTGTATAAAAACAAAACATGTTTGATACTTTTGCGGTGATATGATTTGATTTTCGTTTTATCTACATGTTTTGCCCTTTGACCTTAGATCAATGCACGTCTTTTCTTCCATTTACATTTCTCTATTTACAGTTTCTAACCAACCTTAGATGGACAGGTTTCTTTGATTCTTATTTGTCAAACTCTGGAATTGAATAATTTATTTTCACAGACGAAAGTTTTTCAGAAAGCGTATTTTGACGCTCATGTTTTCGGGTTTCTTGCTCTTTGTGTTTCAATTTGTCAAAAACAGGATCGTGACCCTTAGATGAAATATATTTTGATGATCCCTTTAACATTGCCTTTTTTTCTACGGGGTTTTGTTCGTCGGAAGCTTCGATCGGATATGTTTTGTATATCTCGTTTTCAATTTCTTGTAACAACTGCTGTTGACGTTGTCTTCTGTCGAAAGATATTTCCCCCTCTGATACAAATCTATATAACATGTTTACTTGCATGCGACATGCACGACTGTGCTCACAAATGCAACAATTAATGTAAAACCATTCCTGAAATAAAATAAATAAATACTACATTATCGCGTTGACTTTATTTTAAACAGTTCATGTACTATACAACTTGATCTGTAATAACGGTCGCCTTTACTTTGCAAAACTGTATTGATTCTATACAACACAACAGTGAATAAACAAGATAGTTGTTACTAAACTGTATATGAAATCTGCTTTTAGGACTCACTATAGAACCGACGCAAATGTCAGCTTCGTCGAAGCGTTATGTTGTTTCTTACATTTTCAATAGTAATTTGATTTCCTTTATCAACTTTTGTATGAAAGGAATGACTGTGTGCCACTTTATCCCAAATATGTCTCCAAAACTTCGTTTACAGTTTCTCAAAATAGAGAGTCAGATCACAATATTTTAGTTTGATAGATGTACTTGAAAAGCATTTTAGGACGGTATAACATACTCGTTGAATACAATATTATCGTTAATTAAATATAGATACAACAACAAGTTTTAAAAGTCTGAATACATAACATACATGTAACATTCAACAAACATATTCTGAATTAGCTGTTGCATAGTTGACACTGGAAACCGTTTACAATTATTTATGAAACACGGTATTAATCGACTGAAGTGTGACATCAGTTAAAACAATACTTATCACTCGTACTATTGTAACGCAATGCCATGAGATCCCCATTTCGTATTCTAAAGTGGTTGCTTCAGCAGCAGCAGCAGCAGCAGCAGCAGCAATCGTTTCAGACAAAGAATCGATTTGTCTTGCAAACTGAACATCTATGTATTTTAGCTGAGCATGTACCTCTCGTAAGCATTCATTGCCTTCTGATCCCTCTGTCATAAAATAAATCCATGACTACTGTGACTTTAAATCTAACATTATTTATTATAATTGTGTTTTCAAAGAATATGTTTTTCACTTAAACGACTAGTAATTGAATCAATTTTGAGCGTATGGTGCAATTTTTCAAATACACTGGCCTAACATAGGGAATGATATTTCTTCTAATATGTAGAAATGTTTTGAAAGTTATTATAGAATGTAATGTTAAGAATGGCTATACTAATGGAAAAAAAACAAACAGCACAGGGCTTCTAAATAAAAGGGAAACTATGTCGGATAGTCATGAATTTTACCGTAAACTGAAACGGAAAAAAGAAATAATTCCATCAGATTTACTGGACTTTTATTTTTTCCGTACTTCACTTTGATGTTAAGGTTGTAGATCCATTATAAAACATCAAACAAATGTGAATATTGGATAGGAATGAAAGAAATGTTACATGTAGATCTACAGAAACACAAGCTTTTTCTATATGTGTATCTCTTAAACATTTGGTTGTTTTCGGTAATAAGACTTATTATTGAGATTTGTAAAGATTTTATGATGTCCATTAATACTTTCTCCATGCAAGTGTCGGATGGATAATAACTGTTAAAGCTAGAATGCGGACAAGGCTATTTTGAAAAAAAATAGTATGCCTATAGACATATTTTCTATGTACAGATGTAAACCTTCTAAGTAAGAGAGTGTTAATGCTATTTTGACCAAATTAAGCAAATCAATGACTGTAACTCTTGCGTTCCTTGAATGAGCTGACTGTTTTTCGAGAATTGTAAGGATGTAATACCAACACACATTTTACCTAGTTATAGTGATCCACTGGGTGGAACAGAAACGGTTAATTCCAAGATGGTGAACGAGTGTGGATCATAACAGTGTCTTGATTTTTACATATATCTTACCTTCAAACTATGCATTACTAGAACATATCCTGAAAAAACCATCATTACGGTTTCATCTTCAGACCGTACAGTAATTTTGTTTAAATACTGCTACTACAGTTTTTATGCAGAAACGGAACATACAGGGAAATAAACGCGTCATTCAACAGGCGTTTATAGTCCGTACAGAGCATATTTCGTGTAAGTGGCCTTTTTGCCCGTTTTCTGTGTTTTGCTCGTGAAGATTACGTAATCTAAAGAACAGTGGTTATTCAGATCTAATAAAAGATTGAGCATTTGCCGAGTCAAAACACACAGGACCTTTCGCTTGACTTTGTAGCACCGGCATTTGGTTCACTTTCATCAAAGATACTTAAAAAGACAGTCAATGTTTATTGTAACGGATTTAGCCGAGAATGTAAAATATCATAGTTGTGTCGGTCTGTGTAAGAATTCGATTTTAACTAGTTACGAGAAAAACGTAAGACACCCACTATTCTGATCCGCACAAGTCCGCCATCTTTGAAATTCCGAAAAAAAAAGTTAACTGTCTCGGTTACACCACAGTGGTGATTATTATAGGAAAACTGATTTAATGATTATATAAAAACTGCCTAAACTGAATTACAGATAGGGTTAATTTGCAGGAATCCAGAGGTGATAACTCCTTCTAGTATGTGTCTATCTGGCTGGTTACAGAGCTTGACCTATATATTGTACCCTTACATATTCTGTCCCATTTGGGTGACTCGTTAAAACTTTTTACACTAGAGAGCAGACAATGAAAGAAATATCCCATCCGCTCCATGGTATCCCTTTAATACGCGCTGTACATACAAAAAAACAAGCACGGTGTCCATCGTGACCCTTCAATCTTGAGTTGTTTTTTGAAAGACCACTGAATGAAAATCCAATACATTATGTTTAGCGGTCTATATGTTTTCACGGTTGCTTGAACATAAACGTTCGTATCTCTGGTATTTATGAATGGATTAAGAATAAGTAAGTCTTGTTGGCCCGGATAGCTCAATAGTAGAGCACGAGACTTGTAATCTCGGGGTTGTGGGTTCGATTCCCAGGGCTGACCAACTAAAATTACTAACAGTATTTCGGTTGAGACTTAAAAACCGAGGTCCCATGTATGGGTGAAAATCTGGCATGATAAAGAACCAGGGGTGTCTCTGGAATCGGGACGCTTTCTGTATCTTGCACTATCCCCCGAAAACCTAAAATAACTAAACTCTTCTGGGGGCGTTGGTCATATGGGAAACCGGTACTAACGATAAAACCCAAATATACCAAGAAAGTCTTCTTATGTTATAATTCAGTCTAGACATTTACTGCTTGGTCGTGAAATAAGGAAAAGATTTAGTGGCATTACGCTGTAAAGTTTGCAGATTTTGACGAAAAAAACGTTGTGATCAGTCAGCTACATTTTTTTAATTTTTCTCGTTTTACTCAAATATTTTTCCGATGATCCTGCCTGATTTTGTTTATCATTTGCTAACATATAATAAATGATACAAATACATTCGATAGGTCATCTCAGTAGATTTGTAAAAAACAACAGAAGGCCACTAACGCCAGTCTCCTGAGAGCGTTTAAAAATAACTCGCAGATAAGGCAGCGATTATTTAGCAGATGAAAGTGTTTTTTTCTCTTTGCAGCGAGCATCACTTAATGGTACATTTATGCCTTGTAAGAAAGCATGTAAAAGTTTATATTTTAATTCCAGTCATTTTGTTTTCAATTTTACTAGTAGATTAAAGACATCACATCATGTTGTACTGTAACATTCGGTGATCTAAATGCTACCACATTCGTTTTTTTTGCAACCAGGACGACCCGAGTTCGAGCCGAGGTCAGATAACTTGAGCTGAATTCTTGTGTACGGAACCTAACACTACAGTTCAACTAGCAGTGATGCTAATTACTAGTGCTTTCTCCTATAAGTTATTTGTGGTGCCTCGAGAGCGTTTCATATAAGTGGAGATAACTTATTTAGTAACTGAGCCAAAACATATTAGTATTAAGCTGATATCATATTATTAATATATAAAAAAATGTTTAATGCTGGAAATGAGTTGACCAGAATGATAAACCTCCATGTGGTATCGAAACGGTTATTATGACATATCGTTTAAAACAGTTATAGAGTTTAACTGTATGCATGACTTTCATATTTTGGCTCGGATAAGTATTTTGAGAATAACTCAATAAGACATTATGCAAAGGCTCTATGTTGCGGGATCCTCATGCACCGGCGTTTATCCTCACACAGTTCGTGCATGTTTTCCCTTGTGCTTTTTAGAGCAACAACTGTATACGTGATCTTTTATATACGATATTATTATTATCACGAAAAACATGTATTATTTTCCTTAATTGTGTACAATTCGTTTGTGAAGTTTTTTGTTACATGACTCTCGCTGAATTTAGTAACATATACCGGTATTTACCTGCTGTTTGTTTATATTGTACAATTTTCCGTTGTGCTAATAGTCAAAAAGCTTCCATGTCGCCGTGTAACAGACTTCTTTGTGTCTGTAAAATTAAAATGTATATAGTTTCGTATTTGGACCATTTACCATTAAAGGCCCTGCAAAACAGCTTCAAGGGGACAAAACTATTATAGCGTGTATCATTCTAAAAATACATCTGGATAATACCCTCACAAACAGAACAATAATAAGACTGGAAATACCATACTGTAATATTTTCCCAGTTTTCAGCATGAATAAAACAATTGGAATATTCTAAGTAGTACAGAGGTTCAACAGAAGTGTCAATATCTGCGGCATTTGCTTTTAAAGCGTATTTATTTCTCTTTAGAACGCATGAAGAAGTGACCATGTGCAAGAAAATTAAAGGCATTTTTACATTCTGTCAATCAAGAGCTCCGATTTTTAAAGTCCTTCCCGAGCACTGAAATGTTTCGAGATTCTCTTTCATATTTCACAATTACAGCAGGCCAAGTGCTGGTTCTACATTGATGTAAGAACTTCTTGTGTATATGTGTTTTCCACTGCAATACAATGCGCCGGAAATCTTGATTCAGTTCTACGTGTACTATTGTTTTCTACTACGTCTTTACTTGAATAAATCAACGGAACATGTACATCTTTTTTCGTACGCAAAATGATTTTTTTATTATTATCTGCGGTTACCGACAACTTTTATCCCAAAACAATAATTAACATGCCTATACAGGGCCGTTAGCGGTTCCCGCAGTAGGGTAATTTGGTCCCGCGAGACCGAGAGGGGTATCGTATACTGGATTCGGGGATTCTCAACCGCCAAAATATTGTGCTTCTGTATGCTTTTTCACGTGTTTTTAGTACATTTCGTGTCTGTTTTTAAATTGTAATTGCAGATGATTTTTGTAAAGATCTTACAAGAAAATGGTTGGATATTTGGGTAATCAGATAAATGAAACATAAAATAATCAGCTAATAGTGAATCAGCCTGATAATTTCCAGTTCGATATATATTCGTACGTAAACAATAACATGCACAGAATGTTTCAATACTGGAATAGACAGTCGATAAATCCTAAACAACACCCGTGATATGCCAACATGTCCGTGGTTCGCTGTTCAGTCAGACAATTTTTATTGACTATTTTCTCAACACATGATTGTGCTGTCCAATTCGGAAGATGGATAAGTCTGGGTAAGTGTGTGCGCGAGATAACTGCATAAACAAGTCAGCACTTCGGTCCAGTGAAAATTAAGGAAAACAAGACGGACATGATAGCCCTATATCTCACCAGTACATGTACCAGTGCACTTACATTTTGTACCTAAGGAAGTCAATTGTTTCGTTAAGGTGTCAGTAGTTACTAAGGAAGTCACTAGTTCCAAAGGGAAGTCACTGTTTGCTAAGGGTAGTCACTGGTGACTTAGAAAATCACCGGTTGCTAAGGAAGTCAGTGGTTGCTTGGAAAGTCAGTGATTGTAATAGGAACTTATTTAAAGCAAGGTTTCTCCTTTAACTCTGTTTAAAGAACGCCCCCCCCCCCACCCCTTCCCCAGCAGGCGTATTCAACTTTAACCACAGAGGCATGATTTGAACAAACTTGGTAGATGACCACTAGACCCTGTTACATAACAAATATCACATATCTAAGCTCTAGGATATCTTTTTCTAATACCAAGTGATCCCCCCCCCCCCATCGGGCCAATGTCAATTTTGATCCCGGGGGCTTTGAAGAGGTCCACAAGACACTGTAACACATCGCATATCTAAGCTCTAGAACATGTGGTTTCGGAGAAGAAGATTTTTAAAGGTTTCCCTGTATACGTCTATGTAAAACAAGTGATACCGAGGGCCGGTCAAATATTGACCCAAGGGGCATGATTTGAAAAAAACTTGGTAGAGGTCCACTACACAATGCAATAAACTAAATATCTTAGCGCTAGACATTGTGGTTTAAAACTACAACATTTTTAAATGTGCCTTTAGGAACATATGTAAAATCAAGTGACCCCCACCGAAAAGGTCACCTTTGTTCCAGGGATCAAGCTTTGAACAATTTTGGTAGAGGTTTACTAGGCAATGCTACATGCCAAATATTTAAGATCTATGCCTTGCAGTTTCAAAATAGAAGATTTTAAGTATTTACTATTGGTTGCCATAGAAATCAAATTCTGCATGGAATAGAATAATTTTAAAATATCAGTAGAGCTTCAGGTAATGAATATCCCCGCCTAGTTTCATCAGCATTGGCTTAGAAGTTTCAGAGTAAATGTCTTTTGAAGCCAAATGTTGACGTACGACGTACGACAGACAATCACCACGGGTGACCCTGACACAAAGTGCCTGGTGAGCTGAAAAAGGCACGGCCGATAATCATGCTCGGCTATATGTGGCATACGGCGGCATAGTTCATAGGAAGTTGCATTTCTTTATCTTTTAAGAGAGTAAAAGATAATACGTGTACATGAACCTGCTTCCATCCTTTTACTGACATCGAAGCAGCGACATCTTAGGTCCTCCTTTACTTTATGCCACATGCCGCTTGAAACTGCTTTTATTGCCGCCACCTGATGTCATATAATGATACTAGTCCATGATATTTTTTGCCAATTAGTTGCATCTGATCCACCTAATATCCAAAGTCAAATCGATCCCGTTTCTTGAGAAAGGCTGTTTACTTTACAATGAACTTACATGGCTAGAAACGTTGAGACGGACCGAAAACGGTTTTTCTTTCATTTTGTTTTAATATAACCGGAACGCTGTGTGATTACATTTTAAAGTCGTGCACATCCTTTTGAGCCTTTAAGAAGCAATATTGTAACAAAAAGGTTATCATTTTGCACTGAAACATGTACTGTATCTCTCCTGCTGTTTCACATCATCGCCGTCATTTATGAAAATGTGATTCAAAATTTTCGTTTTGAGAATCTTTTGCAAAAAGTAACTTCGAAGACTGATTGATTTTATTTGCTTATTGCAAGCATTTACTATACGTCAAAATTGTTACGTTATACTGCATTTTGCTAATATCAATTATTCTTTTCCATTACCATTCAGTAAATGTTTAGGTTTAATCGTTATTTTTTGCAATACTTCACTTCGGGAATTCGACATCCTTAACTTCATCTATCACAGCAATCACCCAGAGCGAGACATACACACAGAAACACAAAAGACCTAGTGTTACATGTACATGTATGAGAAAAATCAACATACAAGGCACACATTGCTGCTTAAATAGCAAAACCTCATTTGGTAAAAGTAGCATATACAGTTTACATTATATACACATATATATTTTGTAAATAAATTTGTTCTATAAGTTGCCTTACCTAGCTTTTGTATTGTCTTTAGTCTATCTATTGCTGCCTGGCCTTGTTTGTGCATTCTATGAACAATGGGCAGCTGCCTATCAGTCTCCTTCAGTGTATCAGTCCGAGTATGTCTGTACCCTTCCAACAGTCTATCTAGCTGAATACATACGTTAAATAATATCAATTATTTTTACTTTATTTTTACTTAATAAAAGAGCTTGAATATGCATGTCACAACGTCATTGATTTAACCAAAACTACTGATTTATGTTTAATGCTGATTTTGATATATCAGAAAGTTAAAACGGCTTGCTGTTTTCTAAAATAAGTATATACATTTATAATTATAAGAGGGAAAAAAACTTAGTCTCTATAATTGCGATTTAGGTTGTTTACAACTCAAAGTGATACATGTTGTACCCTTCAATGCGAAATATTTATCAGCTCGATCATTTATTAACGTTTTCGACAGTATTAATAACCGACTAAATGTGTAAAAATTAATTAGTTCCTTTCGTCCTCACTTAAATGAACTTAAAAGCGTATGTCACCACACCATTTATTTAAACAAACTACAGATATTTGTTTCATTTTGTTTTCATTTTGTCAGAAAATTATTACTGCGTTTTATTTTTTGAAATAAGGCCTTTAAAACTACCGTTTGAAGAGAAAAACTTACATTTGAGGTCAAACACGCCAATTTTTAGACACTGATAAAATATCGTCCACAAGCGGCCATTTTGTTGAAAACGAAAGTAGAAAAAACAAAATTAGCGTGTTTGACTTCAAGTACGGGGAGGCATTTATTATTTCGATTCTAACACAATAATGTGTTGAACTCGAAACATTTCATTGTCACTTACAGCTTTGAAGAACTTACATTTGAAGTCAAACACGCCAATTTTGTTTTTCTACTTTCGTTTTCAACAAAATGGCCGCTTGTGGACGATGTTTTACCAGTGTCTAGAAAACTGGCGTGTATGACTTCAAATGTAAGTTCTTCAAAGCTGTAGACTAAACAGACTAATATTGTTTACAAAATGCTAAATGTCCGATATGAAAACGGCAGCGAGAAAGCGTACATTGATACTGCACTGGGTATTTTGGTTGTTCCACAGCGTGTGCTAGTAAACTCCCATAGCGTTACGAGCAACATAGAGACCTTTTCAATATATCAATATTCATATAGAAAAAAAAATTCAATTTTTTTTCGTTTAAGAATTTCAACTAGTGGTTCTAATTGTTTTGTGTTGTTTTTTTTTTTCGTTTTTTTTTTATATGGGCACAAAGACTGGACATACACCTGTGACTTAACACTAAGCATCTTACATGTTATCAAAGCATTATTCTTTATTCTAAGAATTTTACATGACAATGATTATAATATAGCCCGAGACTCACACCATATGAAATTAATATATAAGAGAGGGAATGGCAATGTCTAATTTATATGTATTGCCTAAAGACACTTAACTCTTGTTACCATAGTACTGGTGTTGATTTAACTTTTTGGTAGGGCGGATCGACAATGATTATAACCTTGTATGTCAGACCCAACACTGAAACAGACAACGTTCATTGTTTATCAGTGTTTTAAGCCTTTAAACTTCATGATCACTATGAATTTACTCATTGTATATTACCGATAGAGCACTAATGGAACCGTGTTTAAGTTACTGCAACACAAGATTACAGTGTATCTTATGTTTTTCTTTTGTATCTATGTAACTTCTCTAAGAAAATGTGTCGTAAAAAGTGTCTCATCGTTCGCATCATTCCAATATTGCGCTATATTTACATGTACTTTTTAAAAGGACACCAGTTCTAGTATTGTAATATATATCTTAAGTGACCATGATACTGTAAGCTTGGTAAAAATTCTGCAGACTGATGAAAAATTAAATGAGTTATTTCCATTTCACAGCTACAGTGATGACAAAACATTGTGATAGAAAACGCGTGTATCATGAATGATCATAGTTTGCTGTCAGAAATATATCCGACCACATTCTAACATTTAGCTTGAACATAGTTTTGTTATACCAAAAATAAAATATCAAAATCACAAAAAAGACGATACACTATTTTACTAGAGTTTCAATCAATCGGTTAGTTTTTATATGAAGTCTACTTATTGACAAAGGCAGATCTGCGAAATCATGAAATGACTGTTACATTACATTAACTCGGAATTTAAGCGTTCTTAAAACTCCATTCTTAGTTTTTGTGTGATAGTGATAGAACAACCTAACAATATTTCTTTTGCAGTAGCCTTTTACTTACATATTGCCCACCTGACATGTGTATACTAATCAAGTAGTCTGCATCTATGCCTCCGGTGAAAGCTAGACCTGGCCGACACATGCACTCGATAAGCGCTCTACCGATACTCTCCTCTATATCTGTAAGAGCAAATGTAAAAGGTAATGATAACAAGGCTTGGGAATTACTAGCCATTTTCGGTGTCCTGCATATGTAGAAATAATCACGACCGCTCAGTTTTTTGCGATATTTGCGTTAGTCGTATTTAAGAGCACGTGTAAAGCTGCACTCGTGTTTAAATTTTACTTTAATTATTTATCATAACTCTATGTAATAAATAGTGTACTTACATATATATTTCCTTGAGTAAATACTTTTGTTTACAACAGTTTTTTTATACTTAACAGAATCAAAATTGCAATGGATGTTAAGCCCCCAAACTATCTGGGTTTACATAAATTTTAAGATATGTTTGCATAATAAAAGAGGTCTCAAAAAAGAGTCAAAATGCTGTAATATACTGAAACAAAATAAGAAACTTCCGATTTCTATACATTCTTTTAATGTTATAAAAAGAAATTAACATGTCCAAAACCCTACATATAATCGGGGAAACGATTATGTGTCAAATAAAACAAATTATTATTGGATTGTACATATTACACATAAAAGAAAAAGAAAAATCGATTTTCTCGTGCAGGTGATGATAGATGCAAATAGTTTGCGGTATGCCAAATCATTTTTTACGTTTTATTCAATATAGTTTATTGTTTCATAGTTTATTGCATACCGTCAATTATTCGCAAGTCCTTGTATAAAATGGTTCAAATAATGTCGATTTATTTACATGAGATAAATATCTTTGTTTTACAGGAAATTTCTACATGCAACCACTTTCGTAATATCTCGTACAATAAATAAAAGCTTTATGAAAATCTCAAGTTACACATATATATATATATATACGTGAAAAATTCAAAAAAATGTGCCGGAAAAAAGTTAAATATATTAAAAGATAAAAACACAGTCCATGAGATAATTAAATGATTATTTGCCAACCGGTTTCGCTTTCATGCTCATCAGGGCAAATATGGCGTCAAAATATGTGTAATTGCTTTGAAACGTACACAACGTACGTCAATATTGATGACGCCAGTTATATTTTTTAGTCTAAAAATAGGACGTCAATTAACGCTATTCAATTTTGGTTCAAAAATGTTTATAAAATATTGCTCTCTAGATAACCTAGCTGAAACGTTATTGGTATGAAATTTATAAAATGGATAAATATAAAACTTTGGGTCTCTTTTGGCGCATGTATCTAAATGTTCACTTAAAGGCAATTGTCTCGTTGACGGGTCTCTTATCTGTTGTGCGTGAACTGTTCTTCTGTTTCTAAGTTTGTCTCCTGTTTGACCTATATAAAATTCATTACATCCATCGCAAACTAAAACATATAATACATTTTCCACGGTACAATCCATATTTTCCTTTGCATGAAATATTTTATTTTTCAGTTTTAAAGACGATCCTTCTATTAAATAATTGCAAAGCCCACATCTCGGTTCCTTACATTTTTTTACGGTAGGACTTGTTTGATTTTGTTTGAATTCTGAATTTATTAGAAAGTGTTTTAAATTGGGTAGTTGTCTTTTGCATTTAATGACTTTAGTATTGTTTATCAATTTTTCCATTTTCTGATCATGTCTTAATATTTCCATGTTGGTTTTGATTATTCCAAACAATTCTCTGTTTTTTGGATTGCACGTAGAAATGTATGGTAAAATTTTGTCTTGTGACTTTTCTTTAACTTGAAGTAAGATTGTTCTAGGAATTTGTAATGCTTTCCTTATACCTGTTTTTATTACCTCTTTCGGGAATTTTCTTTTAAGTAGGGTAGTGGCAAGTTCCTTTAGTCTAGTTTGTAATATGTTTTTGTCTGATACAATTGTACAGATTCTCCTTGCAAGTGAAAACGGAATATTAACTTTTGTATGTTTTGGATGACATGATTTAAAATTTAGATATTGTTTTGAATCAGTGCTTTTATAATATATGTCGGTGGTTATTGACTCTCCGTTCTTTATCACCATTACATCTAAAAACGGAAGTTTATATGTACTCTGTTGAATTTTGAATTTTATAATAAAATATTTCATGCAAAGGAAAATATGGATTGTACCGTGGAAAATGTATTATATGTTTTAGTTTGCGATGGATGTAATGAATTTTATATAGGTCAAACAGGAGACAAACTTAGAAACAGAAGAACAGTTCACGCACAACAGATAAGAGACCCGTCAACGAGACAATTGCCTTTAAGTGAACATTTAGATACATGCGCCAAAAAGAGACCCAAAGTTTTATATTTATCCATTTTATAAATTTCATACCAATAACGTTTCAGCTAGGTTATCTAGAGAGCAATATTTTATAAACATTTTTGAACCAAAATTGAATAGCGTTAATTGACGTCCTATTTTTAGACTAAAAATATAACTGACGTCATCAATATTGACGTACGTTGTGTACGTTTCTAAGCAATTACACATATTTTGACGCCATATTTGCCCTGATGAGCATGAAAGCGAAACCGGTTGGCAAATAATCATTTAATTATCTCATGGACTGTGTTTTTATCTTTTAATATATTTAACTTTTTTCCGGCACATTTTTTTGAATTTTTCACGTATTTATTTTCCGGAAAATTGTACAGAACATGAGCACTAAAAGGGCTAAACCTGACGATAGTGGTTTAGATAGTTCGCCATGTGAATCAACAACTTCTATGATGCAAGAAGGAGATAAACAACTTGGAGAAATCAGCGCCAAACTAAGCTTGATACTTACGGCGATCCAAGACCTAACAGATGTTGTTAGAGAGAATAATAAACGGCTTGATACAGCAAAAACAGAAAGCTCTGTGGTAAGCATCAAGGACATTATTAAAGAAATTGATGAAAAAGTCAAAAATATACCACAGCAACTGGAAACTGCTAATATTGAAATGGTGGAGAAGGCAGATTGCTTTGAAGCCGAAGCTTTAAGAGTAAAAGCAAAAATAAATGCTATTTGGGACAAAAAGTTAACTATAAGGAAGAATGCTTTCTGGGGAAATATTCGGAATAGCAGAACATTGAAGTTTTATGAAAAATGGATGGCATCAAGTCCTGTCATTATTCCACAAAAGTTTCAGAAAAGCCAATTTAGAAATGAAAAAGATGAACAGCGAATGTTAAGGGAAAGAGCAGTTATTCACGACTTTCGATTGGAAATAGAAATGATGAAATTGCGTGAGGCTGCTTGCAATGAATCATTTCAGAGAACTGATAAAGAAATGAAGGACATAATCAATTCAAAATGTTCGGGAAGGGTAGCAGAATGTCTTCTGGAAATATGGGAACAAAGTATAAAGAGAAATGAAGAAATCTCATTTAAAAGATGGAAAAATAATGAGAAATGGCTGACAGCCTATGAAGAAGATATTAAACAAAGTTACGAAAATATTAACCCATTTTTCAAGAAAGAAAACAAAACCAAAGAAATAAGACAGGGGAAACCAAAGTCCTTCGCAGATGTTGTAAAAAGTAAACCATTTACAGAAAGAAGTCGCAGCAAATCAAGAAGCGGACAGCAAAGAAACTCGCTGAATTTAGAAGAACTTTTACAGGAATTTATGAAAAAATTAAACAGAAACGAAGTGCAACAAAACAGAAGATACAATTCAAAGCAACAAAAACAAAACAGAAGTTATAACCAAAGTCAGCAACAAAGAAATTCATGGCGAAACAGATCTAATAATTCAAGACAAAAATCAGAAGATGATGTGGTCACTCCAAAGGACTTTGATTCTTTTTTAGAGGAGGACCACAACTGGACTTGCGAACTGTAAACACAGGTAACCTAGCTGAAACAAAAGAAACATTTACAAAAATATATAACCTTTCAAATAGAAAACTTTCAGAAATTGAAAAAAGTGTCTTGTTGATGGGTCTAAAATTTACACCGACACCAGAAAAAAATGATTCAAGTGAACTTAGCAATGATATTTCTGAATTTTTTCGTAAAATAAGATTGCTTGAATATTTTGATGAAGGCAACAATGAAAATGCATCTTTGGCAAAAAATAAAACATATTTTAATCCGCCTAGCGGACGAAATGAAAACTTAGATGCATATATATCTACGACTAAAACTTGGTGTTCAAGTGTTTTAACTGACAGTAAAAACATTAAACACAACATAACTTTAAATCAACGGAAAGCTCTTAAATCATTAGCAAAAGATAAGTCAATAATCATTAAAGAGGCAGATAAGGGTGGTGGTATTGTCATAATGAATGTAGACTTTTATAAAAGAAAAATTACTGAAATGTTAACGGATCAATCCTACTACAAATCTATACCTGATTGTAATAAAAAAGAAATATTTTCTAAAATCAAAGAACTGATCGACACAAATACAAAATTAACCAAACAAGAGATAGATTTTCTTCTGAACTTTGAAAGTAAATCAAGCACATTTTATGGTCTTCCTAAAATTCATAAAAGCAAGATTATTCAGGAAATGTGTAGTATAAAGAACTCTGAATATATTGAAATACTCAATCCTGAAGATTTGACATTTCGACCGATAGTTGCTGGACCTCAGTGCGAAACGAGTCATTTAAGTTCTTTTCTTGATATTTTATTAAAACCTTTTCTGGGGAAAGTTAAAAGTTATTTAAGAGACGATATTGATTTTTTAAAATTCTTACCAGAGAAAGTACCAGAAAATACACATTTAATTTCATTTGATGTGATAAGTTTGTACACAAATATTCCTCATGAATTAGGTTTAGAAGCCATCTCATTTTGGTTAAACAAATACCCAGATTTGATTACAAATCGATTTGATAAACGCTTTATACTTGAAGGCCTACAAATAATTTTACAAAAGAATAATTTTTCATTTGATAATCAATATTACAATCAGGTAAAAGGTACCGCAATGGGGACAAGGGTTGCTCCAACTTATGCCACCCTTGTTCTTGGTTATCTAGAAGAGAAATTATACGCTGAAATTCAAAAACAGAAAGGTGAAGATTTTTCAAAGTATATTCAAGATAACTGGAAAAGATTCTTGGATGACTGCTTTATATTTTGGCAAAAATCTCTCGTAGATTTATTACATTTTGAAACATTGCTGAACTCACTTCATAAAGATATAAAATTCAAAATTCAACAGAGTACATATAAACTTCCGTTTTTAGATGTAATGGTGATAAAGAACGGAGAGTCAATAACCACCGACATATATTATAAAAGCACTGATTCAAAACAATATCTAAATTTTAAATCATGTCATCCAAAACATACAAAAGTTAATATTCCGTTTTCACTTGCAAGGAGAATCTGTACAATTGTATCAGACAAAAACATATTACAAACTAGACTAAAGGAACTTGCCACTACCCTACTTAAAAGAAAATTCCCGAAAGAGGTAATAAAAACAGGTATAAGGAAAGCATTACAAATTCCTAGAACAATCTTACTTCAAGTTAAAGAAAAGTCACAAGACAAAATTTTACCATACATTTCTACGTGCAATCCAAGAAACAGAGAATTGTTTGGAATAATCAAAACAAAAATAATATCAAACAGGGAATGCCACGTACCAAAAACGCAGCCTCCCCAAAACGAACCCCACAGCACCCAGAAGTGCACACCACCAACACACACACACACACACACACACGCACACACACACGACACACACACACACACAATCATGTACACACACACATATACACTACCAACACACACTAGCATACAAAGCAAACACACGAGGACAAAACGAACAAATAAAGGAACACAGTGGGGCACCGCCTTGGAACGGTCAGTGGCAAAAACACCACTGGGGAGCTTAAACCGGTTTATGGTGCGCACCCAACCTCACTCTTACCCCCACCATGTTCCAAAGTCACAGGACAGTGTAAATAAAAGTAATCCCTGCTAGGTGAATCTCTAACACACGCAATGGAAACAAAAGGCATGGTATGTAAAACACAAAAATACTCGTGTATAAATATATAAAAAGCAAACCTTGAGAACCAAAAAACGTATGTACTCAATGCCTTTGCAGAAGGCAGAGCACCAAGAGAAACACCCTTAAGGGCCCGACGAAACAGGCCAGAGGACAGAAATCAAAACAGTTTCGTCCCAGTGGGATTTAAAAACTGCCCATCACAGAGTCCTCCCCCTCTTCCGTCAGACACAATCAAAGAGGGAAGCATAGCGTCCAACTGTAAACGGGTTGAACACCAAACATGCGGTGTGTCTCAAAACAGTTGGGTCGTAACCTCTTTTAACAAAACGTTTTATAATTTTAGCAAATACAGTTGGAAAATTGCCATGACCCAAAATCTTACGAAGTTTGTAAACCACATCCCCATAAAAATCGGGTTTTGAAATACCTTCTCGCAGAAGAGTCTTTAGATTACTATTGAATTTCAAAACCAAATCAGAATTACGATAGTAAAATTTAGCAAAATATTTACGCAATTTGTAATAACGGTAGCCCTGTTGAAGAAGTTTATTTGTAATATATTGATTACGTTCATTGAAATCCTCAACATAACTACACGCTCTGGCAAACCGAATTAACTGAGAAATGTATACCCCATAAGATGTAGCATGAGGTACATCCCCATCCAAATGGGGGAAATTTACAATACTAAAATTAAAATCATCCCTCTTGTCATAAATTTTGGTATGTATAATATTGTTATAAATAGAGAGATGTAAATCTAAAAATGAAGCACCAGTATCCAAATTGTTAGTTTTAATTAACTGGAGTTCCCGGGGATAAATAGTGTCCACCAATTGACCAAAAAACGGGTTATCCATATTAAGAATATCATCCAGATAGCGTGATGTATTATTAAAAGCAGTGATAATGTCTGCCTGCGTGTCTGGAGAAAGACTCAACATAAAGTCTCTTTCATAACAATATAAAAACAAATCTGCGACAAGGGGTGCACAATTTGTTCCCATGGGAATACCGATTACTTGTCTGAAAACTGCATTCCCAAACCTTATATAAATGTTGTTCAATAAAAAGGAAAGGGCTTTACAAACTTCGTCACAGGTCCACATAGTATAATGTTTAACAATACAGCTAGTAAAAAAAGCTTTATCGAAATTGCAGGCGAGAAATGTAACATTCTCCCTGGCAAAAGTCTTTTGAATTAGGGCAGTTAGCTTGTCATTTATCAAATTATGTGGTAAAGTGGTATACAGAGTAGAAAAATCGTATGTACTGACTGAAGTTACTTTGTAATTATTAACTTTAAACTTATCCAGGATTTCGCCAGAATTTTTGATCGACCAAAATAAATGTTTACCAGAGTTTTCGTATACTTTATCACAATATCTTTTCACGTGGGCTTTTAGCAGTTAGGCAAGATGTTAATAGTTTTGAAATATTTGTAGTGGTACAAGAGCTTGAATTAGCGATGAAACGAGCTTTATATGGTTGTTTATGTAATTTAGGAATCCAGTACATAGTAGGAAGTTTAATATGTTGATCATCTATACGAACTTTCAAATTAGAAACTTCACTGATGTGATCAGTGACCACATTTTGTTCAACGGAAGGACTCAATATATAAGCTTTAGTGCTATTTAGTTCGTTTTGTAAAACATTAATATAATGTAGGCGTCAAATGATGATAATATTGTTGGCCGCCTTGTCTGCTGGAACTAAGACATATTTAGAATGAAATTCTTGGATTTCCTTTTTCAGATGTCTTAAAGTAAACTTGGGTTTTGATGGAAGTAGGTGTTCATTTGTTTGGTAAAATTTTATACGAGAATCGACAATGTTAAAAATACTTCGTTTCCAAGACGTTAATGCATTTGGATCAGCATTCTCACGACGACACCATTTAACACAAAAAGTTTCGATGGATTCCGCAATATGACCACGACAAGCATGAAAATCAATAGTAGATGGAATTCTGTATTTTGGTCCTTTAAAGAATAAATTACGAATACGCTTGTCTTTAATAATATCAAAATTACCAGTGATGACATGACCGGCATCTGAATAGCAAAATTTCGAGTTTTTACATTCGCAGTAAGAAGGGGTATTTGTTTGAACATCTAGGTCGGAAACAATTTTATTGTAATTGAATATAACATTTCTAACAGGTGTTTTATATTTATTACAGATAATAGGAACTTCGGAGTTTCGGAAATACTTAGGCACAGAATCAATGACACGTCTATCACGAAACATACTGGGTATATCGATGAAGTCAATACCTTTATTAATGAAATGAATTTTAAGAAAATGTCTATCATGATCAGATTGAGTGTCAATATGTGGACGGAGAACGTGTTGTGTGTAATGTTGGATAAGATATGACACAGTATAAAACGGATCTGTTTGAATAACGTACTGGTCCGCTTCCTCGTCTAGTTTTTTAAGAGACTGAATAGATAAAGATGTGAGACGAGAAAACATTGAATGTCCACCAGAGTTTGAAAGAATTATATCGAGGTCTGCAACAGAAATATTGACTTTTGATTTGCGCTTAATATTACCATTGCGTCTAATTCCATGAGACCTAGATTTACGTTTCCTAATATTTAAAATTGAAAATATATCGATATCAGGGTTTTTAGAGATATTACCTTCTTGATAAATATTATCATTTAAGCCCAACGGAAACGGTGACTGTAAATTTTTAATCCATTTGAATTCTGCTAAATGTCTGGCTTTGATTTTAAAACTAGATGTACAATTTATATCATAGACGATTTGCTCTACTGGCTGAATGGTTACCTGATCAATTGTATGGCCAGATTTACGAAAGTGTATAAATATTAAGACATGATCAGAAAATGGAAAAATTGATAAACAATACTAAAGTCATTAAATGCAAAAGACAACTACCCAATTTAAAACACTTTCTAATAAATTCAGAATTCAAACAAAATCAAACAAGTCCTACCGTAAAAAAATGTAAGGAACCGAGATGTGGGCTTTGCAATTATTTAATAGAAGGATCGTCTTTAAAACTGAAAAATAAAATATTTCATGCAAAGGAAAATATGGATTGTACCGTGGAAAATGTATTATATGTTTTAGTTTGCGATGGATGTAATGAATTTTATATAGGTCAAACAGGAGACAAACTTAGAAACAGAAGAACAGTTCACGCACAACAGATAAGAGACCCGTCAACGAGACAATTGCCTTTAAGTGAACATTTAGATACATGAGCCAAAAGAGACCCAAAGTTTTATATTTATCCATTTTATAAATTTCATACCAATAACGTTTCAGCTAGGTTATCTAGAGAGCAATATTTTATAAACATTTTTGAACCAAAATTGAATAGCGTTAATTGACGTCCTATTTTTAGACTAAAAAATATAACTGACGTCATCAATATTGACGTACGTTGTGTACGTTTCAAAGCAATTACACATATTTTGACGCCATATTTGCCCTGATGAGCATGAAAGCGAAACCGGTTGGCAAATAATCATTTAATTATCTCATGGACTGTGTTTTTATCTTTTAATATATATATATATATATATATATATATATATATATATATATATGACTAACAGCTCACCAAGCAGAGTAGCTAAATAAAGCTGCAATTAGAATCTAAAAATAACTGCTAAATTCTGATATTTATTTTTTGAACATTTTGTTAAAATGGAGTTGTTCGCATACATTTGCTTAATTTCATCTTTTTATAAAACACTGATGTTCGATAGTATTTTAACACAAACATAAGCGCTCGAATATCTAAAAGACCAAACCAAACTGGGTTTCGACTATATGCCGCCTCTTTCGTAAATGATAACCCGGCGCAATAAAAGCATGATTAATATACGCTTGCAAGCATATTGCATGTATTGAATACTGTTTTTAGTCTCGTACATTTTATCAATATAATCTCTTTATTTATATATTAAATGTTTTCGATCATAATACAAATGTACTTGTTATGATAACAGGTGTACACGTTTCTTTAAGAATATGAATCATCAAGTGAACCCTTTATCCGCAACAAGATAAAGATTTATTATGCAACTGCCATGACGACGACCCAATAACGCTTGTCTGATATTTGTTGATATCGAGACGTCTGATATCACAGGACAGTGTTATTATGACACTGTCCTGATATCACGTTTTAGGCCCCGCCCACTTTAGACATTAAGTGAGATTTCTGAAATAATATCTAGGCTATTGTGGATTTCTTACACGCTACACAATAAATTAACTTTTCGGTAGCTACTACAGAGGTGCGTTTCATTAAAATTTCTGGGAATACAAGCAAACCGCACATCACATAAAATCGAAAAATGATTGTAGAATTTTTATTTTTGAATTAAATATAGTGTTGTGGGTATTCATTTTCTTAGTTAGATCATTATCTATCCATCTATAGCAATTTCGAAGCAATTTTCGAGAAAAAGTTGATTTTCATTTTTTCACCCCCCTTCCTTTTTTCACACTAACGTCTTATTACTTGAATGATATGAGCTGAAACGTTATAAGCCGCCTCTAAAACTTGTACAAATGCTTTTTAGGTATGTTTTAATGTTCAGTATTTCCTAAAAAGCATAACATTAACATGATTAACGGTGCTGGATTTAAAACGCCGATTTAAACCGTTGATGACGTCATAAACCCAACGTAAATCACTTAATTTACTTCTTTGATTTTAATTGTGAAAAGGGAAAATTGAAGGCAGCTGCATAATAAATAGAATACAAGGTTACTGTCTTTTGATAACAGTTGATATCGAACTCGGATGAATATCGACCAGAAAGCCTCGGCAAGCCTCGGCTTCCCTGGCCGATATCATCCTCGTCCGATATCAACTGTTATCAAAAGACAGTAACCTTATATTCTCTATATATTTCTCTACGTACAGTATATAATCATAAGGATTACAGAATAATACAACTTGAGATATTCAATGACGCTAACAAAGTTTGGCGTAAGCGATGCTGACCGCCACTATCGCAGAAATAAACCGAGCACCATCGTTTCTACGCATTCTGTATACTCTTATTTCAAGTTCATGCCCTTTGAATTAGCCTCGGAAAATTTATATTTAATATAAAAAATGTATATTCATGATTATAATACTTCTACTAAACGCATATTTGAAAGTAACGGCAAAAGTATCTCCCCTATATGCAATGTTGATCAAATATGACAAATTCACAAAAGAATGTTAGATACTGTACATTCTTTTTTGCGCTTCAAGTCGTTAAAAGCGATATTTGTTGATACACATTGAGGTGAGTTCAATAGCACAAACTTTGTAAGAAGTTAAAACAATTTACGTACAAGTACCTTTCGCATTTACTCTTCTCTTTGTAAAGTTTGTTTATTCATAAATCGCTACAAATGGAAGTTTGCTCAAAACGACGTTTTATAGAAGGAACATTAATTTCTGTAGACTAAACTAACAGTGAAACAAATATATCATGCAATTCTATAAACATACAATACGATGACACACATAACTTTCTTCAAACCTCCCTCACGTGAAGTAATTAAGATGTGACAATCAGTTTTAAGTTTCTAAACAATAAAACGAAGATAAAAAGGGATATTTACATATTAAATATCTATACACACATGAAAGGTCCTTTTCTACGAAAGCCGAGAAGAGTCAAATAAAAAACGAAAAAGGAGTAAATAAACGCGTACGTACGAGAATAAAACGCGTACCTAATGGAATAAAATGACTTACATATGAAAGAGACACACCAAGGAGAAGTCAATGTCACATTTCAGAGTCAAAATACTGTTTTAGCCAAATATTTAGATCTTGAATGACTTGCAAAACATAACATATGTTCTTACTATATACTAGCTTAAGGTCATGATATTATATCCCCAAGCCCTTTAGTTTATACTAATTTATTTAAGCTCGATTGCGAAGAAAGCTTGTAGCTTATCAAGTCATTAACGAGTCCGTTTCCTGGAAAAACCAGTACTGGTGTCATATGAGGAGGTGCGGTCGTGACCCCAGTGTTTCTCGGCTATCTTGGTTAATCATATAGTTGAGCTTATTGTAATGAGAAATGCCATTCCTTGTGACAAGGCGCGTTTGTGGTGTTCTTTTCATTATGTTCAGTGATAGCTCTAGTTGGGATATATGTACAATAACACAAGTTGAAAATGGCCAATTTTCTCTAAGTCAAGGGCCTCCGTGGCCGATGGTTAAAACACCAACTTGAAATCATTGTAACCTCTCATAGATTTAGGGACATGGGTTCGAGTCCTGCTACCGACAATGTCGCTTGGTGAGAAAGTTGGCAGTTTCTTACAGAGAACATGGCTCTAGTACTGGATCTTCCTATGAACGATGGCTAGGTAAACTGCCCGCCTGTAAAAATAACTAAAATACGGTTGAAACGGGCGTTAGACTCCACCAACAACAATATACAGGTTCATTTTGTTTCACTAAAGCTTTCTTAATATTATATTTTCTAAGAGTATGAACAAGTGATAAAAGTTTTTCTCTCTGATAGTCACTTTAAGCAATAAATAGTGCTAAAATTCGAAACCACTTGAATGAATACACGAAAGGTGAAAAATACCCTCGCAACTCCACACTGACGAGAAAAATAAAAGGGAGAATAAATATACATGTATTGATCACTACACAGACAAATTGAACAATATTGAAACATTCGATATCAGTTTTTTAAAAGAACTGTTTCATTCCTAACTAGTTCATGAGCACGAATCAAGAACTAATAAACCTTTCTATGGTGGTTTTTAAGTGTTCATGATTTGATAAACTGAATTTAGCAGTGGTTTAACGTCTAAGCTCATCAATACAATAACTGGACATAAATCACAGAGGCACACACTATCAAAAATTAGTGGTTAAAGTCACAGGATCTCTTTGTGAATTTCCGGATATTGTAAAATAACTGATAGGATAGTGATAGAACCATGTTCTATTCACTCTAAAACAATGTTGACACATTAATGTCTTTTGTATTCAAATCGTTTCTTCACGAAAAAAGAGTTGCCAGAAAGTCTTTCCTATTTTTTACAATATCATGGGAAAAATACTGCTTTAATTCGAACATATACATCGATTTAAACAGTTAAGTTAGGACTGTTCTTGGTATAAATAAATGTCATTTACGCCTGTAAGACATCTTTCTTCGCAATATAAGAGTTACCTGGGACTTTATGGAAGATGCCTTTAATGACACTTTGAAACAGGATTTTTTTTCAAATAATTAACAGTATCTTACAGCTTCTACTGTACAGTGAAAATATGGGAAAACTCGCGAAATACACCTTAAAACTGTAAACTGTGAGTTTTAAAATCGTTTTTGTAACTTTCAGATATCCTATACCCGGTGTGGCTATACCTGCAAAGCACAGTGAACTATATCGTTTAATTCTCGTACGTACGCGTTTAATTCTCGTATGTACGCGTTTTATTCTCGTACGTACGCGTTTAATTCTCATATGTACGCGTTTTTTTCTCGTACGTTCGTGTTTATTTCTCGTACGTACGCGTTTAATTCTCGCATGTACGCGTTTAATTCTCGTATGTACGCGTTTAATTCTCGTACGTACGCGTTTAAATCTCGTACGTACGCGTTTTATTCTCGTATGTACGCGTTTATTGACTCTTTTTTTGTTTTTTATTTGACCCTTCTCGGCTTTCGTACTTTTTGAAATAAGTTTGTGAAATAGTTTGTGAAATAAGTATTGAAAATGTTCTTTAAAATGTCTACAAGTATCCTATAACATTTCCATATGTTGATGAATGACTATCCCAGTCTTTAATTTTTATGCTTTTGTTTAAGATACATTGTAGTTTAAAGCAATTGTATGTGTTGACGAATGGCTTTATACAGGTATATTTATCGTTAGAAAGCGAACACGGTATAAATTTAACACGGCATTCTGTCAACAATTTCAGCAGTAAAGTTTATTTTGCAAATTTATTAAATAGACCATAACGCATTTCAATCAAACCTAGAAACAAGACGAAAATAAGTTTATCAGTGAAGTTTTGGTCACATCGTAATTAAGTCCTGTTTCGTCGTATCGCGTCACGTTCGTTGCTTCAAATTAAGAGGATGAGAATCCTTTCAAGGAAATCAGAACAGTACTGTGTATTACTGGAGTATTACAAGCAAGACTTTAATATCCTAAGCCTTCAGGAAAACATTTGTTTAAAGGAGGGTAAATAATTCATTTTTTTCTGAAGATTTAGTTTTATACGGTACTGCCAACGGTAACTTTTGCCATATTTTGCGATCTGGTTCCGTTTCGTTTGCAGTTGGTTTGCGCTCAGGTTCTGTTATACCGGTGTAGCAGTTTTTGCGATCTAATTTTCTGACTCCTCTCAAAACAAATGGTACCTTTTTAGAGAGATATTTAAAGCTGAAAAGAGGCGGTAAATTGCGAGTTGATGTAAAAAGTATTACAGTAGAGTATCACCTAGCTGGTCATATATCATTACGTATTCTTTACTAAAAGTATTCTGTAAACTTCAAACGATGGGGTTGTTGTCAGATGTTAAAGGAAACGTCGTAACACATCCTATGAAAATAAAACAGATAGTTTACAATCTGACATCGTGCCTTTGTTTCGATAAGTCACCTCAAAGCTGTTGAATCCCCATCTCAAAGCCGCCCTGCCGGAATAATCAGACTTCATGGTACATGTTTGATCCACCAAATTGTCTTAAGGGACTTAAGTAACATGTATTGTAAGTCTCAACTGGTATATAAAATCTCAGTGTCTTCTGACATCATCATCACCATTTTTGATAATTTGATGCAACTTGTGATTGTATATAGACCTGCGTACCACGATTAATGTAGGACTAAACACTTTTTATAATGGTTTTCAAACTTTAACTATGAGAATGAATTTGTTATTTCATGGTTTATATAATGTTGTTCTTTTTTCATTTATTTTTCATGTCGACGTTTATTCGGTAGCAGGGCTTGAACTCATGACGCTCAATCTATAAGATGATTTCAAGTATAATCACTCGACCACATAGCCGGATGACCATGGCTAAGTTGGTGGAGCGATCGTCATGTGAAAGGAGCGTGTGATCGGATTCTAACCAATTATAATTTCTTATGAAAATTAAGTGAGGAGTCTAAAGCAGCTTCGTGTCATTCAAGTACATAATTATGCGTATTTGTAATCGAATCGGAAAATCAACATGAATATTTATTATTTATTTATACATGTGAATATAGCATACGCTATATTTATAATTATAGTTTTCAGTGATTTAGTTTAGTAAATTTTTGCTCATTTGTTAGAGTGCTTTTTGCGAAGTTTAAGATATTTTCTTAGTCATTTCAAACTGTGTGCTGTGTACATGAGACGGGAATTAACCTTAATGTAGCCCCAGAGTTTAACTGAAATTGCAAGAATTTATGTAAACCCTCGCATTTTTGGAAGGATGTTTTCATTTTCTTTATAGATTATACCGTAAAGACGGTATGATTACTATAAAAAGTCACTAAATGTAGAATAATTTAATTGTCTTACCTATAAAAATATACTGCATCATATATTTATATATAATTATCATAGATTAATTATGTATCTGATCCTTGCTACAATGCTGCTTTTCGCCTTTGAATCAGCTTAGCAATATGTTTCTAATTATGCATAACTGTGAACATTTCACTCTTATATTATACATGTTCATGTAGCAATATGGTTCTCATAAACAAAAGTGAACTAATTGTGAATTAAAGATTGTAGTTGTAAATAATAGTGACTAGTCCGTATAGCTTTTAGTCACTTGTATACCTAAATCATGTGCCATCATTTCGGCTGTGTATATGCCTATACCTTCAGTTGCTCTTTTCAAAATGTGCACACTGTCATCTATCTGTTTCTTTGCTTGTATTTGTTCAAGTTGTGCAAATGCTACAAAGTTAATTTCATTATTATTTTGTGCATGTATAAATAGCAACATGGTACATGTTATCATAAACAAATGTGAATTAAATGTGTATTTGTCAGACATATATTAATTGTAGATGTAAATCTTTTACGAAATAACATTTAACATTTAGTAAATTGTAAGATCAAAACGAAATTAGAAACTAAAATTTGAGAGCTTATTAACACTAAATAACATTAAACATTATGTAACAAGTCCGTAGATGCTTAGTTACTTTTGCACTAAAAGCATCTGCCATTGTTTCTGCTCTGTACTTACGCAGAATGTGAATTTGTCAAATAATTATATGTTGTACATTGTGTAGATGTAAATCTTTCACTAACAAACTCGATTGTGACGAGTTCATGCATGTTTTAGTTACTTGTGTACCTCAGTAATTTACAAGAGTTTCTTGTCTGTACTTACTCGACATTTTCTTTTCAGTTGCTGATTTCAACATCTGCAGCCTATCATCTGTATGTTCCTCGGCTTTTCTTTGTTCTAGTTGTGTAAATTCTTCAAGTTAATTTCACTTCTATTTTAAGTATGTATATGTAGCGACATGGGAATCATAAACAAACGTGAATTTTTCAAAAAATTATAAATTGTAGATGTAAATCTTACATAGGTAAATGACGAGTGCCTGCATATTTTAGTTATTTGTGTACCTAAATCGCGTGTCATTGTTTCTGCTCTGTACTTACGCAGTTTGATCCTTTCAATTTCTGTTGTTAACCTCTTCAGTCTATCATCCATGTGTTCCTTGGCTTCTCTCCTTTCTAGTTGTGCGAATTCTATCAAAGCATTCAGTTGTTCATCACGTTTTTGTTCATCGTTACCAGTTTTACATTCTGCTTTTGCAACAAGTCTGTAGCACTCTATGATTTCCTGGACTGAATCGTGAAGTTTGGTGTAACTGTGGACATTAAAAATGTTATTTTCACTAACAATCTACGTGTACAGGAAACGCTTATGATATTGTACAATGATTGAAAAAGGTTTATCCGAAGTCAATAAGCAGTGATGTATTGTGCTACAATATTGACCCGACACTCTTTAATCAGTGGTGTAGTGGTAAGATGCTCAACTTGTATGCAAGGTTCCATGTGTTCGAATTCAATTTCAAATTGATGTTTTATAAGAGTATGGCTATTGCATTTAATTTGTGACACTGTCTTATGCACCGTTTTCGCTTTTATATATTCTATGATTTCTGTTTTTTTAATATTTTTATTGTTGGTTTAATAACTTTGCTTTGCTTTCTGTGTTTTTATTTTTATGTATCAATACTTATAATGGATATTCATGGCATTTCAGGAATAACATAGGATTACATCGTCCGATGAATGAATGTTTTCCCGTCTGTTCTTGAGTTATCTTCGAAATCCTTCGATATATTGACCGAGGCAATCTTATCTTTAGAGCGTTTAGCTGTTTTGATGATTTGCTCGTCGGCATACAAATGTATGCAGGACGACGGAGAAAGAATGCTCAAATAGTTATTCTAATATGCCTACGGTATATTTCTATAGTCAATTCGAGTGCATTAATATGATTAAAGCACTCGGAAAAGTAGGCGGAGTTTCGGACATGGAAGTAGCTCCTTCCGACTTTTCTGATTTACTCCCGCGCAAAAATAAAATGTAGAAATGGAAATAATATCAATATAAATACATCAGTCGCATGAACAAGATTTGTTTAAGAACCTAAATATTATTTTTGAATGCGTCAAGTAAGCCTTAGAATACCCTCACCTTGTTTTCCTTAAAAAAGGCCAAGAAATTCAGGATTAACAGTCATACAATGTTTTGATTCCGGGAGACAAAACTATGAATGAAAACGTTTACGTCATCACACTGACGTCATTACTCCACGTTAAAACGTTGTACAGTTCAAATTAACGGTACGCAATTGGCTGTTTTGTTAGGTTCTGAATCTGACGTCTTCTGCATAATGTCAGTCAGGTATTTCTTTTTATATTTTATGTATTAGATGATTAAACTAAAATAAGTTTGTATAATATAGTTATGTTTGATATCTTGAATGGTTGCCCGAATAGGGGAGTGAATTCCAACAGCTACTACTTATTCTGTTTTACACATTACCGCCGAACTGAAAAAAAGTCCGTAGTAGTTAAGATAGTTTTCAAAAAATCGGCTTCTAAGAATCGAAATAATCTATGTCTTGGAGTGCTTTATCGAAATTGAAGCATTTCCCGTCGGTAATGTGCCTGCGTAATAATTCACTCGGGCTTCGCCCTTGTGAATTATTCCGCCAGGCACATTACCTCCCGGGAATGCTTCAATTTCGATAAAGTACTCCAAGCCATAGATTATTTCTTAATTAAAAATCTTGAAACCCCGTATTGAAAAAAGACAATAGTGAATATATTTAAGGCATCGAAACGATTAAAAAAATGTAAAACAAAACATCAAGCAAGACTCGAACCTGCAAACACTGGTAAGATTGGTAGTCAAATGCTTGATCCACTACACCTTTGCGGAATGCGATATCTGGAAAAGTACGAAATTGATATTTCATACGATCAATCGCTTGTTGTATTTTTATCCGAAGATTATCGACCACTTTCGAAATATTCAGCCAGTTCAATATTGTCGCATAATATAGCAACAGTTTTATCCGTTTAATGAGACCGTATTTGATGCCGATAGATTACAACATGTTTTACAGAAAATATATGAATTAACCATATAAAAAGCGAAATTTGAAATATTGCAAATAACTAACATATATTTACGTGCAATAGTATAGATTACCTACGTGCCGTCATAGGCAAACTGTAATTATGCATATAAATAATAACAGAGGATAACAGTAACTATTTTATTTTTTTTACACTTCCCTTTATTTCCATTTTGTTCATAGCAGAAAACGGCCATCAACAGGTCGTTATACATTAAATTATCAACCCGTGATTTTTTTTCAAAGATAGACATTATGGACACGATGGTGAAAGTAATAATTATAATTTAAGAAATGCCCAAGATTATACGGTTATGGTAGGAAGAACAACGCTTTTTCTAAACTCGTTCGTACCATCCAGTGTTAATGTATGGAATACTATACCTGAAGAAATAAGAAATTCCCCGTCATTGTATAGTTTCAAGAACTCACTCAAAAGCAACTTATTTCGGGCAAATGTTATTCCAACATACTACTTCAAAGGGCCAAGGTTCTTGACTATCCATCACGCACGCTTAAGGAACGGCTGCAGTAATTTAAAAGCACATCTGTTTAAAAATCACTTAAGTAATGACGAAAACTGTAACTGTCAAAGCGGAATTGAGGATGTAGATCACTATTTTTTCAAATGTTCATTGTTTTTACAACAAAGAATCATTCTTTTCAGAGCAACACGTCAGTATCATCCCTTAAATGTAAATACCTTGCTTTATGGAAGAGAAGTACTTTCGGATGAAGAAAATTTAATTATCTTTTCTGCAGTTCAAAAATTCATACAAGACACAGCTAGATTTGCAAATTAGCGTGTTTTTTGCGTTTTTTGTTGTTGTTTTTATATAAATATAAAAATATATATCTTTTGGCGACCACGAACTTGGAACGAGCACACACACACACACACACACACACACACACACACACACACACACACACACACACACACACACACACACACACACACACACACACACACACACACACACACACACACACACACACACACACACACACACACACACACACACACACACACACACACACACACACACACACACACACACACACACACACACACACACACACACACACACACACACACACACACACACACACACACACACACACACACACACACACACACACACACACACACACACACAAGCACATGGAGTTGCTTCTAGTACTTAAGTTACTAAAATTGTTGGTTAAAATGAACCTACGTGTAACTGTTCTGTAGCCATAATTTACTTCTGTAATTGTATTGTATTGAGGAGAGCCATCTTATAAGTGGAAAGCACTTGTGGCTCAAACCATTTGCTGATTTTATGGCAATAAACTATGTTTAAACTAAACTATGCAAAATCAAGAAAAAATAGCGTTGTTAATTTTCACATTACTAAGCAGCATTGGGTACTGGTGACGGGCAGTCTGGTCAACATCAGACACCAACGCCTTGCACTTGATGTACAGTCGTTAATATGACAGTCTTCTAGGTGAAGGGAACTTTACCACGAACATTGAGATCATAACGAGTTTCATTTTCATAACTTATCTTACCAAGTTCTTGCTTGGCAGTAAACAAAGCGAGGCTATCATTTGCAAACGTGTTAAGAATCAAGTTTCATTCTATTTTTATTACAAATATCACTTACAGTGTATTAATGGCACGAGTATTCACTTATCGAAAATTAACGCCACAAAACATAAGATTTTATTTCTAACGTATCAATACAATCTCTGTAACTCTTTACTATCACTAGTATCATCATTCTGTCCTGTCTGTACATAGCGATACGTTGTCAAGCTTGGAGTTATTTAGGTATGAGACGCCTAAATACATTTCCATAGACTTACATTATAAGGGTTTCTTCCGGTGCGACTACCCAAAATATCACCGACTGCTGAAATAACTTTATTTTGTAGAATCATCCTGGTCCCACATAAAAATAACAAAATTTATACATGTGATCCAATACTTTATGCCAGTAATTTGGAGCTCAATGACACCACCCCCAATTTTGTGGCAGTTTTAGTGGTCACCGACCAAATATGTCAGTATTTTCAAATACCAAATATTTTGATTATAATTTATATCCAGATTTTTCTCTTCATATTTCATTTGTGATCTATCATGCAGCGCTTATTCCGAACTAATTTTTCTTGTATGCATCCACTTAGTTTCAGCCAATCAGCAATCAAACACATAGTGTAGGTCCGCATGTTCCCTAGACAAAATAACCTGCTTCCGCTTTTCACCGATTTAGGGGTCTCATACCTACAATCTTAGATAAAGTCTTATTTCGAACATGTGTTCATAAATTTTCACACGTACAAATGTACGACAGTTGGAACTTTTGCAAAATGTTTCTCAACTTGTTCAAGATTCATGTATCGAAGGAAAGGTAAAATTAGTAATTCATAAATCTATGATTTTATTAGCGCTTCAAATATATCTTATTCGCATTCGCACTTAAAGAATGGTTTGTGGAACTCACGGTCAACCAGTGATGCATCGGTTAACAAGTTCTACTCTATATCTATAATTGTCGGTCGTTATTCAGCTAGAAGCTTACGATTTCTAAATTGTCTTCTTTTATATAGAAAGTAAACTCAAAAATGTTTTTTATCTTTTTAAGTATTTCATCGCTGCCGATTCTCCTTACTTCATTTAATGCACACAGAAATAGTTTTAAAAGTTGAAACTCGTAAATGGCATGAACATGGCGGACGTTAATTTAATTTAGCACTTGAACTGGTGCGAGATAACTTTGCATGTTTGACATCCTCACTAAAGAAAGTACATTCAACCGGTTTAAACACGCAAAAGTGGCAAAATATTTATTTTAACAGTGTTATCGTGTTTCAAATTTATTCAAATTTCATACACAACAAAAACAATATAAAATTGAATTCTTGTAAAAGTTTCAATAATTCATCGCAAAAAATGACTACAATGAAATAAAAACAATAGCGTCATTCAAATAAAAATGTTCAACAGGGGACATCTTTGCGTTTTTAAATCGGTTAAGCGTAATATTATTATTATTATACCAGATTTATTGAGCGCCCTTTTCATATGAAATATACGTTCAAGGGCGCTTTACAAATAAACATGTGACATATCGCAAAAATGTGGAAACTCAAATGACATTTGCAATCATAAGCACAACTTCAAGTGAAACTCAAGTCTTGCAAAACACACACATAGAATGTCATAACCCTTCAAATGTGAGATCATTCGTTAGCGACGAATGACTTGCCGTAGTTCTTTTTATAAAAAATAACAATAGCATATCTATTATGGGTAGGAACAGTCACAGTTGGTATCTATGCGTTGTAGAAAATGTTGAAAAGGTGTGTTTTGAGAGCTCTTTTGAATGAATTTAGTGATGAATCTTTTCTGAGATTGTCAGGGAGAGAATTCCATAGTTTTGCGGCAGCAGCTTTGAAACTTCTATCACCGTAGGAGACCGTTCGACTTTTTTGTGGCACAAGGGTTGTTGCTGCACTTGCTGATCTCAGATTTCTAGTTGGCACGTAAACCTCTAGTAAGACTCTCATGTACACCGGCGACTGCCCATGCAAGGTCTTGAATGTTTGAATGAGAATTTTGTACTTGATTCTATCTTGTATTTGCAGCCAGTGAAGATCTTTAAGGATTGGTGTTATATATTCAAAACGGGTTGTTTTCGTAATAAGACGTGCAGCTGTGTTTTGAACATTTTGCAGTTTGCTCGTTGTTGATTTTGACACGCCATACAAGAGAGCATTGCAGTAATCTAATCGTGAGGTCACCAGCGAGTTTATAAGGGTTTTGGTGGCATCAGTTGTCAAATATGGTCGAATGTGACCAATCTGTCGTATTTGGCCATAGCATGTTCGAGTCACCGAATCAACATGATGGTCCATGTGCATGTTCGAATCAAGCGTAACACCAAGGTTTCGAACAGTTTTTGATGGTTTTATGCTCGAATCGCCAACTTTCAGTTCTAGATTTTCGACATGTTTGGAGTGTTTTTGACTCGAAAAAAGAATTAATTCAGTTTTGTCTGCATTCAGTTTTAACATGTTTGAATTCATCCATGAGATGATTTCTTTTAGGCATTGTTCAACATTGTAATAGTGAAAGTCATACACATTAGATTTGATTAACATTAACCAACCCCACAAAAAGATAGTAGGTTTCCGTGGCGTTAAACAAAGGACAAGTTATTAGCTTGTCTAAATGGAAAATAAACTATAAACATTATATATTCTATATACATGTAGTTTGATAAAATGAATCTATTAGGCTGTCCATTATTCGAGCTGTTGGCTACCCGTTAACACAAGGAATCTAAATATTTTTTGAAATTCTAGCGAATCCCTCATTTTTACTGATACACTCAATATACATGAAAATAAAGGTAATACGCCAACATTTGAAACATCATGCCAATTATCCAGTGAATGCATGTCTCAAGAAATGCTCATCAATGAACAGGAATAAGAGATGTTTACTTAAACAATATGTGCATCCCTTATATGTTTCAAACCGCTGATGTACACACGTTAAAATTCATATTCGCCTGCACATTAATCATTGCAGTGTTCCGTGGAAACAGTATAATTTTGATGAATTTCTGATCAGATATCAATAAGAAACTTATGATTTTTTACCTCTCTCATGTAACTGGCTAAACTATTTAAACAGTTTTTTCCAAGCCGCCCGTTAGCAATACCCGATGCTTCATAATAACGTGAAAATCTTGATTGTGCATATAACTGCATGTATCTATAATGGTGCTGAATATATTAAAGTACATGCGTCCGAAAGTATCAGGCGTGGTGTTTTTACCATTTAGGAATGATGTGTCATTTCTAAATGAACATTTTAAAATAAACTCACCCTTTTTATCTTTTTGTTAAACGACGAACAAATAAATATACCTGATAACAATTGATCTAACATGTACTTTGTTATATATAATGCGGATGTGAATTATTGCTTAGAAAAGCTGTCTAGATATTAACTTATAACGATACTGAATTGATATAATTCTACCGGTACATGTTGCGCAATTTAAGGAGCGCTCGATCTCTAAATCCATGTAATTAAACCTTTCTGACACACTGGAAAAGCAAGGCAGTGATAGGAACTTTAATCAAAACACATTGCTTGCATAGTAAAACGTTTTAAAATGTCAAAAGATACCGATGTAGCTGTATTTTATAATTTATCTCATTTATTTTAGACGTTAACAGCATAACATATACAGCCCTCACAAGAAGGTTATTAGTGTGTTATTCCGTTTAAATAGAGAAAACACAAACAAAAGGGCTATGGATTTTGCCTGAGATTATCTTTATACATGTAGTAGCATTTTGGTAGAGCTGGTTATTTGATCTGGAGATTTAATTTTAGCAACAATTCGGAGACGATAACTTTATATTATTAACTTTAAGTAAATCTACAAATGGCCATGCATCTATAACAAGGAGTGCACAAGCAACCTGATGGAATCTTTCAGGGCCAAATGTTTGCATACAAGGAAACATGTTTTTGAAATACACTAAACCGTGTCGTGAACTGACTGTAGCAAGGACAATGTTACAATTATATTCCTACTCCTTTAAACCGGAGGGATAAGATCAACACAGGTAATTAATGTGTTCTTAGAATCATCAGCATAACAAAAGACATTTTCCATTCTTTTGCATTGAATTGTTGTCTGTCATTTTGTTGGCTGATTTCTTCTCGGACACGTTTTATGGCCCAGTTTTCAACAACAAAAATATTTAATGGTACGGTACATGTTTATAACTGTTGGCAACAACAGCACCCTTCAAATGTAGGTTGCATTATGAATGTCTGTCTCATTAATTAATCAAATCGTTTTGAGTGAGGAACATTCAATCATAAGGTTCCAGATAAAGTTGATCATCTTCTCACTACAATATGTACATTTGTATTATCGAAATACCCTGTTTATGACTTTGCATTCTCATCGATCAGTATTAAATGCGATGGGCGAACCTGACAATATTCAGACATTTTCTTTACGTGTACATGTATAAAGAAGCAGCTTTTATTGTTTCAACTTGAAACTAATTATTTTTTGTATTTTACCGTTGAACTTACCTTTTTTTAACTTTTTCCGTCTCAGTTTTCAACTTCTTTGCTCTTTCCGTAAACAAATAGATTCCATCAAAGACCTGCAATTCATTTTGATATAGAAATGTGAAGTTTAATAAGCGGTCCAAAATCTGTTTTTTTAAGCTGAAACTGATTTCTGATTGCATGCTAGTTTTCAAAAGTAAATTACAAGGATGAATTTTAGGTATCAATTTTTCTGTTCGATTAATTTACTTCGAAGAATTGATACTGAATAATCATTGTGTGTCTTTGCTTACATGTGTAACTAGGAATGTACATACATTTAATCTATAATATTTTGCACAAATATAATTATAAGAAATAAGTAATCAAATTTTCAAAAAGTACCATTTAAAGTGAACTACTTTCATGAAAATACTTAAAACAAATTATATTTAGTGTGTGCATATTTAGACAGTTAATAAAAAAAGACACTCGCAATAGACGTCTACCACAACTATCTTAATTTATACTAATTTATTTCAGCACGATTGTGAAGAGGGCTTGTAGCTTATCGAGTCACTCTCGAGTCCGCTTCCTGGAAAAGTCAGTACTGGTGTCTTATGAGGAAGTACTGTCGTGACCCCAGTGGGGCTCGAAGCCGCAATCTCCGGGATGAGCGGCTTAAACCTTAACCGCTACACCATAACTATCTTGAAGATACAATGTACTGAATATTTGGATAAAAATAATCTATAACATACAAAATATTCCGAAATTAAAACGCAGGTTCTATTAATATTATTTACGGACTGATAATTTAAAGTACACCCCAAAATTTATAAAGTTTAGGAACTTATTATCATGAACTGCATTTTGACACGTCAGAAAGGATTGAATGGATGGTCAAACGCATATTTTAGCTTAATTTGATAGTCTGAATTTAAACATATATATGTGAATACTTTATATTCGTCCAATAAAAGTCGACACTTGTGATTTGTTTTAAGCACATTTAAAGCTTTATTCCAAAAACATCGTAATATATATTTTAGTAAAACATATAATGGAAACCATAATGTCTAGAACAAATTACTGAGAAATGCAAAAAGGGCACAACATTCTCATAATAAATTAATTATATTACAAAATGTTCGTGCTTTTTAGAATTTCGCTGACATATCTGCCACAGTATAAGACTTAAAACTTATTTACGGTTTTCTATTCTCAAGAAATAAATTAATGAAATAAATTGCAATCATGAATTTGTCAAGAAATAAAAGAAAAATTTGTTTCACAATATACGAAAGCATATATATTGCATTTCAATGTGCTAAGGTTATATAGAGACATAATACCTAACATGTCTAATATCTGAATTGCCACATTTGTACCAAAATTAAAAAGGAACACGTGTGAAACTAACTAGCAGACAGTCTTTTCTTATTCTATCTGCCTTGCAAATGTGTAAACAAACTCTTCGATTGGCATACTTTTCATTGCGATGTGATAGTATGCATTTATACTTCAATGTATATTCCAAATATTAGATAAAACTTTAGGACTGGAAGTAATACAATACGTTCTTCAAATTAAATGAAAGATACTGTTTTTCAAATTAAACTTAATGCTTAAAATTACTTTAAATTACAGTAAACTCCGCTTATAACGAACTCATATGGACCTATCAAATTTGTTCCTTATATCCAGAGTTCCTTATATCCATATATCGAACAAGTTCCTTATATACGATGTATGTATATCGAACTAAAATATATATCGAACAAGTATTTTTAATATCAAATGTAACAAAACACGAACCATCAGCTTATAGTTGCTTTTGATTTCCAGGGGCGTAGCTGCCGTTACGCACAATACGCACGTACGTATACATCGCCAGCAAAGATGGAAAACTTAAATGTCCCGAAAATGCAATAAACATGAAAGGGTGAGGTGGGTGAGAGTCACAAGCGATATATCCGGATCTTACCAATTTGTTCTCGCAAAAAAGGCCAAAAATGGCTTAAAAATTCTCAAATTTTCCTCGCTCGTTTCGCTCGCTCAAGTACTACATTATGGAACTTCATTTTAATGAAAGCCTGCAGTCTTAAAAAACATATAATGTTCTCAAAGGACTAACATATCCTACATATGTATCTGTTAAGAAGCCTAAATTATTCAAAACTGTCCAAACATTCCCTGTGGGTACCTGAAGATGGAACAATGAATTCCCACTATCAATTGTGTCCTACTTGAAATTGTCAGATCTGTCAAAATGAACTAAAATGATTAAAGAATGCCAAATTCTTCGCTTGGCTCATGAAATAGGGAAATGTATCTAGCGGTCATAAATGCTTATCCTTTGATTTCAAAATCAATCTATTATATACCTATCATTGATACATAGGTATTTTCCGCAAAATTCGGCAACACATCCATTTTGTAAGGGTGTTTCCCTTTGACTTGCATGTCAATACCGGAAATAACGTCGCTTATCGTTATGTCTTGTTTGTAGGGTTAACTCACGTTGTTTTTCTTCGTATAACAACATCTGCAGAATCCCGAGGGATGGTTGGTGCCCGTGCTCATTAGGGCGAGGGCACCAACATGTGTTTCTGCAGTTGTTATAACACAAAAACAAATAACGTTCGTTTACGCTATTCTACGTCATATTTATGACGTCACCGTGGCACTGTTGATGCCGTGCATGATGTTAGACTTGGGAGACAGGTCCATTGTTTACAATGGCCAATGACTCTATAATGCGCATATTAAATGAAAACGGGTTATTACAGCGCGTGAATCTCCCCGTTAGCACACTTTCTCCTGTTAAAACACCAGCAAAATAGGCAAAAACAGCACATTTTATGCTAGAATATGGAATGACGGCGCATGCAACCCCTATTTCGTGCTAATTAGAATTTCACTTCTATTTTATGCTTGAACGTCATTTAAAATTAAGAGCATTTGTGTAGGCAAGTACCCAAAGGTATATCATAAAAGGTCATTATCATAGTAATGTGATCCAGAAACCGGATTGACTCTCGTTGCGGTCCGCACTCGTATGATGTGATACACAACTCGCGCAAATCCGGTTTTCTTGATCGCATTGTAATACTAATATCCCTATTGTACATCAATGTCTTAACGCATCGGTTTCACGAGGATAGAAACGGATTCTAAATGTTTCCAAGATGTTACGCAACAAACTGAGATCATGAATATAAATATAACATGTAATTATGGAACGCCTTTACTGTCTTATGATGTTGTATTGTATTATACGCAGTCCATTTTCATGTATACGAGGTACATATTTCATTTGACATGGTACATTCTTCATGATAAACAGTGCCTTTTCCGTTATATACGGTGGTTATTTAATAATATGCAGTGCAATCACTTGAAGATACAGTAGAATAACCATTAAATGGTGTGCAAATAACGTCATATGCAATATAAACAGCATTATATGCAGTACAAATGACATTATATGCATTCATTGTTTCGAAACAATGGGTGGTATTTTGATTATATGTAATAGTTTTACCTTTATACGGTGTATGTTGGTCAATAGGTGTGGTAGATGTTAAAATATATGAAGTGCTTGCGATTAATTCTATACGTGGTGAATTATTACTTATTTGTTCATAAAAAACAATGTACGCAATGCATTTGGTAATATACATGGCGGAAACGGCATTTTCTTTTTTATAATGTTCGGTCCATTGTACTATATACATGGTGTATACAGCATTATATGCGGTGCATTTTTCATTACGATGATCATACTTTCCGGCATTCTCCGGAATTATTTATCCGGAAAACACCGATCAATATTTCTATAAATAGCGGTCACGTCGTCAACCATTGAAGTGCGTAATATACATTACCGAATCCATATCTCAATAAATACTTGATGTATTGCATTGAAACTTAAATAATCAAGTCAGATAACTATATCTTGTATATAATGCAAAGTATGGCCCTCTTTTTCGACTGAGAAATTCTGGTTAAAGTTTTGCATGCAATTACATTAAAGCTACTCGCTCACAGTCGTCGTTGAGAAAATTAAATTTTCAACAATGATATACTGGATATATAGAATATAAAACTAAAGGCTAGAATGAAGAACACAAGTAAAAATCTAGGTAAGAATTTGCAAAAATCGATTGAATATCTTGGTTTTACGGCACCTTTACACTAGATCTATGTGTTTATATTGGAATTTCAAAAGCGTGAAATTCTTTCCAATTTGGAAGCGTATTATTTCAAATCTACAGATATACATTACAGTAATTTATACTGGAACCTTTTTTATGACTATTCTTCTAAAATATGTTATTTTCATACAGTTTGAAGAACTTTATTTTTGCACCAAAATCTGACAGCGAGCAGCTTTAAAGTCTATATCTCAATTGCTACTTGATGTATTGCATTTAAACTTTATACAAGGTTTCCCAACAAGTCATCACACCTACGTCAATACTCAAGTTAGATAACTATATCTTGCAAATAATGCAAATTATGGCTCTTTATTTTTCGAGTTAGACATACGTTTAAATCCATATCTCAGTAACATTTGAAGAGCTCGCTTTGGGATTGCTTTTTGTGCCGGTCTGTACAAGGTCAATGTCATCATTACTGAAGATAGAAAACCGGTTTATGCTCAATATCTTCACTATACATAGGTGTATCGACTTCAAACTTGGTGTATAGTAAGAACATGTAAAGATCTCGCATGGGGTGGTTTTGGGATTGTCCAACAAAGGTCAAAGTCACCTTTACTAAAAATAGAATTGATGTAGATAGTGTTTATATTTTTACCTTAATTCTTACACAATTACAAAATACACACAATTACCTATTCTTGGACAAAAAAAAACAACAATATTACTGACAAACTTTCAAATAGTCGAGCGCGCTGTCATGACACAGCTCTTGTTTTTAGAGTAATGGCCCTTATTAACTGTTTTGTTGAAGTTCACTTTTTTCAATAATTATTCAACAGAGTGCAAATCTAGTATATGCAGTTTATCATAGTTATGCTTTTTCACTTGCTAAGCAAACAAGGCCCAGGCACCCCGCTGGTCGTGACCTAGTTTTGATCTAGTAATTTGCAATAAGCAATTGGTAATTAGTGTGTTGTGACTAATATTCCTAATTGGTGCAGTGCTTTAGAAATATCAATGTTTTATGTGAGCATGCAGACAAACAATCTTTGAGGTACATGCAAGCGCCGCCCTACTCGATGTTAACTGTACGGTGTCATGTCAATTTTTTCTTAGATCGCTCGGTAATTTCCGCCCAGAGTATTTTTAGAGACTGTCTTCAAGTATCATCATAATGGGAAAAGCACCGCATATAATGCCGTATGTACAGCTTATATAGTTGTTTGCAACACACATAATTAAAAAGTACTTACTACATATGAAGTTGTTGACACCATGTATATTGACATATGCACCACACATATTGATTTATTATCTTAGTATAAGTAATAATTCACCACGTATACAATGAAACGAACGCACTTCATACATTTAAACTCTACCACACCTATTAATCAACATACAACGTATAAAGTTACAACTACTGCATATAATCAAAATACCACCTCATGTATCGAAAAACTGACTGCATATAATGCTGTTTGTACTGCATATAACGTTGTTTGTACAACATATAATGGTTATAATACTGTATATCCATACTTTTGCAATGCATATTATTAAATAACCACCATATATAAAAGAAAAGGCACTGCATATCACGAAAAAGTTACCTCATCTAAATGTGCATGTACCATGTCAAATGAAATATGTACCTCGTATACATGGAAATGTACTGCGTATAATACAATACAACATAATAAGACAGTAAAGGCGTTCCATATGTAATGGTTAAGATGTTCATGTTTACTGGGCTCCTTACTATCTGTTTGGCGGTAAAAATGAAACATCTAATTATATAAGCAATTCTTAGTCACTCTCTGCTGTAGCAGTCACAGATCCAAGCAACATCGCGAAGATAATCACAATACACTAGAACTCTGCGTACATAGTCAGTAATTATATCACGAGACGTTTGAAGACGTACCAGAGAGCCTGTCTGACTACAGGGCGTATTGGACTTGTGAATTCATATGGACATGGAGTTAATACAAAGGATGATTGTGGACACATTCACTAAAAAAAGAGTCGAGCGTTTGGCCTAACTTTTTCAGGAAATGCAAAACTATGTATGCTTAGAGTATGCTTTAAAATTGTTTGAATAAATGCTGTGATAGCTTTTAACTTTTTCTTCATATTTATATCCCTTATGATTAAGAATAATTCATAAAACGAAGAATGTTCCCACTAACAGTTACTAGTAGGGGGAGCGGGTTCTAGAGAGTTTTTATAAAGGCCATGTTTTATAAATTAAAACAGTTTTCGCACGACACAGACTAGGCAAGAGAACTTTTCAAAGTTTGACAGTTTTGTAATTTCATTCCATATCAACTTTTGTTTCGTCTACATACAATAGATACATAGGTTCTTTGGAAACGCATCTAAATCGTACAGACATTGCTAAAATTTCAGAGCGTTCAGGGGGCCGGAGGTGAAACCAAAAGGAGGTCTAAAGCTAAAAGAATGAGTATTGTCTAGTTGACTTCTACCATGTGTGTTAACTATTGCCTCTGGGGTCAATATTTGCCGTGCCCGGGGGGGGGAATTCGTTTAACATAGACATATATAACAAAACTTTCAAAAACTCTCTTCTCCAAAACCACAAGGCCTATAGGAAAGGTATTTGGTGTGATGCATTGGCTAGTGGTCAAGTTTTACCAAGTTTGTTCAAATCAAACAACTGTGGTCTAAATTGACAAAATATAATATAATTATTAAGAGTTATAGGAAAACCCTTCTTTCCAATGAGTTCCTATAGCAACCAGCGACTAACAACAAAACACTGATTTCTAAGCACCGGGTGATTTACTTAGCAACCACTGATTTCCCCTTGGAACAAATTACAACTTCCTTCGCTACCATTGCTTCTTTTGCAACCAGTTTCTTCCCCTAGGAAAAGTTGACTTTATTTTAGCAACCATTGCTTTCCTTTGCAATCATTTTGTCTCCTAACCACTAGTGACTTCGCCCTGCAATATGTGACATCCCTAGCAGCTTTCAGCACCGTCTTGACACAAATGACTTCCTTTGCAACCATTCATATCCTAAGCAATAGCCTGGTCACCAGGCCCTGAAATATCTCTTTTACTAATAAATATCTATCAGTTTTGTTCTAGAGCCAGTCTACTATCCAGCGCCGATTTCAGGGCCTGGTAAAAGGCGATTCAAAACACCTCAGAAAACTGAGGTGTCTTCAATCAATGCCAAATCTTGACCGTTCTCTCCCAGCAGGTGATTAAATTTTATTGCCTGTTGTTTATAATATACAGCCGATAAAATCTCTTGCGGTAACTAGTGGTCAGTTGTCACTAGAAGATAGGATTTACATGATGAAAATCTTGAATTGAAATAATGTTTTATTTTGTTCACAGACTGGCAGTGATAAAAGTTTATTTATTGAAATGACTCCATGGTTACATTTGTTGCCTTATTTTACCAGTATTTTTTTTATGAAAATGCACTGTTGAACACTTATCACATTATTTAAAACTTGTGTTAACAATTATGGGTCTTTGCACTAAGCATCCTGATTTCATTTTGAACTGCTAATGTTACTTTGGATATAGCTATCTTCTAACAAACCTGGCCTGCAGGATACTTTTACCACAGTAAAACTTCCTGATTTACATAGTAATATCTAAAGACATGTACATTTATCAAATATATCAAAGTGTGTGCAAGAATTGTTTTGAGTATTGACAATAAGATGGCATGTATTGCTGTACAGGGAAATAACCTGGGGAAGTTGGGAAGTCGCCCAGTTTCTATTCAGATCACGCAGACTCTAAATAATATCATCAATTAAAGTTTTCTGAAAATGAAATGAAAAATAAAGCGTGTAGAGTATAATATATTTGCAGAACATTTTTTACAATAAACATAATAAATTGATGAAGTGGGAACATTGTCCAATAAAGTATTCACATAGTATGTAGAATAGTTTCAACTGACAAAATTTATGATATTCAATACAAAATATGAAGCATGTAGAACGCAAAAAAGGTTTAATATGGCAAGACAATTTACTATTTGATAAAAAAAGAAATCTCTAGAATATTTTCTAAAGATATCTCCTAAAATGTGGGAAACATCTCTTAAATTCAGAGATATCTGTGTAAAGTAGAAGATATCTTTCTTTTAGTAGAGATATTTCTCTTGTTTTCAAAGATATCTCCCAGGAATAGAGAGATATCTCTCAATGCAATAGAGATATCTCTCTAACATGCAGAGACATCTCTCCTTTCTCAAAAGATATCTCTGTTAAAGAGAAATCTATTAAAAATTGAGAGATATCATCTTACGCTTAAAGAGATACCTCTGTAACTTTGAGAACAGAAACATATCTCTCAAATGATGTTTAACAGATATATCTGCGAGTAGAAGATACGTCTTAAAATTCATGAGATATCTTTCTGTGATACAAAGATATCTCTCAGCGTGAAAGAGATATCTCTATTAAAACGAAAGATATCACTTTAAAATTGGAAATATATTGAAAGATATCACTTTAAAATTAGAAAGATATATCTTTTGGAATAAATAGTAACATGACTTGCGATAATTTTACAATTATGTGCTTTGACGGAGTACTTTTTTACCGGACATGGCTCAATTTCGACATAGGTCAGGTAGATGCAACACATTGACATGCTCACGCATACCACATACAATACATAATACATGATACATGTAACAGTTAATTATATTAGTCTTTTCTTAATTTAATGGCTTTTAACATTTTAAAGACTCGCATATATAATTACAATAAAATACTAACAGGCGTTTAGGAAATATGATTTTAGTGGATGCTTAGAAAATTATTTCAGTTATTGTTTGGCTTGAATTCTCGTATGTGGTACCTAACTGGCTTTGTAACAGCACAGAAACAGATACTTGTTGCAAGACTAAAAAGATATTTTCATTGTTATACAATTTTCAATATTTGATCAAATAAGTTTTCCAATTTTTTGAAAAATAAGTACGAAATAATGGTGAATTAAAATAATTACATAAGATGAATTATTGATAATTACTGTTCAAAACGGAACACCTAAGCACTGTGACAGAATGATGTTGAAGTTTTGGCTATACAAAGTGTAAATAATACTATTACCTTTAATTAAAGGTTGTGTTTTAATATTTAATAACAACACTTCAAAACATAAATTTTATCAGACTAGTAACTAGTCTACCTAAGCAACTAACAACAGCAGCTGGCTTTGTAGACTAGTTACTAGTCTGATAAAATTTATGTTTTTTCAATATACTATATTTCATGCACTATTTCCAGTCTATTTTATATGATTTTGCTTTATACACTGGGGCAGTTTTATCAGACTAGTAAAAGGCGAAATGGCCAGAGAAGCATGATTGACACCTAACAGCTATAAAATAAACCATGGCTAATTCCTCTGATTGCTGATAACATCTTGTGGTCAGTAATTCATTTGCATAACTGCTGTCAAGTCATTTATCAAGATGCAGAATGAACTTCACAAATGTTCTCTGGTGAGATATTGTATAATATTCTAGGAAAGATTGTAAGGCCTACTCTAAAATTTCAGGATTATGCTACTTACAGTTCACCAGGATAATGTAAATGGGCCAATCTCAAATTCACAGGTTTTAAAAATAAGTACATGTGTATAAGAGAACTGATTATTAAAAGTCTAATGAGTTAATATCAACGAAGTGTTGTTATTAAATATTAAAACACAACCTTTAATTAAAGGTAATAGTATTATTTACACTTTGTATAGCCAAAACTTCAACATTATTCTGTCACAGTGCTTAGGTGTTCCGTTTTGAACAGTAATTATCAATAATTCATCTTATGTAATTATTTTAATTCACCATTATTTCGTACTTATTTTTCAAAAAATTGGAAAACTTATTTGATCAAATATTGAAAATTGTATAACAATGAAAATATCTTTTTAGTCTTGCAACAAGTATCTGTTTCTGTGCTGTAACAAAGCCAATTAGGTACCACATACGAGAATTCAAGCCAAACAATAACTGAAATAATTTTCTAAGCATCCACTAAAATCATATTTCCTAAACGCCTGTTAGTATTTTATTGTAATTATATATGCGAGTCTTTAAAATGTTAAAAGCCATTAAATTAAGAAAAGACTAATATAATTAACTGTTACATGTATCATGTATTATGTATTGTATGTGGTATGCGTGAGCATGTCAATGTGTTGCATCTACCTGACCTATGTCGAAACTGAGCCATGTCCGGTAAAAAAGTACTCCGTCAAAGCACATAATTGTAAAATTATCGCAAGTCATGTTACTATTTATTCCAAAAGATATATCTTTCTAATTTTAAAGTGATATCTTTCAATATATTTCCGATTTTAAAGTGATATCTTTCGTTTTAATAGAGATATCTCTTTCACGCTGAGAGATATCTTTGTATCACAGAAAGATATCTCATGAATTTTAAGACGTATCTTCTACTCGCAGATATATCTGTTAAACATCATTTGAGAGATATGTTTCTGTTCTCAAAGTTACAGAGGTATCTCTTTAAGCGTAAGATGATATCTCTCAATTTTTAATAGATTTGTCTTTAACAGAGATATCTTTTGAGAAAGGAGAGATGTCTCTGCATGTTAGAGAGATATCTCTATTGCATTGAGAGATATCTCTCTATTCCTGGGAGATATCTTTGAAAACAAGAGAAATATCTCTACTAAAAGAAAGATATCTTCTACTTTACACAGATATCTCTGAATTTAAGAGATGTTTCCCACATTTTAGGAGATATCTTTAGAAAATAATCTAGAGATTTCTTTTTTTATCAAATAGTAAATTGTCTTGCCATATTAAACCTTTTTTGCGTTCTACATGCTTCATATTTTGTATTGAATATCATAAATTTTGTCAGTTGAAACTATTCTACATACTATGTGAATACTTTATTGGACAATGTTCCCACTTCATCAATTTATTATGTTTATTGTAAAAAATGTTCTGCAAAATATATTATACTCTACACGCTTTATTTTTCATTTCATTTTCAGAAAACTTTAATTGATGATATTATTTAGAGTCTGCGTGATCTGAATAGAAACTGGGCGACTTCCCAACTTCCCCAGGTTATTTCCCTGTACAGCAATACATGCCATCTTATTGTCAATACTCAAAACAATTCTTGCACACACTTTGATATATTTGATAAATGTACATGTCTTTAGATATTACTATGTAAATCAGGAAGTTTTACTGTGGTAAAAGTATCCTGCAGGCCAGGTTTGTTAGAAGATAGCTATATCCAAAGTAACATTAGCAGTTCAAAATGAAATCAGGATGCTTAGTGCAAAGACCCATAATTGTTAACACAAGTTTTAAATAATGTGATAAGTGTTCAACAGTGCATTTTCATAAAAAAAATACTGGTAAAATAAGGCAACAAATGTAACCATGGAGTCATTTCAATAAATAAACTTTTATCACTGCCAGTCTGTGAACAAAATAAAACATTATTTCAATTCAAGATTTTCATCATGTAAATCCTATCTTCTAGTGACAACTGACCACTAGTTACCGCAAGAGATTTTATCGGCTGTATATTATAAACAACAGGCAATAAAATTTAATCACCTGCTGGGAGAGAACGGTCAAGATTTGGCATTGATTGAAGACACCTCAGTTTTCTGAGGTGTTTTGAATCGCCTTTTACCAGGCCCTGAAATCGGCGCTGGATAGTAGACTGGCTCTAGAACAAAACTGATAGATATTTATTAGTAAAAGAGATATTTCAGGGCCTGGTGACCAGGCTACTGGCTTTGGTAATCACTGACTTCCCGTAGTGATAACTGATTTCCCTTAGCAACAAGTTACTTCCTTAGGTAAGTACACTGGTACTCAGGTGAGCGATATATGGCCATCATGGCCCTCTTGTTTAGCCTTAATAACATGGTAGCATCTGATGATCACGAATACTCTTCTTATGGATAATATAAAGAAGAGAATGGTTGTTCATATAAAGAATTAATTCTGTTAAGACATCTTAAAGAATCTAATTATATAATGTCATGTGACCATAATTGTTTTAGTTGCAGTATGCCTTTCACTCTGTATAGGCTATGTGTGAAAAATGTTACAAACGGTTTTGATACATAATTGTGAGACTCCGTTTCTTGTCTGCTAGCTGTATTTTGAATAAACAAATAATAAACTGATGGAATATGAATAATCATCACCAAATTGTACTGTAGCTGAATGCACTCTAAATGCTTTTTGCGCTTGTCAAACACAAGATTGATGTACAAGGATAATTGTTCATATCTAGCATATTTGCTCTAATCAGATCTCAATTTTAGTACAAGTGTTTAAACATGAAACTTTAAATAATGTAAATAACTAATATTTGAACGGACAACTTCAACACATTCTACAGCTGTCCTTAAACAGCAAGATGCTAACTAAAGCCCAAACTTTTAAATGTAAAACCCATTTTTTAAAATGAGTGTGTCCATGCATTTTACCGCAACTGTGTTTTACATGTATCTATATCTATAATAACTTACTCTAACGCGCATGTCCAGGTATGCTCCCACCAACTTAGTCTTTGAAGTATGTAGGTACTTTGCACTCAATGCAACTGAATTAATCTGAAAGTTATACAAACATCATTAAGAAAAACAAATATAATTTGTTAATACAAAGATTCCTTTGATCTTCAGGATAATATTATCCAATAAATGGCAAGGTATACAATGATTTATATAATCATTTATATAATTTAAAAGTAGTACTGCGCCAACAGATTCTGTCAAAATTCAAAACATACAGTAAATATAGCTTGAAAAGTTCAAGTTACATGTGTTAATACCATTTTCAAACTGACACCAAAACTTGCTCATTATACTTTGGACTCTTTTTATAATCTACACAGTGTATCTCCTAGTTACAGAAAAGTATCGTGTTAAGTGATGAAGGATAACTATATACAATTCATGGGATTTTTACTCCAGAAGCTTTTCAATTTATGAGTGCAAAACAATTTGCGCAAAGGAGAAAATTAATATAAAAACACATAGACGAAGTTGTGTTACTGATATCATTGTAAATCCTAGTCAATTTCTTAAGGGGAAACTCAATAAATTATTTGAAAACTTTCAATGCCAAAACTGTACATGTATGCGAAGTAAAATTTAACAGACTGGTTATTACATATTCATGTCTTTCATTTACTATTGTTATTTCATCTGCTTTGAAAAAATATACTGTAATTTACCGCCTCCTTAGAGGTGGTAAATGATTAAAAGGCTATGTACATCTTGAATGTTATAATTACTTGTAGCATCTATACATTCAACCACTTTTCTAAGTATACACCTAAAAGTAACCTTATAGTTTATTCAATTTTCAAGATATTTTGATGAATATTTCAAAGTCATAAGACCAAAGATTGATATTTAACATTCCATCAGAGTTAGGTACCAAACTCATTGGTCTGCAGCGTTGTTAACACAATAACCCCAATATTCAAAAGTCACAAAAACGTTGAAATTAACAGACTGTCATCAATCTGCGTGAAACACGGACGACCATTTCTGATTCACTAAAATGAAATTAACAGACATGTGGCACTGTTTGATCATTCAAATCCTTTAAGAAGATGTTCTTGGGCAGATGTAAAGTGTGACAAGGAATTTTGAGACTTTTGCCTGATTCTTATTCACCACTTCATTTCGATCGGATGAAGAATACTTGATGGAAAATGAGCACCCTAATGTTTTTTTCAACTCATTTGTGGCTTGGACGTAATCGTTTTCAAGAATTGGTATTTGGTACTTCTAAAGAATCTCTAACGGTCAGTTTGTGGTGTAAAAACGTCACTTTGGAGAAAATACGGCACTGTTTTGAACCAATTGATCCAATGATGAGGTTTGTTGGATAAATGCATGGAATAGAAATTCTGATAAGGTTAGACAGATCAACTCCGTCAATGATTTTAGTATTGAGAGGGTATCTTTATCAAAGCAGGATATTTGAAATTGGTACCAGAAACCGGTTTTCCACAAATACTTTACTGTTCTAGATAATTTAATAGAAATTTAGGATTACCATAATTTACAGTTTTGTGAATTTCACATTTAGGGATGTGGTTATGTAAACTCTCTGAGCCAATGAAATCACCATTTCTGCTCATCAACCTTATACCGAGTATTGAGAGAATGAAATCAATAATTTGTTGGCCAATTTTCATGACCTTATCATTAAAAATGATTTTGGTATGACATATAATAGAGGTGTATACTTAGAAAAGTTGTTGAGTGTACTCCGAAGAAAGATAGCCCATGTGTTGCCTGACTGTTAATTGCACAAAAACATTCCTTATGCATCTTATCAATGGAAAATACATATTAAAATAAAGAGCAGCATTTACTGATAATTCAAATTGAAAAAAGTATAGCTTTCTGACAAACACAAGCGTCAACATTGTTTTAGAGTAAAAAGAGCCCACTTTTATGAATTTATTACTAAATTCATTATTCAACTACAGGTATCACTGAAGATGACGATTACCACCTTGATACTCTTATTCTACGTTAGATGCCTCTTCAGGTTCCGGCCAAATCCGAGCACAACATGCAAATGCTATGCATAAATAGGCTTGGTACAGAACTTATCGCTCCTTTGAGGTTTCGGTGACTGTCAGCCTTGGTATATATCATTCATGTCAATATTTTTTTTTTTTTTGAGGCCCCCAAGATTGGGGTTACCCCGTTTATTTGCTCCGTCATGGGCGTGATAAGGGTCGGAGCGCATCCCCTACCAGCCGTACAATTATCAGACATACTCTGAAACTGCGAAAATGGTATTAAATTTTTACACTGATAATTTAACAGATAAAAAGCATTAATAAACCAATTTCATTGGCGACAATATAATTTGAAATCAGGAAGAAACATGTATTGCAAGGCTTATACAGAAACAAAAGAAAACCTTGCATTGAAACTTCTGTGTTTAAAATATACGCTATTTATCAACCTCACTGAAATGGAAAAAACTCGAAATTATGAAGTGATAAGCGCACATCTCAGATAGATTTGATACGGTCAATTGTACTTGTAATATTTTCCTTCCTAAATGTAGGTTGGTAAATTAATACGTCTTTGATAATGTTCACAAATTTATTTTCATATGAATTGATTGATTTTCGTATAGTTGAAAATTTTTTATTGTTTCTGAATTTCCAGATTAAGAACTTAGTTTCAAAAATGAAAGTGTTCACGATGTTGGGCTGTTTTGATGTAGTATTTTGTGTGCCTAACGCGACCAGAGGGTAATCAAGTTCAATATTTGTTTCAAGCATCCGTTTCATTAGCAGATTTACGCGTTTCCAAAATTGTTGTATTTCCCCACATTCCCAGAAAAGATGTTTCAACGTTTCTCTATTTTTCTTGCATATGTTACATAAACCGTCTGATACGTTCATCAGGGCTAATTTATGCTCTGTAAATAAAACATTGTGTATAAAGCGAAATTGGAAGTATTTAGTTTTCGGAAGACAGTATGATTTATAAATGTTTGACCAGACATTTCTCCACTTACTATTTATATTAAGCCCTAACTTAACCTCCCATTTTGACTCTGCATTTAAAGACGTATTATTATCCCATGCATTTAATTGCGTTAGAATGTCGCGTGATCGCAAGTCTGAAACTTTGAGTTCTTTCCCTTGAATTGTATAAAGTTTTAGATTGCAGTCCAATTTAAAGATGTTTTGATTTCTTGCGCTTGATTCTTGTCCATATTTGAGGATTTTTATATAATCAGCTGGTATGCTACTTCTAACAATTGACCATTCCGAAATCCAATTAGTTTTCTTGTTTAAATGGTTATACATGCAATTATTTGTTACGAATTGTCTGTTCTCAGTATCCCAGATATCGTTGACATTTGACAGATTACTTAGAAGAAATGATTTGATGAATATGGGTTTTTTGTTAAAAATAATTGTCTTATTATTAAAAATGTATGTATTCAAAATATCGTTTTCCGTTATTGGCTTTATACTTCCGATAAAATTACTTCATTCACTGATAGCGTTTTTATAAAACGTTGAGACATGGTGATGATAAGAAATATTGACCAATGATGAACATCTACATAAAAAAATATTTGTAGAAGTGTTGTCGTACGACTGTAAATACATCTTGCCAATGGCATTCCAATTGTCACGTTTCGAATGCATGATTTTATATATCATCTTAACGAACACAGCCGATTGCATGTCCGAAATACTATTTAAATTTATCCCACCGTTGTGTTTATTTCTTTGTAGAGTTAATTTAGATATAAGAGGTTTTTTACTGTCCCATAAAAAATCCGAGACGATCTTTTCTATTTACAATTTGAATTGTTCAGGTATACCTCTAGTTTCCATTTCAAAATTTATTGTTGAGAAAACATACGTTTTAATTATTAAAACTTTTCCTTGTAAAGACAGGTGTCGTGATTTCCAAACCTGAAGCGAATTCTTAATTTTGTTGATTTTAGCCCTCCATATCGCATCGTTATCAACGTTATATCCGTGATGTATACCTAGCGTTTTCACATATGAATTGGTCCACTTAATTGTGTTAAATGTGGGGCGTTTGCCTTTGAGTTTACCTATAAAAATACCAAACGTTTTTTCTTTGTTTAATTTCATTCATGTCAATTATAATTTATTTCTATCCGTGGATGCTTCAACGGATTCTTTGTACACTAAAAGTATGAATAAATCAAAGTACAACTGCTCAAGAAAAATTAGCAGAGCTCAAGATGCCGACTAGGTTTTAGTCGTTATCACTTTTGTAAAGATTCATTCCGGATTACAGTTCCGGTTATTGGTGTCATAGAAATAATCCGAACAAATTTTGTCCACAGACGAACGGACAGACAAAAATATATTAACTAACATGATACTTATATAGCTTCCCCGCGAACCAACCCATATAAGAGTAGATTAAAAGTGATTAAAAGTGCACACAAAAGGATTTATTTATGTGGGCACCTTGGTGAAGGGCTAGACTTTATTGATTAGCGTATGAAAACCTTCCAATGGTTGCTGTAGTGCACTCTCCAATAATGATGCAGACACTAACACATAATAATCACCTTCCAAAAAGGGACCACATCTTGTTTTCAAAGAAACAAATAGATGGCTCTTTTTACGGTATTTCACGGTAGTGCATTTATGAAATGTTCAATGGTAAAATTACTAAAATGTAAAATAAATATTTTCAAAGGAAACACTTTACTTGGTTGTTGCACTTTGTATAATGCATTCGGTCTTACCATGGCTCTTATATCTGGGTAATCATACAGATAAAGATAGGCTAATTCAAGAAATCGGGCAATTGCCCTCTCTGCAAAGTATATTTCAAGCCACGCAATTGTCTGTAGATTACTTGAGTCCTTGTCACCACAATCAGCAGATTCAACCTGTAACTGAAAATTAGTGTAATAAACTTCTATATTTATTTTTGAAACGGTAAACAGTTCAATTTATCTTGCAAACACAATTGATACAGGAAAGCCATGATCGTTCACCTGAACACAAGTCCACTTGCCTCATGGGTGTGGTCAATATGTTTTTACGGTCATAATTTGAACAATCTTAGTAGAGGTGCACTAGGCATTTCTACATGCCAAATATCTAAGCTCTAGGTCTTGTGGTTTCAGAGAAGATTTTAAAAGTTTTTCCTATATAAAAACAAAAATAATATCAAACAGGGAATGCCACGTACCAAAAACGCAGCCTCCCCAAAACGAACCCCACAGCACCCAGAAGTACACACCACCACCACACACACACACACACACGCACACACACACGACACACACACACACAATCATGTACACACACACATATACACTACCAACACACACTAGCATACAAAGCAAACACACGAGGACAAAACGAACAATTAAAGGAACACAGTGGGGCACCGCCTTGGAACGGTCAGTGGCAAAAACACCACTGGGGAGCTTAAACCGGTTTATGGTGCGCACCCAACCTCACTCTTACCCCCACCATGTTCCAAAGTCACAGGACAGTGTAAATAAAAGTAATCCCTGCTAGGTGAATCTCTAACACACGCAATGGAAACAAAAGGCATGGTATGTAAAACACAAAAATGCTCGTGTATAAATATATAAAAAGCAAACCTTGAGAACCAAAAAAACGTATGTACTCAATGCCTTTGCAGAAGGCAGAGCACCAAGAGAAACACCCTTAAGGGCCCGACGAAACAGGCCAGAGGACAGAAATCAAAACAGTTTCGTCCCAGTGGGATTTAAAAACTGCCCATCACAGAGTCCTCCCCCTCTTCCGTCAGACACAATCAAAGAGGGAAGCATAGCGTCCAACTGTAAACGGGTTGAACACCAAACATGCGGTGTGTCTCAAAACAGTTGGGTCGTAACCTCTTTTAACAAAACGTTTTATAATTTTAGCAAATACAGTTGGAAAATTGCCATGACCCAAAATCTTACGAAGTTTGTAAACCACATCCCCATAAAAATCGGGTTTTGAAATACCTTCTCGCAGAAGAGTCTTTAGATTACTATTGAATTTCAAAACCAAATCAGAATTACGATAGTAAAATTTAGCAAAATATTTACGCAATTTGTAATAACGGTAGCCCTGTTGAAGAAGTTTATTTGTAATATATTGATTACGTTCATTGAAATCCTCAACATAACTACACGCTCTGGCAAACCGAATTAACTGAGAAATGTATACCCCATAAGATGTAGCATGAGGTACATGTAAGTCTATGTAAAACCAAGTGACCCCATGGGCGGGGTTAATTTTGACATCTTGGTACAGGTCCACTAGACAATTCCATATGCTAAATATCTAAGTTCTAGGCCTTGTGGTTTCAGAGAAGAAGATTTTTAAGTTTTTCCTTTTTGTTGCCATAGCAACCAGAGTTCTGCATGGAATACAATTATTTGATCAACTTTGATAGAGCTTCATGCAAGGAACATCCCTTCAAAGTTTTATCAACAATGGCTTAGTGGTTTCAGGGGAGATGCCGTTTGCAGGAAATGGTGGTCGGACGGACGAACGACGGACGTAGGACGAAATGCGATCCAGGTAACTCACTCTGGCACTTTGTGCCAGACGAGCTAATAAAAGGAAACATAATTAAAAAAAACATGAAGTAGTAAAAATGAATAATTAATGAAACTACAATGTATATTTTTACTATTTCCTCTGGAGATAATTAAGCGCATAAATAAGTGTACGCAAAGTTCACCATTAACCAAAACTCAAATCTCACGAGATATACAGCCACTTAAAAATAAGCAACATTTCAAAATAAATTCTGGGATAGACAATCCAATTGATCCATCAGCTAAATGTATATCTTTGACAACATCTATTAAATTAACTTGTATATCTTTATCTAGTGAAGAAATATTGGAAGCCATTGATATCCAGTACAACTGTTAAAGGGACGCCACTGCACAGTGTTACAATATATATTGTAAAAGAAAAAGGGAAGCGACTGTACAATATTGCAATGATATCAATTACAACAGTTATTTTCTCCTTGTTTCATAAATGCGCATAGCTTTGCTGACTTACATTGGCCATGTGATATGTTCCATCAAGGTTTGCTATCATTGAACTGCGAGCTAGATGTACTACAGGACCTGGTGCTCTCTGACCTTTGGCAGCTGCATTGATATGCTGTCAAAAAATGTGAGTTTGTACATGATTAGACATTAGTAATGTAATGTGTCCCTTATCATTTGCTCTAATAAAAAGCTATCTCTCCTTACCACTTCTTTTCTATGTTTAAGATATGTATGGTATATTCTGTAAAATTGTGTACAACAAGGACAAGATGGTCCTATATCGCTCAAATTAGTACATAACGAAACACTGACTGAACCTACATGAATAACACACTGAATAAAGATCTCAACATAGAGTTCATCAAGACAAATATTTTTAAAAATTAAATGGAATTACATGTGACCTCTAAAGTGCTAAAAATATTTTTTCTATGAATTGATATAGTGCCCACGTTTCTGACTCCATGTAATCCAGTTTCTGACCCAATTTAGAGATAATCCAGATCCTTATTTAGACCAACTTTCGTGCTAACTGAAACTAATTGTGGTCTTTTTATGTGCTCACAAAAGTTTTATATGATCTGATTTGGTGACATTGATTTTCTATCCATGTTACCCAGTCATGACTTATGTCCAGCCTACAATAAAGAGCATTCATTCATAGCTACATTCCTGGTAATTGGGTAGACAATTTGGTTTCTATAGTGTTCACAAGGTTTTCTTTGAATTGACCCAGTGATCTACTTTTTCAGCCACATGACCCAGTTTCATACTCGGTCTAGATTTCATGAAAACAAGCACTCTTGACTTACTAACATAACAACTAGGTAAATGTGAGGATTTTGAAGTGTTCACAGAGTTTTTTAAGATTTAATCTAATGGGTCCTCTATAGCTCAGTGGTTAGTGCACTGGAAGCAAGAGCAGAAGGTCGTTGGTTCGAACCCCGCCGGAAGCTGGACTCTCCACTTCATATCATTTCTCACCATCTTTCGACAAAATCTGCCTTGTCAAGTTTCTCTATTAGTACCATGTATGTCTCTGCTAACTTGTGACAAAGTCCGAAAGTAGGAATGCTGATAAACAGAAATTCAAAGGGCATAAAACTGGTGTATCCGGAGTATACAGCTAAGTAGCTAAGTAATAGCCCAGTAATAGTTAAGTAAATTGTAGAAAAGTATCGTAGAGTACCATGAGAAAATATATCCCATTACAATAAGCACACAAAGGAAAAAACGAGAAAGTAACAATTGAAATGCAGGTGAAAAGCAGGTGAAAAGTGAAAATCACAGTAGAAAAGCAATGTTCGGCAAAGAGTCCGTGAGAACGTATAGCCAATGACTAGGGCGGGCTGCGGTTGCAAAGATGGAAAGGAAAAAGTGAGAGGGCAGAGAAAGTAGTTTAGGCAGACAGAAAAAAAAATATAATGACCAAATTTTCTAAAAGAATAATCAAGACTATGGTCAATTTGCTTACATAATTAGAGAAGGTTGCGTATATATTATTACCAAGTTTCTAACTCAACCTATAGTTAATCAAAGTGATATTTTGGCCAACTTTCATGAAGACTGATTTAGAAATTTTACCAAAAGGTAAATGTAGACAGGAGACAAGCAGACAAATAAGGGCCATAAAGTTGTCGCAATAGCTCCCCAAGTGCTCTTTTTGGTCAGATGAGATAAAACTGGCATTTAGATAATAAACAAATATACCTCACACCATGTTTCAGCCCATTCCTTAAAATCCACAAGAAAGATGTATGTAGTCTCAAGATTCTCATGGTTAAGATGAATTTCAAAGCTCCTTCTTCCTTCCCGTTTATGGAATGTGCCTTTGTATCCCATCAACAATATCACAAACGCTGGTCGGGAATCTGTCTTGTCTACGTTGTAACATACAAGTCTACCACTGGTCAATGCAACAATTGTCCGCGTCAGTTTTGGTTTACTATAGTAATAAAGTTCTCCTGACATGACAACGTCCTCCAGCATGCCGAATGGTTGAGTTATCTCCAATCGCGAGGTCAAAGATTTTCCCAGTTTTCTGTGGTGAGATTTATGTTTCCTTTGCAATGGTCTGAAAGACGAATATGATATGTGCATTATGGACAAGGAAGTCTAGATATCCAGCACTTATTGTTGCACTTACCTTCCACGTTTACTTAATAAATAATTCTAAGATCCAGATCATGATTTGTTGTTAGTGAACCTCATTTGGAAATTGGATTAAAGGTATATACCTTGGAAGTAATTTTATATCCGGATCTTGAAGTGGTATAAGCGTATCAATGTCATATAGCAAATCACGCGACACTACATCATAGTCTTCTGAAATCAAACATGAAAGTAAAATGAAAGTTTTGGAAACGCTCCAAGGAAGGTATTTGTATCCTATAAATCGAGGATTCAACAAAAAAACATTTGCATGTCCTTCTTTATTCAAATAACTTATGGCTGTCTAGCAGAGAAATATGAAGCAGTTTCGAGGATCATGAAATGTCTGAACATGCACTGCCACTACTAATAATTATATTTATTAACCTTTTCCTTATCAATATTTATGAAAATAAGTAAATATTGGTGACCATATGGTAATTTTTCAGTAAATGTCAAACATAACATTGATAAAGCTATATGCTTCATTGCCGATGATAGCTTCATCTACCTAATGGGTACAAATTTATAAAACATTGCATATATTGTTGAATCATAATTATGTACCATAAATAGCTTGAAATGATTCATCAATGATGTTACAGCAAATTTCTTAAAAGATAAACTCATTGAATTTTTCTCATATGGACTGAGTTTTTGTTATGTGCAATATGGGCTGAATTGTCTGATGAAAAATACAGACAACATTGTTTGTAGTAGTAAACATGCTTTGCATGAAATATGATGAAACATTACTGTCCTCTGAGACATTTCATAAGTTTGGAATCCGATGTCTATTGTGTAACTGTATTCGTGCAATAACGTAATTATAGTGTTCTGAAATGTTTTTTTCACAGTGAATTCTGTCTAGTTCCAGTGAAATTCAAATATTGTTTCACATTTATTTACTGTGCAAGTGTTATTCTGCCTGTGCTCTTATGATGGTCACTTTTCATTGTAATAAATATTGTTTAGTTCTCAAACACCTGGTAGTCTTCCCATGAAATACTTTTATGTTTAAACATTCAGTTTTGTATGACATTTTACACATCCAAACAAAGAAACTGTAAAACAAAACAAGAGCAAAACAACAACCTTTACATCAGTAATTACTGCAATTTTGTGTTATGAACATGCCACAAGTTGACACTTTTATACATTTTATTTACATAAACTGAATACTTCAAACACTTTCTTATATAGTTATTGATTTTTTCACCACAATCTAAGTAGTAAAGATGCGATAGACTGTTTACCAATAAAGCCACCTTTCATGATAACAAATCAACTAAATTGTAAATTGAGGAAAACAATGGAAGAAAATGAATATATCTTACAATTTATCTTAAATGTATTGTTTCCTTTTAAGTTTCAAACTGTTTGGTAAAAAGGCAGATACTTATTGTGAAGAGATAACATCTCAATTAACAACAGTAATCGTTTCAACCAGAAACAATTAAAGCTTATCAAATCTCGTTTTATTTTGTTTCTATATTCTATATCTTTGTGTGTAATGCCCATTTAAATCATAGTTTATTTAACAAGTCACAGGTGGACAGTTTATCTAACCATCATTTATTGGAACAAGTTGGAAGAACTCCCATAAGAGCTGCAAACTTCCTCAAAGAGGCATGGTCCGTAGCAGGGCTCAAACCCATAATACTCAACCTATGAATTGTTACACTGATTTCAAGCCAATGACTCTAATGGCAGTCAGGCTGTCTCAAATTTACGACCCTTACTAAATCTGTTTTGAGCGGCACAGAACATTACTGATATCTCATGTCATCATGACGGTGTGGTCATTATGCAAGTGGGGTTCAATCTTATGGCATACATGTTATCATGACATATTATGTAAATCATATTAAACAGATGCTTTGACAAAAGCCGACACTAGACTGAGTGCTTATCAATGAATTAGCAATTATATGACACTATATCAGTAAAGAACCTGACTGCATGCGATTATTGTGTTCTGTTCTATGTAAGAATATTCTGAGACTGCAATGATATGATATGTACATGCAAAGATTGGACAGTCTCTGAGTTATAGCGCAATCCATACATATAGTTTGGAAAGACAGACATACAGACGGTTAGGAAATACTTCCCTGTAGTGAAACAATGAAATAACCAAAATCTTGTACAATTACATGTAAACAGTTAATACTCATGTATCCTTCTTCAGCAAAAAAACAGTATTTGTTTTGCAAATCCCTTCTACAGTTAACATGAACTTAGTTTCTCTCAAATCATTAGACTATCAAAGTGCACAGATCTTTGAATTTTGATAACTTTAAGAACTTTAGATAGATTGCTGTTCTTCCTTCAACTTGCACATTTGTACAGTGTCCCTCTAAAATCTTTTAGCAATCGAAACCTGTCAACTTTGTCCAAGGATTAACAACTATGTTGAACTTCTCTGTAAACAAAATCTGACTATACAAACCTATTCTGTCCGAGAAACTATGGAATTGCAAAACAAAAAATGTATATTCTATTGATAAAATGCAAACTCCAGGTAATTACCTGATATCTGATTCATTAAATGTACAACGTACATAAAACTTACACTTATACAAGCAGGTCACGCTTCATAAGCATGATCATTTTATTTCAATAACCCTACCTGAAATATTGATAAATTATATTTTTGTGCTGCATGCTAAAGCATGTATTGAAAGATTATCATGCTGATTAATAAATAGGCAACACTGTCAAGCACAAAGAATTTATTTGTTAACTTGCAAGTCACAGAATAAAATTAACAGTGTGATGTCGATTTTATAATTTTGTGTAGGAAGTTATCAAATGTTTAATAAATAGGTCTTCTTGGCTTAAAATACAAATAATGTATGCAGTAAATTATAACAATGTAACTATAGCTGCCTGCACTTACTGAGTGTAATTCCACATATGATTCACCATTTCACTCTGTTTAATATTAAATATATCTAACAAATCTGCCTGTCAAGTTTGTAATTAGTTTGAGGAAGTGGACATGGAATATGGAGGTCACAAGTTCGAGTCAACAGAATGGCAATGTATGCACTGTGATTAGTCTTTTGAAGAAACCGTCCTTATGGTCAACCATTTTAAAACACACATTCAAGTTTTTTCGTTAGTGTATGACAATTTTAGCGCACTTTCCTTGTAAGCTGATTCTGATTGGTTACATTACTTAAATGTGCAATTGTTAAAGAATTTAATCTGCTTAAAATACTTAGTTTTAACAATAACAATTTAGCACATTAGAATTGGGATAACAGTTTAGTGATTTTGACATTTGTGACAGTATAATTCAAAGCTTTGGCACCAACTATCAAATACTGTATAAACGGTTGCAAAAATTAAAACTATAAAATATTAAATCCTTTATTCTCCAACAATGGAAACAATAGTTTTATGATCCTCTTTGTCTATTCAGAACATCATGTGGTATAAGACAATTAACAGTGACCTACGAAATTTTAATATGATCATCTATTTACTAAACTTGTCTGACAAAAAATTACTATTCTGACCTTGAGAAAATAAATTTACCATCTAATAAATCATCGCTCGACCTCTCACTGCGCGAGTCAGCAGTGTTCTCAAGTCGTGCCGGCACGGATGATTCCCTTTTCAGCTTGGGCATGTAAGTCCAATCCTTCAATATGCTTCCAAAGGAACTGTGGCTGACAGGGATACCTAGCAAAATTATCACTAAAATTCTTACAATTGCATTTCTAACAGATGATTGTGTTTTCATAACTATACTGAAAGGATGCAAATTAAAGAAGAGTTGTTCATGTTCAGTTTGTTATGATCTTTCCTTTCATGTAAAAAATATGTGCTCAATGGCTATCATAAAATTAATAATGCAAATCGACCAGACGGTCACATATTCAGACCCCACTTAGTTTGAAGTAAACTCTTGTTGTTGTAGGAGTTTGACGCCCATACCAACTGTATATTTTGGTCATTTAAACAGGCGGACAGTTTACCTATCGTTCCTTGGTAGAAGTGTACTAGACTACTATCTTCCCAAAGAAACTGCCAACTTTCTTACAGAAAGAGACAGAGTCGGTTGAACCCATGACTCTCAATCTATGTAAGAGGTTACAGTGATTGCATGTCAGCGACTCTAACCACTGGACCACGGAGGCAGATAAAACCAAGCAAACTCTCCTACCTGTATGAAGAAACCACACAAGTGCTGTCACAGGGCAAAATCAATTAGTGTAAACCAAAAATGTCTCTAACATGCAAGGGTAATTAAAGCACACACGGACACTATCATGTTCCTGGGTAACATCTGCAATTATTGGCAAACAGATCTCTCTCCACATTGTCTCCTTTTCCAAACAGTGAAACGGTCTTCGTTAATTGATCAATCTGCAAATATATTTGCACTGCAGTCATTTACCGGACTGTCCAGACAGTTGTTCCTTAGAGCTTGTTGACTTTGGCATAGGAGACCACTCCTTTGCCTTTTCATAACCGGAGTCGCTAAGAGTTCTCTGGATCTGAGGAATTTCATACATCTTTTCCTCTTCTTCATCTTTCGATGTTTCAATTGCACCATGGCTGAAAATATGAATGACATTACACATACTATAATATCAAATTCAATACTACTCTACTACATAATGATTGGCAATTTGGAAAGTACGATGAATTACTTGTACAGAATTTAATACAGTTAAATTACCCTGGCCTTTGGAGGTCAGGTGTTTGCTTATCTAAATGTGTATGGCAGAGTGCAATATTTCTGAAATATCTTACTACAAAGTGAAATGTTTATGCAATAAAGACCAGAATCACCCTTTCTGGTCATACAAAGCCTAAAAAGTTTCAACAAATTTCCCTAGCCAAGCGTCGTATTTCATTTCAGGAGTTCACTATATATAAATGAAAATGCATTACAATTATTTGAAAAAGGGTAATTTAATCTATAATATGGTAAACATCCATATCTTTATCATTCTACACAATGAAAACAATTATCTCAAGATGATTTATTATTATAATATGCCTATGGTATATTTCTATAGTCAATTCGAGTGCATTAAATATGATTAAAGCACTCTGAAAAGAAGGCGGAGTTTCGGACAAGGAAGTAGCTCCTTCTGACTTTTCTAATTTACTCCCGCGCAGAAAATAAAATATAGAAACGGAAATAATATCTGTTTAAATACATCAGTCGCATGAAATAGTTGTGTTTAAGAACCTAAATATTATTTTTGATTGCGCCAAGTAAGCCTAAGAATACCTTCACCTTGTTTTCCTTTAAAAAGGCCAAGAAAATTCAGGATTAACGTCATACAATGTTTTGATTCCCGGGAGACAAAACAATGAATGAAAACGTTGACGTCATCACACTGACGTCATTACTCCACGTTAAAACGTTGTACAGTTCAGATTAACGGTTCGCTTTTAAATCGATTGTCTGCTTTGTTAGGTTCAGAATCTGACGTCTTCTGCATAATGTCACAGTCGGGTATTATTTTTATATTTTATGTATTAGATGACTAAACTAAAATAGATTTGTATAATATAGTAATGTATGATATCTTGACTGGTTGCCGGAATACGGGAGTGAATTCCAACAGCCACTATTTATGCTATTTTACACATTACCGCCGAACTGAAAAAAGGTCCGTAGTAGTTAAGATAGTTTTCATAAATTCGGCTTATAAGAATCGAAATAATCTATGGCTTGGAGTGCTTTATCGAAACTGAAGCATTTCTTAATTATTCAACTTTACAATATTACACTCTGTATTAGATCAATTGCACACATGATATGAAACAGGTAGAGCTAATACAAAGCATAACTGAGCCAATATGAGAAAAACAGGGCCAATATGGAATTCAAGCATTCTGATTGGTTTAAAAGAGAGGGCCAATACGGAGAAGTCACTTCCGTTAGATTTTTAAACGACGCCATTTTGTTTTTAGACTCATGCTGATATCGAAAAATGACTGTAAAATTTTTATTTTTGAAATAAACATAGGGTTATGGGTATTCATTTTCTTAGTTAGATCATTTTCTATCCATCCATAACAGTTTTGAAGTAAAACTCAAGAAAAATTTGATTTTCATTTTTTCATCCCCCTCCTGTATATTTATTTCTTCTTACTTGTGTGAAAACTCATGAACATGTTAGATTCTCTTTATATTCTTGTTTATTTAGCCAATATTGTAAAGCTGAATAATAAAATTGGGCCAATACGACCACCCTCAAACAAATAACAAGGCCAATATGAAATCACTTGATTAATAACATTATAATATCGCCTTACAAAATGGTGTTCATAAGAATTAAATACAATGAGGTATTTTTCTTTAAAACTGTCCCTTGAAATTTTACTATTTTTTTTAAAATTCATTAGTACAGGTTACCATCAAACAAAGTTTTATTCGAATTTATTTTATGTTACTGGGGTCAAAGTACTGCTGGATAAGACAGACTAACTTCTGTTAAAAACCAGGCGATGGTTACGACAGGTTTTACTGTACATGGTTATGAAATGAGGACAATGATTGCCCTATTACTATGCTAACCATGAAATTAACAATCCTATTTCAGCTTGATGAAGCCCAGCACTTGATACTTATAATTGATAACAGTTTATCCTGCTTGCAGTATGAGTAAGTGATTTGGCCTTTAAAAAAGTGCAGATCCTGATCAGCCTGGATGCCATATTTTGCACTGTTTGCTATTCTGCTCCAGTGAATGATTTTTTAATAACAATTTCCAAATAAAAAAATAAACAAGGGAATTAAACAGGGCAAATATATAAAATTGTACTATAAGTAGTCTTGATATTAACTGTCCTTGTTGAAGTCCGTCTACAGTCAGATATAAATGTACAGCATAATACTGCATAAAGGATTTTAACAGCCCAGTCACTCTAATAAGCTGAAAAAACTGACAAATATTTTTTTTCGGCTTTACATGCAAATAACTGAGATAATCACAAAAGTTCCCCACTGTGTAATACGTCATTTGTTCCCTATCTCTTGACACAAACTCATTATATGCCCTGTCATATTTGGGAAATACTTAATTAAGGAAAAGACTATCATATTGTGTGCAGCCTTTGTAAACACAAATTATATCTATGACACTTGAAATATGGGAAATATTTGCACCACAAGCAAATCAAGGGTTGATAGCAAAACTGTCTTAACTTATATGAAATAAAGAAGTACATATGGCAGTTTTGCGGTCAACCCTCGAAAAACAGCAAAACCTGTGTTTCAAGCAGTTTAACCCACAAGTTATTGTTGTTTCAGAGATTTAACGTCCGTTCCAACCACGTTGTTTTTTATTTGGGGGGAGGTGCGTCATTTTAGCAGGCGGGCAGTTTACCTACCAGGGTAACCATCATACCTTCCGTCGGTTGCAGGACTCGAACCCATGACCATCAATCTATTAACGATTTAACATAGATTTCAAGTCAGTGACTATTATAAACCACTCCACTACAGAGGCAGACTTTCATTATTTTAATTGTGATCACTTAAACATGTACAACTGTATTGCTTAGCCGTAAAATCAGCTATGTTTTTCATAATTTATCACTAATTTTGACATGTGACATCATTATTAAGATTTCTTTTTAGGGGTTATTTAATTTAGTGCTCTCCAAAAGAGTTACAGAAACATTTATTTCTTTCTTAGTTGAATTCTGTTTTAGATATATAGGAAAAACAACAATTGAATAAAGTAGCTGTGCACCAAAAGACAGTATGAAGTTAATTCCATTTATACATAATATAGTATTTTATGACATTTTGATGCTAATGAATTTATCTTTTACATAAAAGTTTTAAAATACCTGCCATCCGTTGTGTCAATGTCATCATAAACTTTAACCGCACTCTGAAATTGAGCATACCATGTTACATTTACTTTAATATCACAAGAATGGCAGTTTTGTTGTAAAAAGGTTTTTCCATGTAAGAGCTGTAAAATCTTACACTATTATATTTTTCCTTGGGAAAAACTTATTAAATATGGTACTATGGTTACCATAGCTCTTTACAATAAGACCCCTTGGTTCTTTTACGTGCCAGTTGTATAGCACCTATTCAGGGGTTTTAAAGTGACCCGGTAGCCAGGTAAATTACCTGCCTACAAACTTAAGATGCCTATCCCAGCTTTTTCTCACCAAATCAACTGGGGAGTTCCCCAAGGCCCCACCTACTAATAAACTGATTTAAAGTTTCCCCTGCAAATTCAAACAAAATAAAAACCCTGCCTATATACACTTGGAGGCTTTTCTAACGCAACATCCGTTCAAATGCATTTATTTTTCTTATTTGTGGACGGATTTCGTTGAAATTTCAGAGAATAATAATTAAAGGCATCATACTCACTTCAACGAGCTTTATTTACATTTCATTGATGAAAACGTATAAAAATGAACAGAATAAAACTTCACAGTAAAATAAAAGTCACAAAACGTACAGTAATTGCAGTTTAACGTTCGAAACACAAAGCGTGGAAAGGTAACAGTTTTTTTTTACTACTGTTAATTTGTATTTAAATGAACCATTTGTATTTCAGTATGTACTGAAATGTTTTAAATGTAAACAAATTTGTCTGTGGAATTTATTTAAATGGTTATAATTCAGAAAGCACCGTACGCATCCTCTATCATGGCACTCCAAAGCCTACAGCACCAATAATTATGATTTGCGAGATTTATCAGAAAAAGGATTTAGAATGCATATGATTGAAATGAATACAAAATCAGGAATAGCAGTGTGTATTTTTTCTACAATAATAAATATTTAAAATATGAATTTTGGTAAATAGCAAAACAAAAATATTAATAAAAATCGATTAGCTTTAATACGTGTCTAAAAGGTTGAACTGTCTGAAACATGCCGACTGCGCGACACCGGACATTCACTCGCGCAATGCTTTTCTGAGTTGGACAAATGTGTAAGTTATGTGTTTTTTCAGCGTGCCCAGGCGTGTACGAAAGGTAATGAGCAATTAAAAACTATAAAAAAACAAGTAAATTAATAGTGACCTTGACCCAAAAAAAAATTTGTTTGCTTAAAACAATTTTAAAACTAAAAAAAATCTATTTTTAGTAACAGTGTCTTTGACCTGAAAATTATTTTTGCTTTAAACACTTAAAAAAAACAAGAAAAGTGACAGTGACCTTGACCCAAAATATTTTTTTTGCTTAAAACAATTTCAAAACTTTAAAAGATCTTTTTTTAGTAACAATGCTCTTGACCTTGACCCTAGTGGCCCCGAATGCAATCCAAAGCTTCCTCTCTACGCAAGCTACCTTTACACCAAGTTTCATTACAATTGGTCACTCCTAACTCAAGTTATTGAGCGGAAACCATTTTTCTATTTTAGTAGCAGTGCCCTTGACCCTAGTGACACTAAATGCAATCCCAAGCTTTCTCTCCTCGCAAGCTACCTACACACAGAGTTTCATTGTAATTGATCACTCCTAACTTGAGTTATTGAGCGGAAACCATTTTTCTATTTTCAGTAACAGTGACCTTGATCCTAGTGACCACAAATGCAATCCCAAGCTTTGTCTCCATGCAAGCTACCTACACAGGTCCATTATATAAGCCTATGCGAAATCAAATGAACCCCCTAACCTCCCGCCTCCTCCCGGGTAGGGTTAATTTTCAACGGGGGTCATGATTTGAACAATCTTGGTAAAGGTCCACAAGGCAATGCTACATGCTAAATATCTAAGTTCTTGGCCTTGTGGTTTCAGAGAAGAAGATTTTTAAAGTTTTTCCTATGTAAAATCAAGAGACCCACCGGCCTGGGTCAGTTTTGACCTAGGGGTCATGATTTGAACAAACTTGGTAGAGATCCACCAGGCAATATTACATGCCAAATATCATAGCTCTGGGTCCTATAGTTTCAGAGAAGAAGATTTTTAAAGTTTTTCTAATATAAGCCTACGTAAAACAAAGAGACCCCCGGGCGGGGTCAATTTTGACCACGGGGTCATAATGTGAACAACATTGGTAGAGGTCTACTAGACAATGCTACATGCCAAATATCTAAGCTCTAGGCCTTGTGGTTTTAGAGAAGAAGATTTTTAAAGTTTTTTCAAATATTATCCTTTGTAAAACCAAGTCAACCCCCGGGCGGGGTCAATTTTGATCCAGTGGTCGTAATTTGAACGAACTTGGTAGAAGTTTACTAGACAATGCTACATGCCAAATATCTAAGCTCTAGGCCTTGTGGTTTCAGAGAAGACGATTTTTAAAGTTTTTCCTATTTGTACCGTAGCAACCAAAGTTCTGCATGGAATGGGATATTTGAACAATTTTGGTTGAGCTTCATGCAAGGAACATCCCTGTATAGTTTTATCAACATTGGCTTAGTGGTTTCAGAGAAGATGTCGTTTGAATCAAAATGTTGACGGACGACGGACAATCGTCCATTAGAAAAGCTCACCCTGGCGAAGCCAGGTAATCTAAAAACTAGATAAGCGAAAGATTGCATTTCCATTTAAATTTACATGTATAGGTATTTTTTCTTTTTTGGCAAAGTTGGGTTTCTGCTCTACTGGTGGAATATAACATGATGTTTTTATTGCATTGTTATTTGTATCTAAATGTTAAGCACTTTAAATACGCACCATAGGTCCAGGGTAATGTTTCTCAGATAAATCATCTGACTTAGATGTACAAGCCATGGTTTTTGTGTTTAGTTCTGGCAAATAGCCACATTCATCATCTGATTCGTTTTCCTGTTTTGATTCGATGCTTTTAGCTGTTTCTGTCGTTTGGCAACCTAAAGTTATCATGATCAATTTTAAAAAGTGAACTGAATTTACAGACAACGTTCATATACGCAATTAAAGGCTACAATGTATTTAAAACAGTAACAACGTAGTAAAATACAAATAACTAGAAATCAAAAAAGCCCAATCTATCTTTATAAATTTGTATCTAATCGATCCTTAAAATTTGTATGCACACAGTGAGTTTTTTTCTCAACAGCTCTTACATGTTATCAAAATTATTCTATATTTTTTTTAATTATCAAATTTAATCTCATGGTCGATTAGATACAACAATATTCGAAATTTTAACTACAATTTCTTAACTTGCAGAAATTTGCAGTATTAAGACAATGTCTATTTACTGTTCTCATTCTGTTGCGCAGTGTATCCTGCTTGAACAGACACATATGGTACATTGAACTGTTTTCCTATTTCTGTCTCTATAAGTTTCATGCAGGTCTCCAAGTCACTTCCAGATTCTCTCTCCACTGCATGTTTCTCTTCGTTTGTTGCTCTTCTGGCAGAGAATGACAATGTGCACGCTGTATTGATATCATGGAGTTGTAGGTTTTCTATCAGAGCGGGATCAATTTCGTTGAACTCAGACAAAACGTCTTCGACGGAGGATACTAAGAAATAGATAACAGGACAATGTCACGTGTACTGTTGAAAATAAGATGTACTTTATAAACTTTTAATAACAAACAAGAGTGCCAAAGTATCACCAAAAATCCAGTATCTGGCAGTTCATAGGTTTTGTAAAATAAAGAAGTTGGTATGTGTATGGAAATAACTCTGCCTTATGCGTCAGGCAATATGGAGTGAGTGCAACGGAAAGCTATGATATGCAACGTACAATGTAGTTAGCTGAAATAACTGCCTTGTGTGTAAGACAATATGGAACGAATGCCACGGAAAACTGACTAGATTTAGAAATTATTATTAAAACGTATCGTTTAGCTACTGTGAGGTAGTTTTGCCTCCGCCGCCATACACAGTGCAAATGATCAGAAATGCAGTACAATAATATAAAGGTAAGTGTCATTTTTTACGGATGCTTCCTCTCTTGATAGAGCATGGTATATATCCAGTGTATTTATGAAAGCGGTTGGACATTTCTTGTATACGCTGACATGTAGAGTTAGCTGCATACTATAGTTGCATGTCTTGTATTTGTTTTGTTTTCCTTTGTTTACATGCATAAGACTTATTATGTTGTTTTTTTATCTTTTTGTGTGTGCGTGCCATATGCCATACATCCTTATTCATGGCACAGTATCAAAACTGGCAAATATATTAAGATTATATCAAAATAAAGAAATACACTGATTCAGATCAGATCAAAACGTTTCAAGGTGGCTAAGACTATGTGGATTCCTTAACATTTGACATATTCATCTATATAGAAGTTCGAGACTTACCATAATCTACCGGTACTAATAGTTTCTGTCATGAGCACGCGGTTCAGATCGAAATATCCGTCACCGAGGGTATCTGTTTTAGCGGGAACGAGGCTCTGCCGAGTTCCCGCAAAACATTTACCCGAGGTGACCGATATTTCTATCTAAACCACATGTCTCATGATAGAAACCTTTTTTTGCATACCGTCTTGCACTTTAAACAAATTTCTAAATGCAAACTTTTCGAAATAATACATTATGGTATAAAAACAAGCGATATTCACATGCTTTGTTTGGGGAAGTGACGTCACAATGTTTATAACTCTACTTGACAAGTAACTCACGCGAGTCATATTACATGGGGGTATGTAATATAAGATTTTCCAACACTGGTGAAAACTGCGGATACCCCCATCCGGTATGCAAGAAATTAAAAAGTTTGCGTTTATCAATGTCATCTAAATTGATCACCGAGACATGTTGTTCTCAATATAGCTTCCTAGATTGTGTTACAAAGTGTACCAGCAAGTTGGTCAGGTGTCAACTTAACAAAGAGTATCTATAAAGTCGATATGTGCTGGCAATGTGACTGAAATATTAACATTTTATAACACGGAAGTGGCCAAACATAAAAATATGAACATTTTATAAACAGACCACCAAGTTTCACATCTGATCTTAAATTAACATACAAAATCCAAAATAACTGCAACTGGCTTTATTACAACGAAAGCAAAGTCAATGTCAACATAGATTAACCAAACCGGTACATGTTGCCAATGCGCAGAACTAGATCTCATACCGGTCATCACTCACGTGTATTTTGATTGAAAACCATAACATCGTATAAATGAAACGTTAATTTGACAAATCAAGGACAACAACCCATTTAAAATCAATGAAGCGGAACAGACTGATTGTATACAAATGTACAAAAGTAGATATGATACTCATCACTCATGTGCAGTTTGACTAAGTAGCATCCTGTCAAACAGGAGAATTAGCTCATACATCTATAAAGTTCGACAAATTAAGGACAGTAACTCCGCTGAAAGTCACTGAACTGGAACATGTTGAGGATATGCAAATGAAAACATTGTACTGATCACTCACGTGTGGTTTGGTTAGAATTTAAGAACGGGTATATGAATAAGTGCTGAGACATCAAATATTAGACCAATTCAAGAGCAAAAACTCCGCTGAAAGTAAATGAGACGGAACTTACCGACAAGTACAACTACATGTATGTTTGCGACGTTTCAGTCAAGTACAGTTTAGTTGAAATTTGCATAGCAATACAGCAAAGATGCACGGACAAACTTTGACATTTATTTAACAATCCAGACAAACAGACAGACATACAGAACAACATAAACCTTTCTCCCCTCCCCACTGCGTGGAGATTGGGTGTATAATTAAACAACAATGAGTAATAATAGGATTTGACTTATGCTTATCAAAACGTACCTGTTTTGTCAATCACTTTCCAAAACTCGTCTTTGTATATGATAGTTTCGAGTTCTATATTCATCCCTTCTTCGATTGAAGAGATGGCCTTTTTCAACTCATTCAGCTGTTTGTTGATGTTTCCATTTACATATTCCCTAAACAGGGACGCCAAGGAAGCAAACGTATTGCACTCAATGTACAACTGAACACATTCACGTCTTGCACCAGTGATTCGCCAACCTTTTGACAAAAAAGCTTTGAAAGTTTTGCACACTGCATCCCGTAATTGTAGATAGTTTTCTCCAGGAAATCCGGACATAAGATCTTCTTCTCCGGCGATAACTTCCTCAAACAGCTCCACAAGTACAGTTGAAATGTTGTCTTCGCACTCCTTACTCAGGTTCTTCAGGTCAACAAAGAAGTTCAGCCCTGTAATCGATGTCATAATTTCTAAGTTTAATAACAATTATGCACAAATACAGTGAGCCTACTAGCGACAGAACAAACTATTTTGAACAATTTAATATCGATACATTTACAGTCCAATCAGCATTGAGCATATCAAATTACTTATAGCACATATATTTTCAAGAATGATATCTTACCGGCGAAAGTTACCGTTCTTTGAAAAAAAATCCAAATGCTGCTTTTTTAAATGAATGTAGCACACTTTCCGCCAGTAGTTTTTCAATGATATTGCGAAACATAGAAATTTTGTCTGACAACGCTTTTTCGTGAAGACGACATAAAAGTGTGAAAGAAATGTATATGAGACAACACTGTTGCAGTCTTATATTTTGCGGTCTAGAGACATTTACATGACATTTGTTGCGCTTCCTTACATAAATGATAAAACATTTAATTCCATTTTTTTTCACCCATTCAAACCACAGTTTTCTTGAAAGAATTACAGGAAGAAGAAAGCTATTTAGTCTGACCTTAGCTAATACTGCGTTCAACATTTATATTTTCCAGCTGCGTGAATATGCAAACAATAAGTTTTGCAAAGTATTGCACTGCATTCATGCAACACTTGAACTGTTGTCTTATCATCCGTATTAGCAAAACTACTATATAGTCTATATATGTTACAAAAGGCCCGACCCAAGCTCATTTGGATTGGGGGTTCTACTGTGTACGTAACACAAAACATGATTATAACAACAGTACAGATGCGATGCTGATTCAGAAATATGGTAACGTCAGCTTCGCCTTGCAATATTAAAGGTCGGGAAATATCTATCTGTGATTTCATTTGGCAGAAATGTCAAATTACCACTATAGAGAAAATAAAAGCAAATTAAACATCATATCATCACGCATATTGAGAATCGTGATTTTTAACAGAAATGTTGTACTTCACACTGTTGATGTGTTTGTTTCGCAATCGAAACAGATGTAGACGGAATGTTTACAGTCAAACAATCTCAAACGATAGGTGATTGACAAAGTTTGAATAATTAGTCCTGTTATACACAATGTATTATTCATTGTTTTAAGACATCGGTGTCTTTAGCCGTGTTTCCAAGCAGTCAATTAAAGCAATCAAGTAAAGCAAGCAATAAAGTTACTATATGAACCTTACAGTATATACAGACAATTGACTTGGTATAATTTCAAAGATGTGTCGTACAAAGAAGCACAAGTGATAATGACTGCAACAGTAATTAATGGAACGAAATAGAACCATGATAATTATAGCCCTCTTTTATTAAAGTTTAAAAATAAAAATTGTTTGTTATTATTATTTCTAAGCCTTGATGATCATAACACTTTGAAAAGCACTAGTGAACTTACATTTTGAAAAAAGTCAAACGGTTTCAAGTTTATAAAGAACGGAAGAAATAATAAATATTAATGCACAGCAGTATATGAAATAAATTCTGCTCAATCGGTGCATCAGCAAAGACATGCATACATGTACATCCCAATCTGAAACGCACATCTTAATAAACTAACTGATTTCCCTAAACTATTAAAATGATCTTTATGGAATCCGATCCTATTGCAGCGTTACGTGTATTACATTATTACATTAATCAAGAATCGGTATCACATTATTCTAATTTAGCTAATGTTGCGTAAGTCATGTAGTTTTATCTTACTACCACAAATATATACAGCATTAAGTCGATAGGAAAACAATGTTCAGTGAACAATCGTTTAAAATTTACTGTGATAAGAATACGGCGGGAAATGCCGTGGATTTTATTTGCTGATGTTTACATATACTTTCTTGCGTTTGGAATAGTTTAGTAGATATACATACCTGGTATGCTAATATTATTTCGTGCTTCGGGCTGAAGTTTACCGGAAATGGTATTGACATGTTCCTCAATTTTTTCCACTCTTTGCAGAATGCTGTCAGTCCCTAGGATCAATTTAATAGTTTTGATAAAAAAGAAATAAATGTCTTTTTAAATCATACTACGTTACACTTTCAGTAATACATCGCATATGTGATGCCTCTAGTAAAAGTGGGTGCAGATGATGTGTGACATTTGTCCAAGAAGATCTTTTATTACCACCAAAAATTCCCATTTTTTTCTCAATTACATTATAAGTATTGAAACAGTAAATTTTTCTCAATATCACCTAATTACATAGAGTACACCCAAGCATTTCAAAATCTATTTTTATGCATTTTGTCTTTTGGCATATAATGGTGCAACATACAATAAAAAGAAAACGTGCATTTGGAAACGTTATATTAACTCTGGATTTGAAGCATACATTGAGGTTCCATAGCACAATAAGGCATAGCAGAAATGTCCTGGGGATCTTAATTTATATATCCAAACTAAATTTCTGTATAGACATAACCTGAAACTGATGTTTTGTTCAAGATCAAAATTTGTTTGCCAAATTGTGTTTAAATAGAGATTTACCTGAGTTATTGCAGGACAGACAGACGGACGGACAGAAGTATAAAGTTTGTTTTTCGGAATTTCCTTAACTGCAAAATCTAGTAAGTTAACCGTTACTGTATCTTCCAATTTGCGGTGTTGGTAGCGGACGTTTTGTATTATTTTTTTATAAATATTGTAGTAAACAAAGTCAAATCATAGAAACGTCTTTTGAATTCTCTAGAAGCCATAGATTGTACTCGATCATCATGAAAATTGGTCAGGATGTTTGTCTTAATAATTGCCAGGTCAGGTTCAAAACTTGGACACGTGGGAAGAAATATTAGAGCACCAGGTCATATCATTGAATATCCCTGCGATAACTCCAGTAGAAGTTACATTTTATAACCATTTATCCTGACAATTATTTAGAATGTGTGCAAAAGTGAACTCCTCTAGATCAAGTTCAGCACTTCGTCACGTTTGGCTAATGGTAGTCAGGTGAGCGATTTTTGATCATCGTGGCCCTTTTCTGTAACAAAAGAAGTGTCACATAAGTAACCATTCGTAGGAAAGTCTATCCGTCCGTCTGTATACAAACTTTTCAATTTTGACCATTCAAGGCAACCATTTCATGGAATTCAATGTAACCTTACAGAAGTACAAAGCCTTGTTATACATATTCTTTGTATGTTCCGCTCTGGTGATTTTTCACTAAGTTAATGCCCTATAATTTTGTTTATACTTCTGTACATAGAGACGTTTGTTCATACTTTTTCTCAGGAATATCTGGGGATAATTCAATGAAACGTCAACAAAAAAGATTAAGTACCAAGCATAGTTGTGCATAGCTATGGCCAGATTTTTCATTGAGTAACTGCACTTTGATGTTTTCATATATATGGTGTACAGACATTTTCAGCAACCGTTGGTTGGAATACCATGATATTGATATGACTGCTTGTGACCAAGCTAAGACACGTTTACTTTCGTACTCTAATTTTACTTTTTGTGATCGTATGGTATTAAAGAAACTTACATTAATATTTGAAGTTGATTTGTATTGATCATATCTTCATATATTGTTCTTCAAAAATGTGTGTACTACTTTTGTGTCACAAGAGTACCTTGCCTAACATTCTGCTATGAAAATTATAATGAGATTATAAGCCGAAAAAATAAAGCTTTCTTCTTGTTTCAAAATACGCAATCTCAATGATTTTATCTCTTCTAGACCCATTTCTTACAGGTACTGTCAAATGATTATGTAAAATTAAGTTATTTTAAATCGATTTCATTTATAACATATCAGGGCAACAAAACGTTAGGAAAAACCATGAAAATCATATTTTACATTTCCATAGTCAGTTTTAAACAAATGAATAATAACAAACGTATGAATACTATATGGACGTACGAAGTAAGTTGGTCACTTCTTTTAGATGACTCCACGTTTCGTTGTTCTGTGAGATAGGTATTAACTTTACCCCTTTCCCTTCTGTTTTCAAGTGATTATACCTTTCTGACAGGTTCAGATCATGGTCAGTCACTTCATCCGTGCATTCTGATCATTGTCTGCACTGTTTGCAATTCAGTCCTATTATATCCAAAATGGAAATCACGCGATTAATTTACAGAAACGGAAAACAATTGTTTATCCATGCAATTTATGTACATGTAACATTACATACCTTCCTGCAAGTGTTCTAGCTTTTCCTGAATGATTCTATCCATCGAATAGAAGACGTGCATTCCCTTTAAAGCATCCGCTAAAGAGAGAGGTCCTCTTTCAATACCATCAATAATCTTTTGAACCTCCTCTTTCTCATCTGTGTCACCGGATTCATCAAGAATTCTTCCTATACATACTTTAATTGTTTCAGAAAAATCTCGATATGTGACATCGTCTACATTTGGTTCATTGACATGGCACAACTTGTTGCGTATAGTCCGAAGTTGCTCAACATCTAAGCGCGTTAGATATTTTAGTTCACAAAACATTGTGAGTATATAACAAAAAAGAGACAAATCCCATTTTGTAAAATCGGTACATCCTGTTCCAGGTAATAACAACCGTATTTTTTCCTTTGCAAGATTCGATTTCTTTATTTCTGTCGTTTTACTACGTAGAAAGTCGTCTACTGTCCAAGGATAAGGTTGGTGGTCTGTTGGACTAAGATCTTCCACACGCTTCAAAAAAAGACGGTGTGACGCTTTTGTGCCTCCTTTCATAAGCATCAGACAAAGTCTGCAATGTTTTTCAGTGTCCGTTGTCGACATATTGCTTCTGAAAATGTATTGAGATTCTTGTTAAAGCTACTCGCTCTCAGGTTTTCGTAAAAAAATAAAGTTCTTGAAACTGTATGTAAATAACGTATCTGAGAACATATAGTAATATAAAAAGGCTTCAGTATAAATTCTTGTCAGATATATCTCTAAATTTCAAATAATATGCTACCAAATTCAAAAGCGTTGCAAACGCTTTTGAAATTCCAATATAAACATATAGTGTAGCGGTGCCGTGTAACCGACATTTTCAATTTTCTGCAAATTCCTACCTAGATTTTTGCTTATTTTTTTATTCCAGCATTTAGTTTTATATTTATGTATAAGTGAGACAATTTTTAAAAAAAAGTAAATTGTTTTTCAACGGTAACTGAGAGCGAGCAGCTTTAAGATAAGAATTACCAAATCATCGACCGTTGACTTTGACATAAAACATAAAGCTGAATTTTAGAGAACGTGGCAATAGCTGTTAAACAAAACCGCTAAAAGTACTTGTAACAACAATAGCTCGCACAAACAAATGATGCTTAGATTTGTACTTCGCATAAAATTATGAGGTGTATTCATATTCAGTGTTTTATAAATTGTGTACAATTATAAAGTATATAATGTTTAAGAGCAGATTCTAGTACAACATTTCGTTGTAAATAGATAGTCCGAGAGTGAAAACTGTCACTTACATATTATGTACTTATCTGAAATATTTCCTTTCACACTAATTTTTGCACTTCGATGCAAATCTAACAGTCAGATTTGCTCCTAGAAGAAACAAGTAACACTGCCTAATTGGCGTATTGGCCCGGTCACTTTTACCTACTTTTTTGTTTTTGAAGGTATAAGTTTGTAGATTGACCATGTGATCAATTGTATGATGTGTTTAGTTTTGAATATAACTTTCAATAGTTAATCTGGATGACTTTAACTTTATTCTTGTGACTTACTCTCTTGTTAATAAAGCTAAACTTATGGCAGTGAAACTAGTGCACCATAATCATGATCATGTTGCAATGGATTTTAGATGTGGTTTAAAATTTCACTTTTACGATATCGTAAAGTGCAGAATTACGCAGGTGAGTGCTGTTTAGGGCCCTCATGACCTTACTTGTTTTCATTTCCGAACGAAGCTATGGATAACAAATGTGTGAAATTATTTCGTACTCAGGCTATGTAGAAGTTAATTCCAAGACATGAAGTGCTTGTATATAGTCATAGGTTTTGAATCCTAAGTGGAATTATTCGAGGTAGCTCCCCAAATCAGTGCTGCATGACTTTGATATTTATATTAATTTGTTTAATCCTTTAATCTCGATTGCGCAACAAATTTTTATAAATTTAATTTAAATACTCTCGAGACAGACTCAATTCAGATGGAATCAACCTCGAAGAAAGAGGTAATGTTGATTTTTTTTGTATCTGGCCTAAGGCTACTACCGCTGGGCTCTGGTGGGTATCGAGGCCTGACACGAAGGAAGTATTGCTATATAACCCTACATTACAGGTTATGAATCCTAAAATTGACAAAACTTGTATTATGGGCAACAATTTCGTTAAATTATCTAAAACGCATTCATTCATGTATTGGTATGCAGACATTCAAACTTGGTATGCAGATATAAACAATTCGCAGAGATTAATAACATATTGTAGATTTAAGCACAACTTTAATCTCGAACCATATCTTGACTACTACATTTTAGAGAAAAAATATCAAATTACGCTGAGTAGATTTCGTTTATCATCCCATAATTTAGAAATTGAAAGAGGAAGACACAATAATATACAAAGAAACGAAAGAACTTGCAAATTTTGTAATTGCAATATCATGGTAGAAAATGAATACCATTTCCTGTTAATATGCGTTCATTATACAGATTTACGCAAAAAATATTTGAAACCTTTTTATTATACTTGGCCAACGTTAAATAAGTTTGGTACACTAATGGTGTGAAGAAATAAAAACGAATTAGTTAACCTGTCAAAATATTTGTATTTTGCGAATAAACGTAGACAAGAAGTAGATTTATAATTCTAACATTGTATTCAATTCAATTCAATTCAAATATTTTATTAAAGTCTCTTTCATTTACATTACAAATTTTATCATAAAAAACATATATATTATATGACTAAGACATTTGTAAATGACCACTCTATACAGAGTTATAAGAGACTATCACAGATAAATTAATATACAATGACATATTGCACCTTTAAATTACAATTAAAAATTCATAAGTTATATTAATATATTATATTATTATTTACATAGTAAAACAGAAGAACTGATTTTACTTCCACTGTAAGAAGTATCACAGCACTTTATGTATTAAGACTATTTATACAGTGTAAAAGTCAGGTAACCATTGCTAATCTTTAACTAAAAACTGCCATAGAATGAAACAGGAGTAAGAAACTGAAAAGAAAAAAAAAACGGCACTACTGCGCATGCAAAAATAGCCTTAAAAAGTCGAATATCACCCTTGATCAGATCAAGGATGAACTGATTAGCAATGATTACCTAAACTTAGTCTCATCAGTGTATATGATAAGCATTATCAATATATGAGACCAATGATATAAAAGGCGTATACATGAATGTATTAGCTAAACATCATACTGATAATTAGCTATGCAAATGTTAAAATATTGGTAACATTAAAGTCATGATCTACAGTACAGTAGTTTCCTTCTTTCAATTAAAATATTATGGCAGGTTTGGCAGATATATAGATGAGATTTTCATCACTAAATATTTTAACAATTTTCTCTTCATCAGACATATTCTGGTTCACTATTAACAAGTTATTTATTGCAGAGTCTAGGTCTTTCCTAATATCATTGTACAATGGACAATTTAAAAGTACATGTTTTTCATCTTCTACAATGTCAAGACAGTTAAAACAGGTTCTATTAACTAAATCCATATTCTCATATCTGCCTGTTTCTATTCTGAGAGGTGCTACACCACATCTAAATTTTGTAAATGCAGATCTATACGAATATGGCAAATTATTAACCAAGTATTTTTCAGTACAAAATTGTGATTTAAACTTTCTGTAAGTTCTTAGTTTGTTACTGCCGTTTCCTCTTAATGCACTTTCTCTTTTCAACATCATTTTCCATTTATTTATTTCAATATTCATTAATTTCGATTCTAGTTGTAAAATAGTTGGCTTGGCATTTGTAATATTCTCTTCTAGTAAATGAATACTATCAATGTCTTGTAAAAATTTCTTCATTCGGAAAAATCCATTTTTAACACGGCTTGTTTTAGACCACATATATATCTTTTTATTAATTCTAAAATCACCCATATTAATTACTCTAATATACTGTCTAAATACTGATCCCCACTGTCTAACAATTGGTGGTTTCCATCCCATCTCTCCACTTACTGCAACATTTGGAGTGTATTTTCCAACACCTAAATAGTAACGCATGGCCCTATTATGAACTGCATTAATGCACGAGTAGGACCTATCACCCCAAATAGGGGCACTATAATTAATAATGGGCCATACCATGGTATCATAAAGTTTTGTAAATGTTGAATAATGAAAACCACCAAATGCCTTACTTTTGGAGATTACAAGTCCAAGCGCTCTAGAGGCAGACATTGCTACAGTTTTTGCAATTTTATTATAATCCATGAATTCATTTAATACAACACCAAGGTATCTGTAACTGTGTACAATATGCAACTCTTCAGAGTTAAAATTAAATACATGTTCTGTTTTAGGCATACTATTAGTTCTGAAATGGACTACATTTGATTTGCTACAATTTACAATCATTTTATTTTGACAGCACCAAATTGCTAAGGCATCAAGCATTGACTGTAGATCTTGTGCACTTTCTGCTAGCAATACTATATCGTCAGCATATAACAAAATGCATATTTTTCTCTCCCCAATACATACACCTTTGTCAAAACTATTCATGTAAGTAACTAAATCATTAATATACAGATTAAACAACAAGGGAGATAAAGGACAGCCTTGTTTTAAACCACATTTAACATCAAACCAGTCTGTGTCAAAACCGTTAAGCCGTAAACAGCATTTAACATATTTGTATAATGATGAAATGGCTTTTAACAGTCTGCCATTAAGCCCCACATGCTGCTGCAGTTTTTTCCAAAGAGAACTACGGTCTATAAGGTCATACGCCTTTTTAAAATCTATGAAAGCTGCAAATGTAGGTAACTTCTGAAGTTTACGAGTTTCTAATATTGTTGTAAGAGATTGTATTTGGTCTACTGTGCTTTTACCTTTAACAAAACCATTCTGTTCATCACAAATTATATCATTATTTCCACACCATTTAGTTAACCTGTTATTCAAAACAGCACAGTAAATTTTATACATAGATGGCAGTAGTGTTATGCCTCTCTATGAAAGAGGGTCACGAGGGTCTGATGATGAAGATTTGGGTATTGGTGTAATATACCTTTTGACCATGCAGTAGGCACTGTACCACTAATAAAACATCTGTTAAAAAGACTATGTAACATAGCTACAGCAGCGTCATTCTTAAGAAGTTCACATGGTATCTCATCATATCCAGGTGCCTGCCTGATTTAGCTAGTAAAACACATTTTAAGACCTCATCCACAGTTAACATACTATCTACATATTCCTGTAAATCAGAAGCACTGACATTATAAAAATTTGTACCATGTGGAACAGAATCACTAACATGTTCACTTGGAGTAGTGCTCTTCATGTTAAGAAGATCTTCAAAATCACAGCCCCTCTTTTTGAGTACAGTATTAGGGTCATTACAAATGGAACCATCAGACATTTTTATTTCAAATGGAATACGCTTCAAACGCTCATTTCCAATACCAATATTCCCAATACTTTTCCAAAAATATTTCGAGTTCAGTGAAACTGCAGCCTCAAGATCTGACTGTCCTCGATAAACATATTGGCGCTTTGCTCTCTGCACACTACTATCAAAAGCCTTTCGTTTTTGTACATACATATGTTTAAGTGTTTGTTATGGAATGCGGGTTGGGACATGCCACTTGCTAATTGCTACTTGCTAATTGCCACTTGCTTATTGCTGATTGCAGGTTTGGACATGCCACTTGTTATTTGCGACTTACGTATTGCCTATTGCTAGTTGCTAATTGTCACATGCCACTTGCTTATTGTCATTTGCCACTTGCTAATTGCTAGTTGATACATGCCACTTGCTAATTGCCACTTGCTTATACTTAATTGCTACTTGGGATATGCCACTTGGTTATTGCCACTTGCTTATTGCTAATTGGGACATGCCACTTGCTAATTGCCACTTGCCATTTGCCAATTGGGACACTTGCTAATTGCCACCTGCCATTTTCTTATTGCTACTTGGGACATGCCACTTGCTAATTGCTAATTGCTACTTGGGACATGCCACTTGATAATTGCCAATTGGCATTTGCTAATTGCCACTTGCTTATTGCTACATGCTTATTGCCACTTGCTACTTGCCATTTTCTCATTGCCAATTATGATTTCTAATTGCCACTTGCTAATTGCTTTTTGCTAATTGTTTTTTGCCAATTTCCACTTGCTATTTGCTTTCTGCCACTTGTTACTACTTGCAAGTTACCTTTGGAGTCGTTCAAACGCTTTTGATTGCGAGAGGAAATATAATTTTAACATTATAGAGTATATTAATTCATTTTAATTCGATAGCAAAATATCGTTGCCATTGTAATTGTTCATGTCATAATTCATGTTTATGTTTGTGTTTCCATCTCCGTCCAAGAACATGAATCTCTCGCGCATTGTTAACAAGTGGTATCAGATTTGCCCATTTATTACTTTTGCCGACTGAAAATAAAACTTATCTTATCTTATCTTATCTTTCATTTATTAACATTATAATAATGATTCATGTTCGATGTTTCTGGTAGTCTACGAACACGAGTATCAACTTTCGGCACATTGAATTGATTGCGTAAAATTGTATAAGAATGTCTACTCATATTATATCACATATTTAGAACAAACACGAATTTGTATAAAGTATGAATTTGATCTAGTTAAATAAAAAAATATATATTAGATATAAAATGATCAGATGATGGTTCATGCTCGGTGTTTGCTCATCTAATTTGTTCAGACTTCAGCTGCAAGATTATTTATATTAAATATATTTTCAGTATGAAATATTATTAATAATTCATAATAAACTTATAACATATATAATCTATACATACACCATTATAGATGTCTTGTTTACTTTTAATAGTAACTCATGTTCAATGTTCATGAACATGAATCAGATCACGCGTTTTGAAATTGTATAAATTAAAAGCTTGAATGTTATTGAATATAATATATTTTTGGTATGCATGTTCCATTTTAACATCAAAAACTTAATATTTTACTTCAATAAAATAATAACAGCTAATTTCGTTATTTCCTAGCCATGTTCTGTAGTCATATCGATAACCGATTGGCAACTAGCGATTAGTAACAAGCAAAAGGTAATAAGCAATTAGCAAATAGCAAGTGGCAACAAGCAATTAACAATAAGCAAGTGGCAGTTAGCAAGTGACATGTCCCAACTAGCAATAAGCAAGTGGCAAGTAAGTATTAGCAAGTGGCATGTCCCAACTAGCAAACAGCAAATGGCAATTGGCATTTAGCAAGTGACAATTAGCAAGTGGCAATTTGCAATTAGCAAAAGGGCAATAAACAAGTGGCAATTAGCAAGTCCTAACCCGCAATTAGCAATAAGCAAGTGGCAATTAGCATGTGAAAAGTAGCATGTAGCAATTAGCAATTAGCAAGTGGCAAGTGGCAATTGGCAATAAGCAAGTGGCAATTGACAACACCGCTATAAGCAAGTGGCAATTAGCAAGACGCATGTTTCAACAAGCATTTAGCAAGTAGCAAGTGGCGAGTGACAATTGGCAAAACCGCGATAAGCAAGTGGCAATTAGCAAGTAGCATGTTTCAACCAGCATTGATCAATAAGCAAGTGGCAAGTAGCTATAGTAATAAACAAGTAGCAAGAAGCAAGTGGCAATGAGCAATTACTAAGTGGCATGTTTCCACCACCATTTATCAATAAGTAAGTGGCAATTAGCAAGTAGCAATTAGCAAGTTTGGCATGTCCCAACCCGCATTCCATAGTTTGTCTATTCCTATTACATGTACTACATTTTAGCCATAACTTCTCAGCTGTGCACATTTCAGTCCACAATACTGTAAGGTGGTCAGACCACCAAGGTTTATTAACTCTAAATTTCTTATTTGTTCTTCTAGAAGATATAGTAACAACTTTATGTTCAAGTGTAGACAACATCTCATCATGCACTATGTTTACAAACTTATCATATGCTTCATCGAGACCCATCTGTGATACAGAAGTACTCTCAAGCTGGTCAATGGTTTGAAAAACCTCCTGCAAAACCTCCGGATTTGATAAAAATTCCGGATCTACATTGCTTGTATTATATAATGATTTATTATGCACTATATCACAGTTGGGTCCAACCTGAGACATATTTTTACAAATATTATCAACACTAAATTTCCATCTTAGTAATGAATGGTCTGGAACTGCCATTTTCTTCAACTGAGAATACCCTTTGGTTACATCTAAAATATCCGTTACTGTCAATACTTCAAAATCTACAAATGTAGTCAGGTTTTCATATGGAATAAGACAAAAATCTACCACAGATTAACCTTGAGGTCCTACAAATGTGAAGTTATTCTTTATCTTTGTATCTATATGTAAGTCAAAACAACTAAACATTTGAAATAGAGACTTCTCTATATATTTCATTTTCCCGTGAGGCCTAAAAAAATAATATGTTTGTTTCAGGTTTTATGCCCCCAAAAAATAGGGTAGGTAGGTAGGGAAAAAAAATGGATTTTTTTTTTATTCTCAAACAAACCAAATTCAACATAGATTTTAACGTATTTATGCTAACACAATATTTACAGGCAAAAAATGTTCTAGGGTCGGGGCAAAAAAATTGGGTAGGTCGGGAAACCTGAAACAAACATATTTTTTTTACGCCTGAATTAGGTGAAATTTTTTCACCTTTTTCAGGTTTTGTCATTTGTCAACCTTATGTTAGGCTAGAAGCTTTGTAATCTTGCTTAATGCCAAATAAATGTTGTTGTTGTTGATATATAGAAGTTAAAGCTCGGACACAGACGGACAGATCCAAACCAAACCTATTGTTCCAAACGGTTTGTCACCGGTATTGGACTTATTACCTGATTTAACACTTCTTTTCACTCGTTAAGTGTCTATATTTTTGGAATATCACACAAGTTTTTTTATCTGTTATTATTTAATTTTCATAAAATGAAATCGGTATGACGGGTGTCGATCTTGGTAATATTGATATTATGCTGTTATATTATAGTTGACTCAAAGATTCAAAAGTCACCATCATAGTATTTCAAAATACTTTGACATATGTTTTATGAACATAAATTCAAAAATTGCCATTAGCTTTGATGCTGTTCATTTTTAGTTTTGTTTGTATTATCTTCATTTTGTCTCGTTAATTTTGACATGTATGTTTTTATGTTGTTTTTTTTTTCGGAATACTTGTTATTAATTGATTACATTTAAGAAAATCGCTATCTTCTGTGTTAAATAGAAACGTAAGTCTTCAAACGTGTAGAATTCATTACTTCTATAATCAAAACAGTGTTCTAAATATTCAATACCTTTTTCAAACCATTCTTTTTAATAAAATGTACCATTTGCGCTATCTATGTTTATGTAGAACCATCTTTATTGAACCGCACAGTAAATTTAAACTCGTGAAAGATGTAGTATAGAAGCTTTAATATATATGTATAGTTTAATAAGCGCTCGGAGGAGAGAAGTTTTGATGATTGACAAGGTGCATAATAGACTAGTTACTAGTCTGAAAGAATTTATGTTTTTTTCAATATACTATATTTCATGCACTATTTCCAGTCTATTTTATATCATTTTGCTTTGTACACTGGTGCAGTTCGGCGCTGGATAGTAGACTGGCTCCTGAACAAAACTGAGATATATTTATTAGTAAAAGATATGTCAGGGTCTGGTGACTAGGCTAGGTGCATAACAGAATCTCGCCACTATTTAGGGTGATTCCTTCTGGGGCATAACCAGAGCTTGTCATGATTTACATGCAGATTAAACATTGTTTTGTCTAACCATTGTGTGTAGATAAAATACAACTATTTAAGTCATTATGGTCAGTTACAATTTAGGTGTACAAGTATCACCTGTCTATTAAATGAAATATATAATACTACATGCTGTATTTGTAAACTAGATAAATTGCGTTCAATTTCCAGTATAGCAGTTTTCAAGTTAAACCTTGAAAAAAAGGGTAGAAAATAGATACATCTCTTTTAAATAATAAATCAACAAGCTGAATAATTGTTGATAGCTGTAACAAGCATTGCAATGTTGTACGGTTTGTCGATAACATTAAGTTTTGTCTACCTTCGCCTATTTTGCTGTTTATTGATTTCACAAAGATGTATTTGTTTTTTAGTTAAATGTCACAAAGCCAAATTTTCAGTGTCTTATTATTACATCAAGTCAAATGAATTACATGTATTCAGCTAGACAAGCAGTTTTCGTAATCCCGTACATACTTATAACTGAACAAAATGTTTGGAAGGGTATTTCATGTAGCTCATATATTTAAAGTGACATTATGCGCATTTTTTTCAAGTAACAATCCAGCTGAAAATGGTGTGTGTACAAAAGCGTTGAGGAAATAATAGCTTTTAACCCAATACACCAAACTCTTCCCGCTACCAGTATGAAAAAAATAACTTTCCAAATATTGATTTTCTTATTTGACTGGGAGAGTCAATTTAAGAAAAGAACAACTGCATGCAGGAGTTGCTTCCCTTCCACTGCAACATCCACAACGACACAATCAACTATCATTTTATCAGTCCGATTTTTTTTTATATCTAAAGCACCAATTTCAAATACTAATGCGGCATAATCATTAATTTAACACAATTAAATGAACAGCAACCAAACATTGCAATTATAAAATTGTCACCAAAAATACACTATGTGCAGTAAGATGCGCATAATGTCACTTTAAATGGCCAGTTCCTGGTAACCGTATTTGGTTTTGTCCTGAACAAGAACATGCTAATAAAAAAGCTATTGACTGGTATTCCAACTAATGGTCCAACTTGATTGGCATTTTTTAAAAATATTCATACGGCGAGGGAAATATTAGTAGATGTGCAGGTTTTCTCTGGTTTTTATAGTCAGCTTATGTATAATTTAACACCAATACAAGATCAAAACTACATTAATAACAATCTTACTCAGGCATGAAAAACCCAATCACACTAAAACTTCGACGGTGTGGAAAGTACTGGTTAGTCAACCAGGATCAGGAATAGTAGTTCACCAACATCTGTCCGAGGACCGAATCGACGATCATGCAGATCATGATCTACACTTACTTCTTTTATTATTTATAAGTAAAGATAAAACAGATTAACAGATTAAAAACTGAAATTCCCTTCTGAAACAATTAAAGAGAAGTTTACACCAAATTTTACAAAAAAAATATTAAATTTCTATTTTTACGAAATCATGATCTACAGCAATATTCATATAATCACAGACAAATTTTGGCATGTTATCTATTTTATAATACAAAGGAATCAACAATTACATTAATGACTGTGCTCTTTCAACAGTAGTAGACCGAACTGGCGGCCATTAGCACCCAGCTGATTGGCTAATCATTTTTGTCTCTCCTGGCTCCATTGGTTCATTTACTATCCGATTTCTGCTTCTGGCTCCGGTAGCAAAGAACCAACTAGTACAAGTCTCCTTATAATGTTCTATGGTACATTGATTATTTTATCTATAATTAAAGAAGTAAAGTTAACAAGTAGCCTGTTTGATGTTTTATATAATCTCTTTCAATAAGTAAATTCTTGAAACCAAAATGTAAATAATCAGATTAAACATTTCAACAATAATTGCATCATTTAAAGTACATTTTATGACAATTGTAAGTAAAGACTGCCACTATTTTCATCTATCCATAAATTATTGTTTCTATTTAGTAAAGTGGCTAAATTGTTTTTTGTCTTTGTAAGAATTTTTTCTTTTATAACATATTTGACTACGCGATACATTTTCCAAATTCAATCTCTCTCTCTCTCTCAAAACGTCAAACTTCACGATGTATGTCACAATACATCGCTACGACCAGCTACGACGATGGCGATTTCGTTCCCGTTCCAGAGGAAGGAAGACCTATGTGACAGTGACGACTGCTGTGCGATAGGCAATCAACGCTGCAACTACTAGATCTACAACATCGTCGACGACCACTTTTTTGGTCACACCTCTGTCAGGCTTGCTGCGGCTGCTGGCTTATTTGGGTTTTAAGAGGTTTTTATATTTTCAAAATTTCAGAGTAGGAAAATAGGTCAAACTTTCATGCATACTTTTAACTTGTTAAAATAAGTAAAAACATCTTTCGGACAGCATTTTATTCTCTCATTCTCATTTTTATCATCACCAAAAGCTAAGCAAAGTTAAAATAGGACAACAATTTATTAAAGGGGATTTTTACATTACAAAACAAACAAATATACCATCTAGTACCAAAATTCTCTAAAAACTGTTAGGCTACCACGATCCAGACATACAAACTAGGTCAATCACACTCAGATCTCATTGGTCGCCGTGACGGGCCTACTCTTTGGCAACCAATCAAATTCAACCTTTGGCTATACTGGCTGGAAATTGCAGTCAGGTAAATTTCTCCTATTTTTTGGCTTCAAAATTTTGTCTTTTAGGCATGACGGGAGACATGCCAGGGTCTCATCCCAATACTAAGCTAACATACATGCTCTTTGGGACGGACCTTGATAAAATTCTCATCAAATCAAATCAATTTAACACCAAACGCCCTTTTTCTTACCTACTCTGGTCTTGTTTACTAAAAGTCCTCACGGTTAGATGTCTTGTTTTCCGATCATAGTGACTAAAAAGGCTATAGGAAACACAAACGGAAATGCACACTTCTCATTTCCAATATTAAGTACAACAAGAGATTATCTGTTGTAACATAAACAAATGTACATGTAAACGATATCTCCCTAGCAAAAAAGAAATAACCAAGGCCGTCGCGGATCACTTCGATTGTGGATAATGTTAATGGCATTTAGCCTTTATAAAGCGAGGTGCTAATCTATTGATTTCAAAACAAATGTTAGTTATAAAACAATAATTTTTTCTCGCCGTAAATAAATACAACCTATTGAAGATTACGTTCTTTGCTTTGTATGCTAGTGTGTGTTGGTAGTGTATATGTGTGTGTGTACATGATTGTGTGTGTGTGTCGTTTGTGTGTGCGTGTGTGTGTGTGTGTGTGTGTTGGTGGTGTGCACTTCTGGGTGCTGTGGGGTTCGTTTTGGGGAGGCTGCGTTTTTGGTACGTGGCATTCCCTGTTTGATATTATTTTTGTTTAGATGCTTTAGACTAATCACACATTGAATCACATAACATGCCGACGGACGAAATGCGTATAGAAATATGGAAATATGGAAACCTTTTTTTTGTCCATTCTTAACCTGAAACCTTCTGTGTATGTTATTGCTCCACAATTGATATACCTTCAGTACTGAGCCAGATCACTTCCAGTACCAGAGCCTGAATACTTCCAGTACAAAAGCCTGATCACTTCCAGTACAAGAGCCTGATCACTTCCAGTACCAGAGCCTGATCACTTCCAGTACCAGAGTCTGATCGAAGCCGAGCGGGAGCACCTCTATCACAAACTTGGCATAGCATATTTATACATGGATGACCATTTTCACACAAAAGCGATCGAAAGTTTGACTCAGTGTCAGAAACAATTTTTTGTCATCCGATGGAAGATACATTTTTACGAGCTTGCTAGATCTATAAAGTGTCTGAATACAATTTGAATGAAATATTGTTCGTGAAAAATGGACCGTTATGCACTTACGTCATTTATAGATTTATTGCTTGTTCGACTTCTGTTGAAATATTTTCCTTTTCTACTAACATTTATCTGTCTTGACTGTCCATGATCTCAGCCATAGTCTTCTTTAAATAATATACATACTAATAATACTAAATTTATAAAACAAACACATACTACTACATGTCAGATTTTAAAGTTTCCATTGTGCGTAGGAATGTTTTTTGGAGGGAAATGATTAAATATATTGCATAACATGGTCATGATTTACATCCGAAAAAGTTGTAAATATATCAAGGTTAAGTGAATATACGGGCTTTTACAATTTCAATCTTTCTATTGTCGTTTTAAAACACGAACATGTCAGCCATTAAACATCGACTACATGTGTTTTCCTCTTAAAGCTCCGAGCCACATGATATCTGTCTACTTCCTGATACAGGGCGCTATCGTTGTCTTAAAACTGAATGTTAAGAGGTAAATAGATATCCATTTTAATGATCTTCTAAGAAAATCATTAGATAAACTCGGATGTAAAATATTTACCTCCTTATATAGATTATACTTGTTGAAATTTGTTACCCATTCACACTAGCATTCTGGTAGCAATTCCCAGCTTAAAATAAAGGCACTTATATAAATAAAACTGTTTTGTGATTAAACTAAACTATCTCCGCCGCCATATTGGAATGTCAAGTCATGCAGTTGTATAAATAGCATGTGCTACACGTTCGTATCAGGTATCATCCGGTATCGATTACTACTGTGTTTTAAGCTTGCATTTCATATGCCATTATTTTGCATAAAAAGTTCAAAAACGTAAAGTTTTAACCTCGCAATGTGCAGACTGTGCCAAATAATGAATTTTATGTTGTAATGTGCTGATAGTAAAACAAATGAAAACATCATATCTGGATTAGAATATGCGCAATTCATGATAAATATATTCGTCTGTTTGCTGCTTCAAATTTCAGCGGGGATATATCTACTTATTCAATTTATTTTGACAATTTCCTCTTAGACTGAGCGAGTGACGTATGCGATAGACTGGCTACAAACCGATAAAAAAAACACCCATCACAAGTAAACAATATTTGTTGGACTTTCAGTACCAAGCGGATTCGAAATACTTTTATAATCGTGTTATCTTCTTCACTGCTTTATGTTGCTATACATTATGTATGTGTTGTCCTGCATCTATGAACTTGGTAATATCATAGCATACCAGGTACAATCAAAGGACTGAAAGTGCTGGAGGGTCGATTTTCTCAGAACAACACAGACTTTACACATATATGTGTAAATATCAGGGCAACCCATGCATGAGTAAAGTTATCAACAAACTGGAGACACAAATGTCCACAGAGTTTGACCTTTAACCATATGTGTAAACTTTACTTTTGATAGGAACCCATGTGCTTACCTTTTGCATTCAGTGACTACATGTATGTTCAACTACCCTATAAAGTATCATAGCTGTGAATGGTAACTGAGAAGTGGATTTTTACAAACCTGAACTGAAAATTCAAAGTTTGCACAACTTTAAATGTCATTCAAAAGTTATGGGGTTTGCCCATAGGGTTGAGTTTATTGTGTCAATAATACAAAATAAATTCCTATCCTAAATTGTAGGCAAAAACTGAACAATGAGCAAGATCAAAGAAGACACAGAGTAAATTAATAACTGAACAAGAAAAACGGTGATACAAAGTATCACAGCGGGCCCTAAAGCAAAACTGACATGTAAATATTTTAGAAATTGGTGATGATTGATGTTGAGGCATGGCCCCAAAAGAACCCAAGGAAACCAATTCTGGTTGTACAAGCAAAACCTGACACGACTACTGACTGAACTTTACTGTTATCGAATAATATGTATACAGTATGTCTTATTAACATTATCCTTATAAGTTTGACATGAATGAAGTTTTCTATGATTATTTGCTGTAAAAACATTTAAAATGGTTTAAAATCTTAAAATTATAAGTAAAACAGAGGAAAATGGAAAAAAAAATTAATAGATGGGTTTCGAACTCGCGTCCGCCGCAGTAAGTCAGCGCAATTTCAATTTCCAGCATCTCTACCAACTGCTCTATGTCCGCCGACTATAGAGTTATAGGTAAAAAACGAGTTCTTATAAATTTGTATGTCCAAGTCGTTCGTTCGCGCATTAATAGTATTTACGATTAATTACACATTTAAAGAACAATAACGAAATAATATTATTCTATTCTGAAATGTTTTTAAATTATTTAGATTTATTACTATATAATTTTGAAAACAGAAATCGCTATAATGCCTAACAACTGTTTATATGGAACTACTTGTTTGTATGTTGTGCGTTCGGCCGTAAGGACGATATACTCTGTTAACTTTGGCTCGATTTTAACAATCGACCCAAAAATTAGTTCTATGATCTCATTGCATAATTATTTCATATTTTCTCAGATACAAATCACACGATGCAAGGGATTTTACGCACAACTGAAAGCAGACATACAGCTCAATCACCCGAGACGGTACTTTGCACTCCATAGCTATTTGTCTGAACTCCTCCAATAATAAGTTCGGTACATTGCAACAGTACAATGTATAAAACAGTCTCACAGACTGACACCTATATTCTGGAGTATATGTGGTCCAGTCACAGTTCTGGACCCTATTCGACAGTCAATTCTCCTCCTGGGTACTTTGTCTCTTTCCTTACCCCTTAATACAAAGAGTGTGTATTTTATTCACACTTCGGAAACTACAAAGCTTGTGATCAACGTACATTTGTATGATTTACGCTTTATACAAATATACATTGGTACTACATTGCACATGCAACTCACATTATTTCTTAAAATATAAAATTGTTCCGTTGAAAATTTTTCATTGAAAAGTGGATATCGGAGGGGTGTTCGAGATGTATTGTGCATTGTGCTTTGTAATCGAGAGCCTGTCGGTTGTACCTTCCAGTCACTATCTTATTGGTACAATGGACCTGTATTGCTATTTCTTCATTAGAGAAGAGTATGGATTACATTTTTAACCATCTTTGTATAATACATATACATACATAATAATTAACAGTAATGTGATAAGGAAAATCTGTGCAAAGATATTGTTGCAAAATAGCAAAACGGTTAGAGCACTTGACGCAAGGACGGAAGGTCGTGGATTCGAACCCCGCCGGGAGCTGGACTCTCTATTTCATCTTCATCTATCATTGGTCATTTCTCAACATCTATCGACAAAAACTACCTTGTCCAATTTCAAAGTTTCTCCATTAGTACCGAGTACGTCTCTGCTAACTTGTGACAAAGTCCGAAAGTAGGAACGCTGGTAAACGGGAATTCTAAGGGCAAAAACTGTGTCCGGAGTATACAGTGACATAGTAGCTGAGTAATAGCCCAGTAATAGCTAAGTAAATTGTGAAACAGTACAGTAGAGTACCATGGGGAAAATATATCGCATGACAATAAGCGCACAAAGGGAGAAACGAAAAAGTAATAAATGAAATGCAGCTGAAAAGCAGATGAAAAGTGAAAATCACAGTAGATAAAGAATATACAGCAATGTTCGGCGAAGAGTACGTGAGAACGGATAGCCGATGACTAGGGCGGGCGGATGTTACAGAGAGGGGAAGGGAAAGTTAGATGGTGTAGAAAGGAGATAAGGCAAGCCAAAAAAACCATAGCAAAATGGCCACAAGTTCTTACAACATAAGAGACACTTAAAGTGCGTTGTAAATTGATTGTCATTATATCATGTTGGGTGGGCCCATCGTTTGTTCCCAACCTTTCGCACGGGCTCAAAAAAGTGTACACAGGTCATGACACTTGCAAATTTGAAACATCTTCAGCATTTTTGGCGGTTCTACTACGCACACTTTTTTGTCGTCAGTCACCCTCTTAGCAAAAAGCTGCTTAACTTTCAAGATTTTCTTTAGAATGAAATGAACTCTTAATAGTGAAACACAAACAATGTGTGCAATATCACGTATTGTACATGTAACATCATTTTGAAGACTTTCTCTTATTTTGGCGCGTATTTTCTTCGGCCGGCCTGATTTTGATACATTTTCAACCGACTCAGACCCAGAATCAATTTTCGTTTTCTATCTACGAACCGTCTCATAAAACATCTTAGCTGACCGATACATTTAACATGAGTAATTGTTGCAAAATACTCTTTCAGGGAATAACCGAGCTCATTGCGAACCTTTACGTAAACCCAAACTTCCTCATTAATTTATTTGCTAATCGTTTTCCAACCAGTTTTACAACTGTGGTAAACGGCTACCTAATATATTGAAATGACAAAAGCTCTACAAACCGGATGTCAAGTCGATACATGTATCTACTATCGTGTAGACATTTGATAGAGGTATACAGATGTATTATTCCTCCTGGATATTGCGTGACATCATAATACAAAATACATTTCGGAAACCCCTCATATGTCCTGTTATTAGATAAGGATGAAATTAAATGAATAAACAAATCGAAAATTTGTATTTCAGTTTAATTAGGTCGTGAACAAAAATAAATTTAAAATATGTTATGATACGTATGCTATGTACACTTAAATTCCGTACCAACGTTAAAACAGTTTTTATCAATTCTGAGCAAATGACTGGCTTGAAAAGGATATAATTAATTATTAGAGAGCACTCTGTCTGTCCTTAGATAACATTTATACAGATGCATCATACATACAACACATATTAAATACTCCAAGTACAAATTTGGTCAAAAACTACTTTGAAAAATAGTTGAATTAAAACAAAACAATTTTCAACTTTAGTTGTCTATGTGATGAGCACATTATCAAAATGCAATATAGTCCGGCAACACTCCACTGCAATCACACTTGCAAAAATCTAGTAATGATGTAACCTAACAAAGAAAACAAACTGGAAAACAATCGTTATAACATGATATTAAGTCAAATCGATTACATTAGTTCCACTAAACAAAACTTTTTCAAGTACTATATTGAGTTACAGGCAGTTCTCAGCGGTCAAAATCATCTAATACAATGAATTCATTCCGAATCATTTCTTCTCTCTTATCTGCCACTTGTAAATAAGTTTGTATAATGAATAGATTAAAACTAAATCCATACTAAAATCATGACCTGTAATATGGGACTTGGTATAACGAGTCCGGAAACGGGCGCTATCTGTGAATTATGCTGTCTTGGTTTGGCGCATCGTGTTACATGATTAACAAATCTTACTTGATAGACTATAGCCGTATGTTATACGATGGCACACATTGGCTACTGCATATTGTTCAAGTAAGTATCATTAACTTAAAAGTTTAAATTTAGCTTTGTTACCAAGTGTTCTGATGTATATTCCTGGTTTCACAAAGAAATCACATGGCGGCAATAAAGGTTTAGTGTATCGTATACATGTATATGTAATTTCACCTGAATTTGCATTAAGTGTGAACCAGTGGTTGAAAATGGCAACAAACATGACACTTTGGCATAAAAAAGAGAATGTTCTTGTATATCCTTTGCACAACCGGCATATTTTGTTACACACTCAACAGACATGCATGTGTTTTTGTAAACACTGTACATCACGTTTTGCTACTTTCGGTTTACTGTGCGTGTTATATACGTCAGCAAATAGATTGAGCTGTATTATGAAAGTAAAATTGCCATTGGCCCACCTACAGAGGTCACGCGCAGGGGTCACCCTGACTGCTAACCTGCGCATGGACTTCTTTTTTTTTTTTTTTTTTTGCTAACGAGAGGTCAATTTTAAGCGTTCTCATAAGATGTCAAATTACCTGGGTTTGAGTACGACATGTCTGCTTTATGTCTATGAAAAAATATTTGCACGCGCTCAAAACACTATCCCACAGGGGCCTGTACGCGAACGTTGGTAAAATGAAAATTTTCAAACCTGGTAAATGCAGTTAATTTATCACTGTAGGGGAAGATGTATTTAGTTTTGAAAATAAGAGTTCTGAAAAATACATTTTCTACATACTTTTCGGCTAAGAAATGAAAACCAAACATGGCCGCCAACGAACCTTTGAGAAGGTCTCGTAAGTTTTGTACCACTCCGAAGATGAATAGATGATTTGTTTCTTATAGTATGTATTAAATTTGAAGTTTATGTATCACTATTTGGAACACATAATTTTTTGGCGTTCCAGGAGTTCTGAAAAATTACAGTTTATGTATAATTTTTTATTATTCGTTTTGATCAAATATGTATTTAATTTACAGTTAATGTATAAATATGGAAATTTATATCTAGTTTTGTTTCTAAGATTTCAGTTAAAAAATAATATACACAATAATTCTACATATTGCTATGATTTTTGCACTTCGTCTTATCTACAAATTCTACTGTTTAATCGAGAAAAAGATGACATCAATAAACATAAAGAGCGTTACCGGACTCGTTAAATTAGGACCCAGCTTAACCTGAGCATTTTCAGATCATCTTATACATTAAAGTGACTTAAAATCTATGCTCAGTAATTTAACTTATAAATCACTTTTTTACATCAGTTTTTCATAACTATTATCATAAAATTAATAGCACTTGTAAATCTATTATTGATGTTTTTACCAAAGCATATATCCTGAAAATTTTAATTGATATATATTTGCGTTCAATAGATTACTTAATCCATTCCTTACGACTTGAACTATATCGCATTTCCAAAAACGTGCTCTAATGTTTCTTCGTGTCGGTTGAAAAAACACAGAGATTTGATGAATTTACTATTTGCATTTATATAAAAAAGTGTTCTTATTTTTGTATCAATAGTATTTTTGAATACTTGGGTAAGTTTTTTTCCATTCAATTTGGTTACTGTTCAGTACGTTTTCCCACTTTTTTCGGCTTTTACATCAGTCTTTGTATTTGTCTTTATTTGCATGGAATATGTTAAGTTATTAGGTGTTGTACATGTTTTTAGTTTTGTTAGTAGGTTTATATTTTCTTCATGTTGTCTTGGTAATTTTGACATTTTCGTTTTTGTTTTTTTATGCCCCCGAAGGGTGGCATATTAAAATCGCACCGTCCGTCTGTCCGTCCGTCCGTCTGTGCGTCCCCACTTACAATTCGTGTCCGGACTGTAACTCTGTCATGCATTGAAGGATTTTAAAATAACTTGGCACACATGTCAATCACATTAAGACGACGTGTCGCGTGCAAGACCCACATCCCTATCTCAACGGTCAAGGTCATACTTAGAGTTTGAAGGTAATGGATTCCTCTATATATGCATATATGCACACATTCGTGTCCGGACTGTAACTTTGTCATGCAAAGAAGGATTTTAAAATAACTTGGCACAAATGTCTGGCACATCAAGACGATGTGTCGCGTGCAAGACCCATGTCCCTACCTCAAAGGTCAAGGTCACACTTAGAGTTTGAAGGTAATGGATTCCTCTATATATGCATATATGCACACATTCGTGTCCGGACTGTGACTTTGTCATGCATTGAAGGATTTTAAAATAATTTGGCACAAATGTGTAGCACATCAAGACGACGTGTCGCGTGCAAGACCCACATCCCTACCTCAAAGGTCAAGGTCACACTTAGAGTTTATAGGTAATGGAATCCTGTATATATGCATACATTTGTGTCCGGACTATAACTTTATCATGCTTTGAAGGATTTTAAAATAACTTGGCACAAATGTCTAGCACATCAAGCGGATGTGTCGCGTGCAAGACCCAAGTCCCTACCTCAAAGGTCAAGGTCACACTTAGTGTTTAAAGTAATGGAAAACTGTATGCAGGGTTACTCTGTCATGAATAGAAGGATTTTAAAATAACATATCACAATTATTGGGCACATGGAGAGGACACAGACTGTGAGGCACCTCTTTCGGGGGCATTCGTCACTTGTGAGGGACAGCTCTTGTTTTGGAATACTTGTTTTTATGAATTGATTATAATTAAGAAAATCGCTATCTTCTATGTTGTATAGAAACTTAAAGTCTTCAAACGTGTAGAATTCATTACTTCTATAACCAAAACAGTGTTTTAAATATTTAATATCTTTTTCAAACCATTCTTTTTAATAAAATGTACCATTTGCGTTAGTTGTGTTTATGTAGAACCATCTTTAATGAACTGCACAGTAAATTTAAACTCGTGAATGATAGGTAAAGTTAGATGTAGTACAGATGCTTTATTATATATGTATAGTGTAATAAGCGCTCGGAGGAGAGAAGTTTTGATGATTGACTAGGTTCATAAAAGAAACTCGCCACTATTCAGGGTGATTCCTTCTTGGGCATAACCCAATGATTGTAGCGAACTTGTCATGATTTATACGCAGATTAAACATTGTTTTGTCTATCCATTATGTGTAGATAAAATACAACTATTTAAGTCATTATGTTCAATTACAATTTAGGTGTATCACCTTTCTTTTAAATGAAATATATAATACTACATGGTTTTTTTGTAAACTTAAGATAAATTGCGTTTAATTTCTAGTTCAGCAGTTCTCAAGTTTAACCTTGATGAAAAGGGTAGAAACAGTCTTTCAAATAGTAAATCTACAAGCTGGATAATTGTTGATAGCCGTTGAATAGTGTGTGTAAGTAGTATTGCAGTTAACGTTTAAAATGGTTGTACTATTTGTCGATAACATTATGTGTTTTGTCTACCTTCGCCTATTTTGCTGTAGATGGTTTTGTCCTGAACAATGAACAAGAACATGCTAATAAAAAAGCTATTGACTGGTATTCTAACTAATGGTCCAACTTGTTGGCATTTTTGAAAAAAAACATTCATACGGTGAGGGAAATATTATTAGATTTGCGTGTTCTCTCTGGCTTTTATAGTCATCTGATGTATAATTTAACACCAAAAGCCAGTTTTCTTACCTACTCGGGTCTTGTTTACTAAATGTCCTCACGGTTAGTGGTCTTGTTTTTCCGATCAACGTTTCATAGTAACAAACGCTAGAAGAGGTTCTTAAATGTCGTTTACATGACTTTTCAGGCCGTTTTAGAAACATATTCTAACATTCAGACTAAATAGCCTATAGAAAACACAAAAGGAAATGCACACTTCTCAATTTCAAGTTGAATTACAAGAAAATATGATCTGTTGCAACATAAACAAAATGTACATGTAAACGATATCTCCCTTGCAAAGAAAAGAATAACCAAGGCCGTCGTGGATCACTTCGATTGTCGATAATGTTAATGGCATTAATCCATTTAGCCTTTATAAAACGACGTACTGAAAACTTCTTTTGATTTCAAAACAAATGTTAGTTTTAAAACAATAATGTTTTCTGTCAATTCTTTATCTCAGACCTTTTGTGTATGTTATTGCTCCGTAATAGATATACCTAATATTTATATATTAATGACCATTTTCACTCAAAAGTTCGGCTCACTGTTTAGAAAAGAATTTACTCATCCCACTGAAGATACATTTTTACGAGCTTGCTATTTAAAGTGTCTGGGTACAATTTGAATTAAATAGTCTTCTTTTAGATAAATCCCTACTAACAACACAACATTTACAAAACAAACACATATTATTAACATTTTAAAGTTTCATCTTTGCGTAGAAATTTAAATGATTAAAGATGTTAAATAATATGATCATGATTTACATCCCCAAAAATCGTACACCTCGGATTTATATATATCAAGGTTTACTGAATATAAGTAGGACCGTTACATCTTCAAAATAGTTTCTGCTGTCGTTTTTAAAGGTGGTCAATTACTTTTAAGCAACAATTTATGACAATTCTTCCTGTTTGTATATTCTGTTAGAGATTGATTAAATGAACAAAAAGACCCATTACATAGAGTTAGATCCCTATCAGAAATTTACATTTTATTAACTTTTATAAAATGTTATTACTCCCCTTTAATATGAAAGTATTTAAAACGTTGAGTATTTCTTTTTTATTTCAATATAATTTCTACTTTTACATTTGAATTGGATATAAATACAAATATTTTAACATTCTGAACAAAATGCCAGTTTTAAAACTACGTGTAGCTTCTGAATTCATTTATTTCCAATCTATCTTGGGTTCGCACCCAAGATAGGTAAAGGGAGTTAATAATAATTTTTCAAACTTGTATTTCTAATGAATTCCATCTAAATATATAACTTTTAATGCAAATGTTTCACAAATATAATACAATAGGTTTCATATTTATATCTTTCCTTTGGCAAAGTGTGTGTATCAAATTTTTACTTATGATAAAATAACTGTATCTTGGTTGGGCAACCAGGATAGGGAAATCAAATTTTAAAAATACCTCCAGTGAAAATCTTACTTGAATTAAGCTCTAAGTGAACATAAATGAGTGTAAATGATCAGATGTTAAAGTTTCAAACAAATCTGTTACATGGCCAAAATCTGATTATATACCTTTAAACACGAACGCGTCCGCCTCCGAGCTAGATGATATCCGTCTACTCCCTGATACTGGGCGCTAACGTTGTCTAAAAATGCTCAAAAAGGCAAAAAGAAATCCATTTAAATGATTTTCTACACAAATCATTAGATAAACTTGAATGTAAAATAGATCTACTTACCTCCTATATTCCTGTCAGTTAATACTTGTTGAAATTTGGTTACCCATTCATACGTCTATTGAATTTGTTAATTTCAACTAAAGTCGCACGGTTGAGAAAAGTTAAATTCAGTTTTGTACTTGTAGGTTAAATATATTTCGATATCCTAGCATTCTGGTAGCAATTCCCAGCTTGAAATAAAGGTACTTATATAAATATAACTATTTTGTGATTAATTAAACTAAATTCAGTAATTTTCGTCGTCGCCATATCGGAATGTCAATTCATACAATTGTATTAATAGCATGTGCTACACGGTCGTATCAGGTATCATGCGGTATCGATTACTATCGCCTTTCATATGCCATTATTCTGCATAAAAACGTTTTGGCCTCGCAAGGTGCAGACTGTGCGAAATAATGAGCTTTGTGTTGTAATGTGCTGACAGTAAAACAAAACAAAATCATAGCTGGATTGGAATATGCGCAACTATAAATATATTCGTCTTCTTGCTGCTTTAAAGTTAGTGCAGCGGGGATATATCTACTTAAACAATTTTATTTAGACAATTGACTGAGTGCGGGACGTCTGCGATTGGCTCACTACAAACCGATTAAAAAAACACCCATCCAAAGTAATCAATAATTCTGAGACTTTCAGTACCAAGCGGTAATCCCAGATTCAAAATATTTTGTTAATAATGTTTGCTTTCTTCCCTGCTTTATGTTGTTCTACATGATGTATGTGTTGTGCTTTATCTATGAACTTGGTAATATCATAGCATACCAGGTACAAAAAAATAGTTAGATGATCTCATAACATTGTTCTTTCGTATTTTCTCAGACACGAGTCACATAATGCAAGGCATTTTTACTCACAACAGAAAGCAGATATACAGTTCAATCAACCGAGACGGTACTTTGCACTCCACAGCTATTTCTCTGAACTCCTCCAATAACTGGTTTCGGTACATTGCAACATTACAATGTATAAAACAGTCTCAGAGACTGACACCTATATTCTGGACTATGTGGTCCAGTCACAATTTTGGACCCTATTGGACAGTCAATTCTCCTTCTAGGTACTTTGCTCTTTCCTTACCCCTTATTACAAAGATTGTATTTCTTAAAGTATTCGCTTTATAATCTTTAATGACACTTAAATGTTTTAACTAGATTACAATAGGTTACAGTATTTATTTTATTCGCATGTGTATTTTATTCACACTTACTCGGAAACTAAAAGGTTGGTGAGCAACGTACATTTGTATGCTTTACGCTTTATACAACTATACATTGGTACTATATTGCAAATGCAACTCTCATTATTTCTTATAATGTAAAATTGTTTCGTTGATATTTTTTCACTGAAAAGTTGATAAACGAAGGGTGTTCGAGATGTATTGTGCATTGTAATTTGTAATCGTTAAAACTTATTGATACGGGGGTTTCTTTATGACATGCCTTCAAAATACTCCCCGTGGCTAGAAATGCACAATCTTAGTCTGGGGATCCATTTCCGTACAGCAACATGGTAGGTTGATTTAGATTTACTACAAAGGGACTGGCGAATGGCGGAATCGAGAGCCTGTCGCTACCGAATTGTGGAAAGAGATAGACGATGCAAGGTAACAAATCTGGGGAATAAGGAGGATGTTTTAACACAGTAACTTTGTCAGAATTTAAGAATATTGTTACTATGTAAGAAGTGTACGCTTGAGCAATGTCATGCAACAGTCGAACATGTTTGAAGTCTGTGACTGGGCAAGTATTCGTAGTATTTTTTAAATCGTTTTTTCAATACTACATCACGGTTGTACATCCCACACTTTTGCCCATTTTATTGGTACCTGTTTTGCTATATCTTCATAAGAGAAGAGTATGGATAACATTTTCAACCGCCTTTGTATAACACATATACAGTCGAACCTGTAAACAAAGACCAGTATGGGGAAGCTACAAATGTGGTCTTTGCTTGCAGGTGGTCTTTATTTACAGGAGTGTCTACTATAAATGAATAGTGCACGGTGGTCTCCCTGCTGATCTTTATTCGCAGGTTGGTCCCTATTCGGAGGTGCTCTTTAACACATGTTTGACTGTACATGCATAATAATTAACAGTAATGCGATAAAGAAAATTTGTGCAAAGATATTGTTGCAACATAGCAAAATGATTGGGCCACAAGTTCTTACAACATTAGAGACACTTAAAGTGCGTTGTAAATTGATTGTCATTTTATCATGTTTGGTGGGACCATGTTTTATTCCCAACCTTTCCCGCGGGATCAAAAAAGTGTACACACGGGACAACACTTGCAAATTTGAAACATCTTCATTATTTTAGCAGTTCCAGTGCGCACTTTTTTTTTCGTAATCAGTCACCCACTTAGCAGAAAGCTCCTTAACTTTCAAGATTTTCTTTAGAATGAAATGAACTCTTAATAGTGAAACACAAACAATGCGTGCAATATCGTGTAATGTAAATATAACATCATTTTAAAGACTTTCTCTTATTTTTTCGCGTTTTCTTTATGTGGCAAAAGTCTCTTTCAGAGAATAACCTAGCTTACTGCGATCCTTGATGTAAGCCCAAATTTCGTCATTAATTTATTTGTTTATCGTTTACCTACCAATTGTACAACTGTGGTAAACGGCTACCTATATTGACATGACAAAAAGCTCTATATGGAACGCCATGACCGTCTTTTCATTACTGGGTTGCTTATATGCGGTACACATTTCATTATATGCAGTAGATCTTTTATCATATGCAGTAGATCTTTTATCATATGCAGTAGATATTTAATTATATGTGGTAGATAGTTTATTATGTGTGGTACACGTTACTTTATATGCTGTACTTTCTTTGTTATATGTAGTACAACTCTTCTTATATTTGGTGGTACTGTCTTTATATGCAGGCATTTGAATTTGTGTGCGGTACAAACACCAATATATGCAGTAGATTTGTTATTGTGTGTAGTAGATAAAACGTTATACGTGGTGCTTTTTACATTATATGATGTGCAAACATAGATATATGTGGTAGTCACTGTGTCCATTATGTGTGGTGCGTCTTTCCTTATATGCAGCGCAAATCACATTATATATCGTACTTTCGTTAACATACACTGTAGATATTACATTATATGCTGTACGTGCGATTTCCTTATATGCTGTGCTTCCAGCATTATATGCGGTAGTTATTTCTTTATATGCGGTAGTTACCCTATTATATGCGGTAGTTACATCGTTATGATGAGATGGTTAGGATATTTCTGAACGATACCGTACATTCCCGGATTATTACGAATCCGGATGTTTAACACGAATAATTATTGCGCACCGAGTGTTGAATGCAAGAATCAGATAAACGTTATTTCATACAAATTTTAATTAAAGAAGTCAGGAATATGTTTTTACACCTGTCAGACTGAAATAGCATTTTCTTGAGCTAGTTTAATACAAGCTTACATAAAATGACAACTTATGACAGATCCTATATGTATTGGCTAAAAGTATACTAAGGGCTGTTTCAGGAAAAAATGTTGGGGGGGGGGGCGGAGGAGGAGGAGCAACTAGCTATTTTAAGTGTGTGGGGGAGGGAGGGGGTGGGGGTATTAAAATTTTCTTGGAAGTGGCCAAAAGATGTATTTAAATTTACGGGTTGTCGTTGTTTGAGAAAAAACGTTATAAATTCAATGTTTTCTAATTTTCAAAGGGTTATATTTGTTGGAACTTTTTGATAGAGTAATTGGTTCATATCCATGAAACACATTTCAATGTCAAATTTAGCTAAACATGGAACACATAACTGTGTAAAGTATAAACAAACATGATAAATTTGTTAATTTAAATGAGGGTAAAATTAGAAATTAGTTTAAACTGTCTCGGTGCACAATGATTACTCGTGTGAAACATCCGGATTCGTAATAATCCGGCAATTTACGGTATCGTTCGAAAATATCCTAACCATCTCATCATAACGGCGTAACTACCGCATATAATGACGAAACTACCGCATATAAAGAAATAACTACCGCATATAAAGAAATAACTACCGCATAAAATGACGAAACTACCGCATATAATGACGAAACTACCGCATATAAAAATATAACTGCTGCATATAATGCTGGAAGCACAGCATATAAGGAAATCGCACGTCCATACGGAACTTTCAATTTTTCCAATAATCGATGTATCTTTCACATTAAACAAAGAAGGATAAAATTGGTTTAACCGTCATAACTTTTAAACGGATTTATATTACGCTTATGCATTTATGACAAAAGTTGGCAAATTCTTTTATCTAAATGGTGATACAAATTTCAAAAATATTAATTAAGTATTTCACCTACCCATTTTGGTTTAAAATTTATCACCCCGTTTTCCCTATGTAATGCTTATGGGGGTCTTAAATTGCTTCATTTTTTCAGTGATTTGTTGAAACATTTCGTCTTATATAGAGAAAACCATTTAAAGGATCGCTTATGCATTTGTAGCATCGGCAAGTGAAATATATAAGGAATAAAATGGTGCAAAAATTTTATTACATAGTTTCCGATTTCACCTACCCATTGAATGATTTATAAACTGTTAACATGTAAAGTCTGACGGATCGGGTGTCCCCGTGGTTTTCACGGAAATTATCGACTGGCATACGGAAATCATAATAAAGCTAGGCTGTTAAATAATGGTCCCATACCTTTTCTGGTTATTAAAGTCGTGACACTTTTCTATAATTTTATTATTCCACAAGACCTCACTGAAATAAATCAGCATACTAATATGCTGGGAGATGTCTTTGAAAAATATTTTCATGTTTAGCTTTAATTTTGAGATAAATTCAGTGTAAAATTATCTTTAAATACAGCGACTGTCGAAAATATTTTATATCATGAATTATGAAATGAACACAATTGGAGAGAGAGAGAGAAAGAGAGAAAGAGAGAAAGAGAGATATTTGTACTGAAAAATATTTTAATAGCTTTAATTTTGAGATAAATTCAGTTTAAAATTATCTTTAAATTCAGCGAGTGTCGAAAATATTTCTTATAAAATTTTATTTTCCATAATATTTAATTATACTCGGATTTCAAGATTGCATTTTCAATTTGACAAAATCACCCTTTGCTTTTTTATGTTAAAATATATATGGAATCTATAAATTTTGATCATCAATGTTAACACACTGTTTTTATTGCGCCATAAATTGGTTTAATCCGGATGTTGATTATTAGGGGGTAATAAACCCCTCTTGTTCGATAATTTATTACCACGTTTTGACCAATATACGTGCTTCGGTTTTAAACTATGAACAATGACAAAACAACAGTCTTGTGTTGACTTTCATTTCATCTCTTTATATATTAACTAACTAATTAAGGTGTCAAACTATCTTATACTATTTATGTAACTTAACGAAAACGTTATTTTAAAGTTCATTGTTGATTAAATGATTTATGAAATAAAAAAGTAATTTACACAATGATGATTTCTTAGGTCATTTTTATCACATTGTTCCTCTTCATTTTAAATATTCTTTAAATCTAATGCAATAAATCAGTTAGTCAGCGCAATCTCAGAAAGTCAATATCATTTATCGGTACAAAGATTGTGAAGAATGTAACTGTCCCACTTTAGCGCTAGCTTACATTATCGATTTTTGCTGACTAACTGATTTATGACTTATCGTGATACGGAAACTTCCGATCGGCAACGATCAATATTGATGTAGACAGGATTATCGATTTTCTAGAGGCTGTTACTGCATCAGCTAGCGTTTAGCGATGGTACACTTTGTTCCATATGCAGCATATAATGTGAGATCTACAGTGTATATTAACGAAAGTACGATATATATAATGCGATTTGCACTGCATATAAGGAAAAAAGCACCACACATAATGGACACAGTGACTACCACTATATTTATGTTTGCACCTCATATAATGTAAAAAGCACCACGTATAACGTTTTATCTACTACACACAATAACAAATCTACTGCATATATTGGTGTTTGTACCGCACACAAATTCAAATGCACTGCATATAAAGACAGTACCACCAACTATAAGAAGTGTTGTACTACATATAACAAAGCATATAAAGTAACTTGTACCACACATAATAATAATAATAATAATAATAATAATAATAATAATAATAATAATAATTTCTTTACGAAGGTATTACACATTAAGTTATGTAACAAATTACATATTCTTATTTACAATGTGGCCATCGATAAAACTAAAAAGAAAATAAAGTAAATACAAAACTATCATATGGAACTTTCATGTTTTCCCGATAATCGATTAGACGCGGCTTTTACACATTAAACAAAGAAGGGAGATTTCGGTTTAATCCTATTAAATAAAAAACCGTGTAATTAATCGTTTTTGCTTCAGTCAGACGAATTAATATTATTTTTCCTCTTTATAATGATGTAAATTTCAAAAAGATTAATTTGGTATTTCACTTACCTTTTTTAATTAAAAAAGTACCACCGCATTTTCCATATGAAATGTTAAGGATTGCAAGACTTTTAGTCAGCTTTTTGGGTCATTTGTCTCAATACTTTGACCCATACATAGAACATCAATTATAAGATTGTTTTTGCTTCAGTGATATCGGCAAGGGAATTATATCAACTATAAATGGGTGTAAAAATGAATGAAATATTTGAAGGATTTCGCTTACCTTTTTAATATTTTTTATAAGTACAGTCAGTTAAAAATGTAATCGTAATACAGATCGGGCGCGTCCGTAATTTTCACGGAAGTTGTCGATTACTATCGTATTAAAATCGTGATGATTTTGTACGTATTGTTGCTTTAAAACGTAAGGATGGCATAACTTATATGAAGAGGAAAAAAGTGAATAATGATTGTACCAATCTTTGAACGAGTCTCGGTATGCTTTATTCATGTGTAAATTAAATGAGTAAATTAAAAGGACTGCATTTGGTTAAAGATATATCTGTATTGTAGCAAAGTGACTAAATTTCACACTTGTTTCAACTTAACGTAAACAGGTAAATGTAACACATGTGAAAAAAAGATTTTGTGTATACATTGTAATTTTTACACATTTTCACGAGACTGTTGTAATGTCACACAAACACACATATACACAAGTACGTATGTCACTTTCAAATTGTGACGCTTATTTTATATGAAAGAATTTTTTTCAGACTCCGTTTGTCCGGATAGATCTCACCCGTCATAAATGTGGTGATGTTGTTTTGTTTCTTTTTGCTTTGCTATTTGTGCGTATTTTGACAGTCGTTTACTTCTACTTTGGTCCCCCTATAAACATTTTGTAACTTAAAGGTGGTTGACAAATGAAAAAGTTAAGACCGGTCAGAAATCGAAATCGGGTACATGTAATGTCGAGAAATAATGTTTGTGAATTATGTACTTTTAGTATTTTGATCAAATATCAGAAATTGAAAAAGAAAATGCAAATAAGATGTTATTACGGTAAACTTACATATTTTAAAGAAACTTAAAATCTGTCATAAGAATTACCACTTGCGTTTTACAATATACCCCGGGGCAATAAAACACTAGAACGGATATGGATTATTAGGGTGCAATAAAAGTCTTTGTTAGTCTTGGTAATTTATTACCCTAAATGTGTGTATTATATATATCTTTTTTATTGTACACCCATCTCAGAAACAATGAAATGTATTTTAGTTAGTTTAATAAATGTATTTATGTTTGCTTTTAGAGAACAATTAACTACTGTGGAAAGGGACAACGAAAAAAAAGACCTTACTTGATTATTCCTTTTATTAACAAAAGTAACCTTTAAATAACTCGCACTTTGAAATAATTTTTTCGAAGAAACGTTCATGATTTCATGTGAATAATTTCAAAATAATCCTCGACACGTAAGTGTGTCGTTCAAGCTTCTGCTATAGCACATTTATTTCTATCTTGTAGAATTTACGCACGTGTAACGTTGGCGTCAAGCACACGGGAAACAGTACCGTAATTAATTAAACGATAGTAACATCTACCTTGTAAGTTATGTAAATAACAAATTTTTAAAGATGACGCACACGTTCATTCATTGTGTCTATCGTGTTGTTTGTTTTTTCACGGCTATCAGTATATGAAATCGATGACATCGATTTTGTATATGCCTAATGAAAACTTCGTTATTTCATTGTTTCACAATTCAATATTAGAATCAAGCTACCAATCGCTTTCATATACTAAAAATTGCGCGGACCATCTTTTTTTAAAGGTAGTTTTTGTTAGCTTTTAAGTTTAGAGAACTAATTGCTTTCAAGATATACAACCACTTATGGCTTTGAAGCACGTGCGAAGAAAAAAGAAAACTGTGAAAGTATGACTGTCATTGCGGTACAAGTTGGTGATGCCGTGTATGATTTATGTTGTGAAGCTTCACTTAATTACATTAAATGCGGATGCTTTGATATAATATGTGATTCAATTTAATAAAATTGATAAATCTATAATAGCTCTATTATTCAAATCAGTGTTGCTTCCTTTCTCTGTAATCTCTATTTTACAACAGTTGCTTTTTAAACATACAATGTAATAGTACAAAAAGATAGCTGGGATGAATGCAATAAGATTAAAGATTTCTATTTTAGCGTAATACACAGTACATCTTAATATCCTCGGGCAAATATTACGCAAGCAAATATCGATTTTTATTGATTAAGCTGCCGAAACAATCAGCGGTTTTCCGGTCTGTTTCGGAAAATTTACGACCGCAAGCGAACTGTCCGGCCGCTACTACCTGTTTATCGATTTTCTGACCAGCCTTATCATTGCTAGCGAGTAGAGAACAAAATGTTCCATATGCAAGTGGAATAAACACATAATTAAAAACACACATGTCAGAAACAAACATATGATTCATGTACACCCGACAAACACTCCTTAATTTTAGATTTTAAATTCAATGGCAAGTACACAATAGTATCACAAATGTAACAGTAAGAAAACATTCAAGTAACTGACATAAATGCTATAATACGAAGCACGATAAAACAGTCGATGAATACAATAAACAGTTCACATAATAAACTATCTACCATATAATAAAAGATCTACTGCATATAATGAAATATGTACCGCATATAAGCAAACAAGTCATGGTAAGACGGTCATGGCGTTCCATAGCTCTACATATCGTTACATGTATCTACTATCGTGTAGACATTTGATAGAGGTATACAGATGTATTATTCCTCCTGGGTATTGTGTGACACCATAATACAAAATACATTTCGAACACTTTATGAAGAACTGACTTTATGTCCTGTTATTAGATAAGGATAAAATTAAATGAACAACAAATCGAAAATTTGTATTTCAGTTTAATTAGATCGTGAACAAAAATGCAGATAAAATATGTTATGATACATATATACATGTACACGTAAATTCCGTACCAACGTTATAACATTTTTTATCAATTCTGAGCAAATGACTTGCTTGAAAAGGATATAATTTATTATTAGAGAGCACACTGTCTATCCCTAGATAACATGTATACAGATGCATCAGACATACAACACATATTAAATACTCCAAGTACAAATTTGGTCCAAAAACGACTTTGAGAAATAGTTGAATTAAAACAAAACAATTTTCAACTTTAGTTGTCTATGTGATGAGCACATTATCAAAGTGCAATATAGTCCGGCATTACTCCACTGCAATCACACTTGCAAAAATCTAGTAAAGAACGTAATTCAATAAAGAAAAACTGGAAAACAATCGTAATAGCATGAATTTAAGTCAAATCGATTACATTTGTTCCACTAGACAAAACTTTTTCAAGAAATATATTGAGTTACAGGCAGTTCTCAGCGGTCAAAATCATCTAATACTGTAACAATGAATTATTTCCGAATCATTTCTTCTCACTTATCTGCCACTTGTAAATAAGTTTGTAAAATGAATTGATTAAAACTAAATCCATACTAAAATCATCTCCTGTGATCTGGGACTTGGTATAACGGGTCCGGAAACGGGCGTTATCTGTGAATTATGCTGTTTCGGTTTGGCGCATCATGTTACATGAATAACAAATCTTACTTGATTGACTATAGCTGTATGTTATACATTGGCTATTGCAAATTGTTCAAGTAAGTATCATTTACTCAAAAGTTTAAATTTAGCTTTGTTACCAAGAGTTCTGATGTATACTTCTTGGTTTCACAAAGGAAAAGCATGGCGGCAATAAAGGTTTAGTGTGTCGTATATAGTGTACCACTTGCCGATTAACAACACTGTTAACTGTTTTTATATAAGATAAATCTAATATGTAGTTGATGCATTACTGTAGGGGAAAATATATTTAGTTTTGTTAATAGGAGTTCTGAAAAATACAATTTCTACATAATTTTCGGCTATGAAATGAAAACCAAACATGGCGGCCAACGAACCTTTGAGAAAGTGCTGTAAGTGTTGTACCACTCTGAAGATAAACAGATGATTTGTTTCTTAAAGTATGTATTAAATTTGAAGAACTGAAAATTTGGAACATATATTTCTCTTGTTCCAGGAGTTCTGAAAAATTATAGTTTATATATATTTTTTTTATTATTTGTTCTGATAAAATAGGTATTTAATTTACAATTAATGTATAAATTTATGGAAATTTATATCTAGTTTTGTTCCTTAGACTTCAGTTAAGAATGATATACACAATAAGTCTCGCTATTGCTATGATGTTTGCACTTTGTCTTATCTACAAATTCTGCTGTTTAGTCGAGAAAAAGATGAAATCAATAAACATAGAGTGCGTTACCGGACTCGTTATATTAGGACCCAGCTGAAACAGAGCATTTCAGATCATTTTATACATTAAAGTGACTTCAAGTTTGTTTTCAGGAATTTAACTTATAAATCACTTTTTCACATCAGGAGATAATTTCACTTAAATCATCTCAAATGATGGACTGATTTCAAATATCACAGCTAAAATTGTGATCTGTAATGACCATATATCAAATACATTTTAAGAATAAGATTTAAGATTAGGAAATCATATCATACAATAAATTGATTTCAAAATTATTCTAAAAGATCATGCAAGTTAGCTTCTAAAACAAAGTTATTTCCAGAGATCTTACTCTTCTAAATTAATAGTTTAACTGATGATATTTCATCATCATCAAGTGATTTCAACTCAACGAATTCCATGTGTAATAAAGCCGTCGGTCAGACTAGAAACACACGACGAAAAGGAGATTATACGCGATAGTAGCCTCGGAAGTGACTTCAAAGATACTCTCATAGAACATTTTGAAGGCAACTACACAGATCTGGGTTTCTTGCATCTGCAACTTAAAAGACATACAATGTAGGCAGTTTTTAAAACCTTTTTTTAGCATTTCCTATATACCAAATTCATTTCAATCAAGAAACATTAAATAATCATTCAACCAGTAAGTCTTCTGAGCTGTCTGTAGGTACAAATAATCTAGTAAATCACAATGAACATTTCAAATACATATTTCACAAACTTCAACATACAGTCCAACCTCTCCACAACAACACCAAAGGGAATATCAATTTTTTTTTTTAGTTTGGAGAGGTTGTTTCTCTGGGGAGGTTAATTTGTTCAGATATAACTGCTTTGGGAATAAAACATCTATCTTTGTACAGAGGTTTTTTCTCATCGGAGGTGTTGTTTAGAGAGGTTGGACTGTATCTTAATAAATGTTGGCTGTTTGGCAATGTTCTTCCAACATTTGACATTAAAACCGACAGTAGTTAATGCATCTCAATTTTGAAGGGTAATGTGACTTTTATGATACAGGCAGTTACAACAAAGGTAATTGCATATAAAACACTAAAACATTTTAATTAACTGAGCGTGTGAGCAGAATAGATCAGTGCTACAAGCATCACCTTAAACAGTACACTAATATTATTATTATACATGTAAGTATAGTTAACAAATACCCCATACAAACATCACATCAACGCATCAGTATAATTATAAAAAAAACTAACTAAGGATCTCACTCCTTTTCAATATATCTGGATCCGGTTGTTCGAAACTTTAATCAAAGATTTTAAGCTAACTGCCGTTTAACTTTTAAGATTATATTTCTTAAGTTGAAACACCTTTTATGACAAATCTGCGCATTCATGAGAATAAGGACTAAAAACTGTTGAAGGTCAAATCAAAATATTCCACTAGTCGTTCCCACCTAATATTTTGAATACGATCTAAGTTAATCGACAGTTAGATTAACAGCCAGATAAAGTTTCGAACAACCGGGTCCTGGAGTTCTTTACCTTGCATATGATATTAATAATTGAACATTATCCTTGATCACTGTGTTGGCCCTGACAATGACGATATCAAGTTATTTCAGTATAATAAAGTATACGAGAATACATCATAAGAATACAGGTCTACATGTATCTGGCTCTGTAATCGTTTCGTTATTGGAATAGCTAAACTGGCCATCCATAGAGTCCACCTTCGATAAGTTCCTTCATCTTCATCTTTCCAACCGAATACGAGTGGTATCATTTGTGTTATATACTTATTTCATGACAGATAAATAACTATAAAATACAATTGATTTTATCACAAGCCATATGTAAAGAGGTTGATTGTATATCGTTAGTGGTCAGGGCCAATTCTTTGACAAGGAGGTCTAATTAATGAAATTCACTCTATTATAGATTATAACTCTCCTCTAGCAAACTCAGAAATGAGCCATGGAGTATTACAATCAAACCCAACGATATCCAGCATGAACGGATCCTCTTTGTCTGCGATTGTAAATTCTGTAGCGCACATTCCACAAACAACCAATTTCACATCCTTTTTCGCTGAATACTTCCTGTACTGTAACAGTGCCTGATGCGGATGTACGCGTCCGTACCTAAATCAGTGTAACAGAGAAAAATAATGTTAAATTTCTAAATACATAAAAACTTTTTATGTGTAAATTAATATCGTTTAGCGAAGATCAAACTTAAAGTAAGGATGTTAAAAATAATTTCAAACATATTTATTAAAGGAAAATATTTGAGTTATTCTGAATGATTGGACAACGAAAGAGTTATATCAGTTGAGTTAATACATGTATAAGCGTGATTGGTTATTCGTTTCCGTAAACAAGACGTTGATCCTGGAACATTGTGAGATAAACAACTTTTAAAATTTGTTACATAAAACGATAAAATGATATTTTTTGCTAACAAAATAAGAGTATCATAATACTAAGTTTATTGATTTTCATCATGTAACAACCTCCTTTTCAATTTGAACTGTATTCTGTATTTTGAACTTCTTTTCTGACTTTTTTATGAAACACGCTTTCATCGATTGTGAATTGTTTTGCTATTAACTTTGTATGAGGTTTTATGCAATAAAGATTATGTATGTACATAAAACAGGCGACAATTAAAAAGAACAAAAGATAAAAAGTCACCACAATAACACCTAGCTGATACGAACTGCTAATCCGTAACGATGCCCCCCTGTCAATTATGCATTGCAATTTTCATGTTAATTGGGAAATTTTTGACACGCTCTAAACAAACAATACAGAACAAACACTATTCGGCATAATTAGCATTCTTTAGATTGCTACCTATTAAAAAAAATATAATAATAATTTATGAATATTCGAATTTGATTTTCGCATTCGAATATTCGGCCGATTTTCGAATATTCGAATATTCGTTCCCATCCCTAATAAAAAGTAATCAACATATTAAAGATAGGATTAAAACTAGTAAATGCTTGTCACGTTTGAATGTTAATCCCCTTTTCCAGTCAGTCTTACAAATCCATAAGAAAGAAAAACAAACATGTAACGCTTATATAACATTATCGTGTCACTATGTTTAGTGTAACACAAATATAGTCTATGTGATAGATTATAGTTTAAAGCTAACTAATATTTTAAGATGTATTACAAGTTGAACTGAATATTTTGATGTTTATCCCTATGATTGTACATATAAACAATATTTCAATCATAAATTCACAGTTCCTTTTAAAGTATACATTGTACTGTTAAACCTAAACAAAGACGTAAAGTAAAGTAATGTATGCACACAAAAACGAATGATATGTATCATATACATCGACCATAAAAACACCAATATCAATTAACTGAAGTACTGTTTAATTAAATACCAAGTTTCATTGTCGGTGTAAATCACAAAAACATCAATATCTTTTCTCTTCATGTCAATGGCGTCGATCATTGGCTGGGCACAGTCTGTTGGTCCCCTTTGTGCATTATTTATTGATTTCAACTCGATTAAGTGTATCCGTGGGCAGGATGTCTAGATCTTCAACCCGATCTCTGAATGCTGATAAATTAACAAAATGAGACCTAAATATAAGACAGAGTAAAACTACTAGTATAACACGCAAGTTTTTCAATGTTAATCTTTTACTTGTAAGAGATGTAAATAGATGTGGATGCTAGAAATGCACCCAAAGACTGAAATTACTTGTACTTTTGCAATTTTAAGGATATCACATGTGTAAAGGCAATAATTATAGATAAGACCATTTACTACCTGAAATAGTAGAACAGTTGCTGACTCTATATAAATTAACAAGAGCTGTCCCTCACAAGTGACGAATGCCCCCGAAAGAGGTGCCTCACAGTGACGTGATCAGATGGCGGCTAGCCTAAAAATTTCAGCTCTGAAAAATATGTGGATTTTATTTAATATAATGAGTTTTGTGATACAAAAGTAAAACATAAACATGCTTTGAATGATATTAAACATTAACTTAAGCAAAAAAATAAGAAACGTGATCCTGGTTAGTGTGGCTTACTGTGTATTTTCTTTTGGACAATGAGAGTGAACAATGGAGCAATGGAAGTGAACAATGGAAAATATTAAAATACGGTCAGATGTTTACTGGTGAGAGGTTTCATATACGTTATAATTTTCAGAATAAAACAGAATAAAACAGTATACTTGTTATGGGAAAAAACAGAAAAGGGAAAGATAAAATTCCTATACAAAAATCGAGTACCCTTGGCAAAAGTATGGCGGCCATGAACGTAAACACCACGGCCATGAACGTAAACACTACGGATTTAATTGGTCAGTCAAGAGAACTGTTGTATGGACAAAATACATGTACTAATGCTATAAACAGTCAAAATGAACAAGGTGCTTCAAGAATCCCCCTAAATTCTTTGGATCAAAATATGCATAATAACCCATATAAACAGGTTCAAAATCAAGGGCCATTGAGCGTTAAAAATCACAATGGAGTGTCAATCAATAGCTACGTGAACGAACCTTTAGGCAATACTAACGGTACAAATGTTCAATATACTAGTAGCGTACCTGTGTCAAATGCATATACTGGTATGCCACCATGGGCGGCAGGCTTGTGCCAACAAATAGCGAACGTACAAATGATACTTGACGGACATACACAAAGATGGCAATCTGTCGAAAACCATATTGCAACCCAAAACAATAAACTTATCAAAATGGAATCACAATTAAATGAAATATCGGGAATGAAACAGGAAATCGCGCATACAAAAAGCCATTTATATGAAATGCAACATGAAGTGAAATCATTACAGATAAAAGTGACAGATTACGATCAAACAATACAAAACTACAGTGATATGTGTGACGATCTCACATTTAATAATAATGCCGTAGACATGAAAATGAAACAAATGGAACACAGACTACAAACGCTTGAACAGAAACAGGAGGACATGAATACAAACATTCAAAACAATGAAAACAAGATCACAGACGTCCAGTGGCGTACAATGCGTGAAAATTTACTGTTTGGTGGTATACCTGAGGCAACTGACTTTAGAACAAACGGAGAAAATTGTGAGGCTTTGATACGTGACTTTTTAAAGAAGGAAATGCATATTTATGATGAAATCTTGTTTGACAGGGTACATCGTCTTGGCCGGTTCAACCCTAGACAGAGATACCCAAGGCCAATAGTTGCAAAAATTACGTTTTTCAAAGACAGAGAATTTGTCCGAAATTCAGCTCCCCAATCACTTAGAGATACTACTTACTGGCTAAACGAACAATATCCGCAAGCAATTGAGGAGAAACGCAAACCACTGTATGAAATTGCCAAAGAGAAAAGAAAGGACAGAAACAACAAAGTTAAATTAGTAAGGGACAGGTTATATATAAACAATGAACAGTACATACCGACAGACGAAGAAATACAAAATACAAAACAGAGAAACAAACAATATGCAAACAATACAGGCACATCACAAAATTACGCCGGACGGCAATATTACAACAGAAACATACATCAACAGAGAGTATCCGAAAATTATTCATCAAGAAGACAAACACAATTCGAGAACCAGTATCAACTCCCTATTCAGCAGAATCAACAGATAGAAAACAACAGTCGGTGGACCGGAAGTTATTCCCGGCGTCCTGTAAATAACAGACCACCTACAGCACGAAATAACGAAATAGAGACGAACAACAGATATGACATTTTAGGACAAAATACGCCACAAAACAACTACGCCGGTAAAACTAAAGCAAGGTCTCCTCTAGACCATGATCAAACTTTCAAAAAGCAACATTATGAAGAGGAAAAACAACAGCCCGGCCATGTAATGGATTTTAACTGTGAAATACAGTTAGCACACGATGGCCTGAATACTAGTAGCTCACAAACACCCCCTCCGGTGTACAGCACGCAACCCCCGACATATACAGCTACAGTTACTATCCCCGCCTCTCCAAATATATTGCTGTCTACGCACCAGCAATCCAATCAACTAGTTCGCGATACTCCGAGTGAAATACCTAGTGCAGTAAGCGCATAACGGTTATTGGAGAACGGCTTTTATGCCCAGAACAATAGCGACAGTTGTAGTGAACAGTTAACAGATACTGCGAACATAATTGTTCAAAATTGTTTACATAATACTGAAATATTGAAAAATAACTGTTATTCTATAAGTAATTCTGTTCAAAATATTTCCAATGATTTGAAAAGTAACTTTTTTGTAAATACCGGTACTCAAGAAAATACAAGTACTCGCATAACTACTGGAAATTTATATGGATGTGCAAATAATACGGAGACCAATACTTTAAAAATACTTTCACTAAATGTCTGTGGTTTAATTTCAAAATTGAGATGCCCAGATTTCGTGTCGTATATAAGCAATTTTGATTTAATTGGTCTCCAAGAGGTAAAAACTGATGATACAGATTATATTGATATGCCTGGTTATAAGGCTTATGTATTCAGTAGAGTAAAATTAGCTCGATACCGCTCAGGTGGAATAGCGTTGTTGGTTAAAAACCATTTGGTACCATTTATTAAAGTTGATAATAATTCGAATAGTAACCTGATTAAATTTTTTACAATATCAAATAAAATATATGGTAAAAGTACGAGTAAATCTAATGAAGATCTCAAATGTGGAATTGTTTATGTACCACCTGTGGGTTCAAAATTCGCTCACAATGACCCGTATTCCGAAATTCAGCAAGAAATATTTAGATACTGTTCGGGTAGTAATCACGTGTTACTTTTTGGTGATTATAATGGCAGATGTGGTAACCTTACCGATTATACTCGTATCGATGACCTTTTTACTAATATGTTTGACTTACAGTCCATACAAAATGAAGAAACAAATGTTTTTATGAATTTTGAATTGTATGATATTCCACTCGGAAGAAATTTTGTAGATACAACTATTAATCAGTACGGTAATCAACTAATAGATTTATGTAAAAACAACAATATGTTTATTTTAAATGGCAGAGTGGGAGCAGACCACAAAAAGCCAAAACTTACATGCAAAGAATCTAGTACTGTAGATTATTTTCTATCATCATCAGCTGTATTTGAAAACATTGTTGACTTTCATATTGATGATTTTTGTAGACTCTATTCAGATGTACATTGTCCTGTCTATATATCATTAAATACAACATTATCGCTGTATAGCGAAACACAAAAAAGACACACAGCAAAATGTGCAAACAAAACTTTGGGATACAAAGAAGGCGGAACTATTTACAGAAAATTTAGATATAATTAAGATATCTGAAATTGAAACTAAACTTGATAAAATGATAAGCGAACAAAGTATGACACAACACACAATTAACAACACAGTATTAGACATAACCAGCCTCTTTAAAGAATGTTCCATGAAGTCATTTGGAAAGATAAATGTACGTAAGCACACGAATGACATCACAAAGAAAAAAACTTGGTTTGACAGAAATTGTCAAATTGCTAGAAATACGTACCACAAAACAAGAATGCTATACAATAAGCATAAAACGCAATACTATAAAAGTCTTTTAAAAGTAGTGAGTAATCAGTATAAAGTAGCTTTACGAAAAGCTAATTACTCTTATAAGGCTGCAAGAATTGAGAAATTGCGAAAATTAAAAACGAAAGATCCGAAACAATATTGGAACATTCTAAACACACAAACAAAACAATCAGAACCTATTGCTTCTCTAGATGACTTATATGATTACTTCCGAAACATTAATGGAGGTATTAACGAAGAACATACCTTTATAGGTAACAACAATAGCAATAACGATGAAGCAAATAGCAACCATAATAACAGCCACAAAAATAACAGCAACAATGTTATGAACAACAACAACAATATCAGTAACAATAATTATAATGATAATGTTTACAACAATAACAACATAAACATAAACGATGAAATAAATTGCCCTATAGAAGAACAAGAGATTATACAGGCAGTGAAAAGTCTAAAAAATAATAAATCTCCCGGAAATGACGACATCATTAACGAGCAAATGAAATATTCACTGCAATATATGATACCAATTTATAAGAAGTTATTCAATATTGTCTTTGATACAGGAATAATCCCTGAAACTTGGACTGTAGGAATTATAAAACCTATATATAAAAATAAAGGGGATCCGAAACAACCGGAAAACTATCGACCTATCTCTTTATTAAGCTGCCTTGGTAAACTATTTACATGTATTCTAAATAACCGTCTGAACAAATATGCAGAGAAAACAAATCTGATACACGAAACACAAGCAGGGTTCCGAAAAAACTTTTCTACTGTAGATAACATTTTTATTCTTAAAAGTCTAATAGACATTGTACATTCTGAAAAGAAAAAATTATATTGCTGTTTTGTCGACTTTAAACAAGCTTTCGATTCTGTGTGGCGTGTCGGGTTATGGCAAAAACTTCAAAGTGAAAATATTAATGGCAAATGCTTTCAAGTAATTTACAGTTTATATAATAATATAAAGTCAAAAATTGTAACCTCAGAAGGATCAACACCCTACTTTGATTGTTTAGTAGGTGTACGACAAGGAGAGAACCTTTCTCCTTTCCTATTTTCTATATTTTTGAACGATCTAGAACAATTCCTGAATGATAGAAATGTAAGTGGAGTTTCTAAAGATTACACATCAGAGGGTACACGTAATTTCTTGAAACTTTTTATTCTACTATACGCTGACGACACTGTATTATTTAGTGATAATGAAAACGATCTACAGCATACCTTGAATATTTTTAAGGAGTATTGCGATAGATATAAACTTCAAGTCAACACCAGTAAAACGAAAGTTCTGATATTTAGTAAAGGTAGAAAACCCAGTAACACTAGTTTCAAAATTGGAGACACGCGCTTAGAAATAGTAAATGAATATAAGTATCTTGGGCTATTTTTCTCAAAGAGTGGTAATTTTCTTAAAACGAAACAATACATAGCAGGTCAAGCTACAAAAGCCATGTTCTCCCTGTTAAGAAAAATAAAGTTACTCTCTCTACCTTATGATATGCAGTTAGAATTATTCGAAAAAACAGTAAAACCAATACTACTATATGGAAGTGAGATATGGGGTTATGGAAATGTAGATATCCTAGAAAAGGTACAATTGAAATTCTACAAATATGTATTTAACTTGAAAAACTCAACCCCTTCGTACATGATATATGGGGAACTGGGCGTAATTCCCATTTCCATTCACATTAAAAATAGGTTATTATCCTACTGGGCAAGACTCATTGAAAATATCGAGAGTGAAAAAACAACTAAATTAGCATCAAAAATTTACAAGCTCATGTATGATCAACATTCAGAAAATATTATTAAATCACAATGGCTAGATAATATAAAATACAACTTATGTAGTATTGGTTATTCCGGAATATGGTACAGCCAAAGTTTTATCGATAGCAAATGGCTTATTAAGTCTTCTTTACAAAAGCTTAAAGATATATTTATTCAAAACTGGTTTTCACAAATGAATAACACTTCAGCAACCAACATATACAAATATTATAAAACTAACTTTTCACGTAGCGCATTTATCAACAAACTACCACACTATCTTTGTAAAACACTAGTCCGATTTATGACCAGAAACCACAAATTACCTATAGAAACTGGCAGATGGAGAAACATACCACAGAATGAAAGAAAATGCATAAATTGTCAAGAAATAGGAGATGAATATCATTATCTTTTAATCTGCCCCATCTTTAATATCGATAGAAATAGATATATTGAAAGGTATACACGAACAAGGCCAAATATGATCAAGTTTATTAACCTGATGACAACAGATAACTATACAACACTAAAAAATACTAGTTTATTTTGTGATAAGATAATGAAATATTTTAGAAACGTTTAAATTACAAATGCTCAATTTCTTTTTGTTTTCTACTAAAAGTTGATGTAAAGATATAATTTTATACATACTTTACAGATGTCTAAATGATGTTATAGACAAAGGGTACTACATGTACTATTTAATATATGTATAAACTGTAAAATCTCAATGATAATTGAATGTTTCGAGTACTCTCATGTATGTATCACAGACATCGTATAATTGATGCCTTTAGCAGTCTAATTAATCTTAATTTTCGATTTTTCGATTTCAAGGTTAGACTACTGGCAAGGTGACAGAGATATATTCGCATTTAGACATGTATGACAATGTCTAGCTCGTCTAAAGCTTTCGTAATTTCGTAGACAGCTAGAATATACTAAGGCTTTCCTAGACTACTTAGAATGAGACCTTATTTTTGCTCCTCAATGATTATTTTGCACATTATAAAATGTGTTATTTTACAGTCAAACTTAGACATTATATATTTTATTAAGTACGCTATTCTATCTGCACTTATTTTTGCGCCTCAATGCTTACTTACGACTTACAAAATGTGTTAGTTTAAACATTGTAAATCTTATTAAGTTTTTTAACTGCACCTGACTTAGTTTAGAGTTAAATTACAACTATGTGTATAAAAATACTTTATATACTTGTAACATATGATGTAAATAGACCCCCGTATTGGTGGTTTATTGTTTAATATTATCCACTATGTATAATACTTACGATTTATGTAACGATAATCCAAAATCATAAGCATAAGCACATTACCTTCCCAACACTTTGACCTAAAACAACTGCACGAATGATAAATTCAATCATATTTTGACTACACAAGTGTGCTCAAAATAAATACAGCACGAGATTTTCATGGAAATGTCTAATCTTATGACGCACACAATTTATGAAATAAGCGAAAAATAACCATAGCTGTAACGATACTTTTCAATTAGTAAATATTGTAAAGGTAGACTTTCATTAATAAACAAACAAAAAAACTTTATATTTGATAAAAAAAATGAAACTATTGATTTATGTACATGTATATTCTCCACTGTATAAATTCAGAGAATGTAAAATTGTGATATCCCTGTACAGAGATTTATTATTAGTAGAGTATAGTCGTTTTCCGTTTTGTCATGTTGATATGTTTTGTATATAGATATGTATGTTGCTGATGCTGCCCGTTTTATGCGGGACTCATGCATATTTGTAAAATAAACTTGGAATAAAAACAGTCTGTGTCCTCTCCATGTGCTCAATAAATGTGCTATGTAATTTTAAAATCCTTCCATGCATGACAGAGTAATCATGCATACAGTTTTCCATTACTTTAAACACTAAGTGTGACCTTGACCTTTGAGGTAGGGACTTGGGTCTTGCACGCGACACATCCGCTTGATGTGCTAGACATTTGTGCCAAGTTATTTTAAAATCCTTCAAAGCATAATAAAGTTATAGTCCGGACACAAATGTATGCATATATACAGGATTCCATTACCTATAAACTCTAAGTGTGACCTTGACCTTTGTGGTAGGGATGTGGGTCTTGCACGCGACACGTCGTCTTGATGTGCTAGACATTTGTGCCATACTATTTTAAAATCCTTCAAGGCATGACAAAGTTACAGTCCGGACACGAATGTGTGCATATATGCATATATAGAGGAATCCATTACCTTCAAACTCTAAGTGTGACCTTGACCTTTGAGCTAGGGACCTGGGTCTTGCACGCGACACGTCGTCTTGATGTGCTAGACATTTGTGCCAAGTTATTTTAAAATCCTTCAATGCATGACAAAGTTACAGTCCGGACACGAATGTGTGCATATATGCATATATATAGAGGAATCCATTACCTTCAAACTCTAAGTATGACCTTGACCTTTGAGCTAGGGACGTGGGTCTTGCACGCGACACGTCGTCTTGATGTGCTAGACATGTGTGCCTAGTTATTTTAAAATCCTTCAATGCATGACAAAGTTACAGTTCGGACACGAATGTGTGCATATATAGAGGATTCCATAACCTTCATACTCCAAGTGTGACCTTCACCTTTGAGGTAGGGATGTGGGTCTTGCACGCGACACGTCGTCTTGATGTGCTAGACATGTGTGCCAAGTTATTTTAAAATCCTTCAATGCATGACAAAGTTACAGTCCGGACACGAATTTGTAAGTGGGGACGCACGGACGGACGGACAGACGGACAGACGGACGGACGGACAGACGGACAGACGGTCAGACGGACAGACGGTGCGATTTTAATATGCCACCCTTCGGGGGCATAAAAATATAAGTTTGTTGTATCAGAACAAGAACTGTTTGTAGCCTCTAAGGAGCAGTACAATTGATGTATCGAATTGAAATAATATATATAACTATACTACATGTACTGCCACAATAGAGTTATTAAAGGAGATAATTCTATCTCACTTCAATACATATTTAAATACCACACCGATACTAGTACTTTTGTACTCTATCAAAATAATAAGATGCCAGAATTACAAGTTAGATTACAAAGAAACATTACCTACTGTACTACAGACTATTTAACATATGAAAAATAAGAAACTATAACTTCCCTTAACGGATAGGTTTTTAATCTGTTAGTTATATACAATGTAACAAATTTACTTTTTATGATACAGTTCTCTTCTGTTCTAGCCGTAAGCATCATCATAGCTGCTGCCGCCAATGAACAGGTTATATTTCTGAAAGACAAATGCAACAGTCAACACTACAAGGAATAACCAGGAAATTGCACGTCTATTAAAAGCGTTACACTAGGTAAAGAAATACCGCATAATTACAGTTAAACTTGTTATAATGGTCACCTTAATTCAATATCTTATCGCTTACGATTAACAGTCATTTATTTAACCTGTGTTAAAGATTACCACTATCTTAAAGAAGACACACTGCCTTTAGCCGCTTTCTGAATGATTATAAGCTGATTAAAATCTGTTGAGCTACAATTTATAATGGTGTTCTCTATGGAATTATTCAATTACTTTAATTCTTATAAAATGTTTACTGTCTTTGTTATTAGATAAATAAGGCTTTCAAGAAATATCCGTATCTGGGTGTTACTTGATCATGATACATTTGTATTTTATCTTTGTATTGTATGCTACAAGCGTCACATAAGGCATGCTTAAAATATGATCCACTTAAAATGTTGCTTTATGAACTGAAAATTGTCTTTTATCAATTGTGGGTGATGAACGAAATATTTTCTCACCTGTTGCTGTTTCTAATAGGCTGTGACATGGACAAACTAACATCTACAGCCAAATAAAATGTTCTACCCGTTGGTTCAATAGCTGCATATCCCCTGTAAAAAGCCTCTTCAAGTGCCTCTGTTATGCTTTGATTGGGCCTCCAGGTACAATTTCCCTTATCACCTTGCCCTATAACCAAAACGCACGAATTTGTGATTATAATTATTCATATTTTTATTATTGGTTTCTAATTCGATAGTGTTCACTTTAATGTATCCAAAGCATTCCTTTGCAGCAATCGGACACAACTGCTTTACCTTCACATACAAATACATTTCTTTCAATTTCTTGACCCTAGTGTACAAGGAACTTTACTAAAATACTTGTAAACAAGTGCTGATAAGGGTATAAAGAGATAACAAAATACAACACACACCAGCTTTGTAGGTTGTCCAAGCATAGAAGATTCTAATCGGATGTAGAAAATTCCTGCAGGCCTTTCTCATTGTCCACGGCCGATCTTCCTCCAGATCTTCATTGTCAGACTCCAATTGTTCACGTGGTTCTTGTGTATTAGCATCAGCTGGGATGTTGATTGACCTTATCTTGTCCAAAACCTTTAAACAAAATTGATTATTTGATATAAGTATTGTTCTTCCATATATTATAACACAGATATGACTCCTAAGCCAGTGGTATCTTAAGAAATATGTACCAAAATATGGGAAAAAACTGTTAGTTCTAAACAAACAAGTTTATCAAGTTATAACTTGGAATGTATGGAAATTTCACATAAAACTTCAGCATTGCAAAATGGAATACAAACACTTTTCATACAAAACTGTAAGTATGTTCCTATTGTCTGCGATAAATTTGTAAATCAGTGACAACGTTACAGAAGACGTTAATATATTTAAAGGTTCATATCTTACGCTTAAACTGTGTTTAATAATGAGATGTGCTAGTTAATTAAATTATGTTCACTTCCGACCAGATGCGATCCAAATGGTTACGTTTATATCAGTAAACAACGTACAATGCTAGATAGCTTCGACTGCTCGTGCCTTAAGTAAAACTGTTACGGACCCATTAAATATCCCATGCATATTGCTCTCCAAAATTGATACTTTGACAAGAACAAACGAATGTATTTGTGATTTTGCGTCTAACCGTACTAAGAGAAGTAGAAACAGTTTCTAAATGAACGTTGTTACATGCACTGAAGGTACCCATATCACTTTAAGTGTTATCTTACCTCTTGCTCATCTTCACTATTTTCGGCAAACAGTCCATAGCTCGTCATCCTGCCAAGGTTACGTATCATAGCCTCGATAGGCATATGTGACAGAAGAGCGAGCCATACTTCCTTTTTGTTGAGGAGGGTTGAGTTACATTGTTCCCACGTTAGTTTGTGCTCTCTAATCATAGAACAAAGATATTGAACTTCTTCACACCGAGCAGCGTCATCAAAAGCACTGAGTAGGATGGATATCTTCTGAAATTTTGTGGCCGTTTCCTGATCCATGTCAAGTTTAACCTTGCTGTATTCTTCAAAAGTTGTTCTGTAGCCTTTGACGATGTAACTTAAACAACAATTATGAAACCACTTTAATTTTCTTTCGCAAATTAAGCTTCAAAAGTTGCAATACTAAAATGGTGATAATCAGAGGAATGGTGTTAGAACGAAAGCATGTAAATAGAATATCCTAACTATAGAAACGAAATTTTCAGTTGATTAATATGCTGCATATAACATGGATATTGTAGAAATACAAAATGTAGATAATAATTATCATATACGATTTAATAAATGATACAAACGAAATAGTATTTTAGTTTGAAATACCTACTGAACATTGTTTAGTGACTAGAGTAAAAGCTGTCAATACCTGAATAGAAACCCCATAACTTTGTCCTCGGTGCATGTATGCGCCAATCTTAACACGTCTTTATGATTCCACTTCTCTCGGGATTTGTATTTTGTGATAAGACGAGCAAGTTTCTCCGGATTCTGTTCAAACTGTTTGTACCAATTACATACAGCCCTTTTATGAGCCCTTCCCCATCCTGTCCCTACAATATTAAACGACATACAGTCGACTCTCGTTATTTCGATGTTTTTGGGACCAAAGAAAATAAGTCGAGATAACGAAAAATCGAGATAACCGAAGTTGGATCAAATATGCTCGATAGGGGATGGGAGGGGGGTAAAGAAGATTATTGTTGATAGAAAGACGTTTGCTTCTTTCTACCATCTTATGATCTGTGTAATACACAGGTTGTGAAACGAACTAGCTTGTAGGTTTAAATCAACCAAATGTTCAATTCATCTGATTCATGTTGTTCTGCACCCCGGTGCCGAAAGATTGGATCCCCCCGGGTCCTTCTCCAAAACTTTCAGCGTTTGCCAATCCGTTTTTTTTTAATATCGAGATGTTATCTTTCTAGTGTGTACGTATTGAAGACACGATTTATAATTGACAGAATCTTCATTTCTTGCTGTTTATAAATGCAAATAAATTTTCTCAGTTGTGACACAATTCAATACAAATTACCCATTCCGCATATTACACAGCTTACGTCGCAAAACAAACAATTAATGAATTTTGGGTCGTTAACCGAATCACTGAGTGAATAGCCGCGCTTGGTGTTTTTCGCACCTCTGACAGCAGACGACAATGGAGCGAATACAATCGCGTGCAGCTTTTCGCACCTTGTTTGGCAGGTGATAAATGTCAAATCGAGATAACGGATGTCAAAATAGAGGAAAACTTAATAGTTGGGGATCAAAAATTTAGTCGAGATAACGAAAAAATCGAGATAAACAAATCGAGATATCCGTAGTTGATTTATATAGAACAAGAAGGGAAAAAATCGGGACCGAGAAAATCCAGTCGAGATATCGAAAAATCGAGATAACCGAAGTCGAGATAACGGATGTGGACTGTATACAGATATCCCCAAATTAGGGTGCGACTAAACGAACATGATTTTCAAGCTTCAGGCAGATTGTAGATAACTTTGCACATAATAAATGGGTTTCTAATGCCATAGCCATATTGTGTAATATTTTCTAGTTTGTCTGTAGGAAGGATTCCGGGCCTTACTAATGCTACAAAGCTGAAGAGTAAACTAAATCTCCTAATGTTATATGCAGCTCATGAAAGCAAATACATGTAAGGAAAATAAAACCTTACTATTTCAACAAAACTATGTAACGGGAGACAGCAACGATGCCTGTTATACAAGCTATTGAAATATATTGTCGTAAGTCAGTCTACCTGTTTCCGACCTGTCATCTTTGCTTTCCTTTTCACAGTACTTTATAAACATGAATAGATGTGTCGGTATTCTACAAATTCGCGGCAATAAATCGTATGCCGCGGTCTTTGTGTTGCTGTCATTTGACCTCGCACAGATAGAGTACGCCAACAACAATGAGTTCTGTCTAACATTCCTTCGACTCAAACTGATATCCTTGATAGTCTGCACTACCTCAGCACCTCTCCCAGCACTGATGAGTCTGAAATGTACACAAACAATTATGGTTTCACCCTTAACCTGCTAAAATGAAATTTTCATTCCTTCGACCATTAATTGTTAAAATCGGTGCTCACCAAAAGTTTACTGAATAGAGTATCAAACTATTGTTAAAGTAGTGTTAGTAAATTCTGTAAAAAAAACCTATCAATGAAGTCGGCGTTTTTGCGAGTGAGTACTTTCTCATCACTATAGTAGGTATTCTCAGCACCCATGATCAGAAATCTCATCAGACGTTTTTTATCATCCAGTTTATAGACAAAGCCACCAGGATGGTTCTCAATCTGTCGAGACAAAAATGATAAATGTTAAAAAGTAAAATAATACTGTGTAGAAATAACTTTCAACTTTCAACTTTAATAACAACTAATTATTTATTTCCGTACCGGTTTTCAAAACTCCATTATCTTAAGTAACCTGGGATAGGGAAAGGGTATGGGCTAGAAAAAGTCTATTTAGAAAGGTATATCTAGAAAAGTCTAATTGCACAACGAAGGTAACATTCTGCTGTCTCTATACAAACAGACTTACATTTCATTTCAACGAGCAAAGCCTCTTGATCGTTAATCTATTAAATTAAATCTGCTTATGAATAAAGGTCACCAAATTTCTTTCTTTTCTTTCTTTTGTACGAACTGAAGTGCGATGACAGAAGCTTCTAAACAAAAAGCGTGAGTTTTTGTTGCCTTTTCAGTTGTCTTTATGCGAAACGGCTAATACATGTTGCTTCACCATAGATAAGGAATCAGAGCATACCATTTTGTCTAAACATGCGTTGGAGGAGAAAATCGTCGGTTAAGATGAAAGGTTTGTCAAAAATTGAGTGTTTAATTAGTGGGGTTACTTTTCAGAAATGTAAAGTTTGGAACTTCAATAATTTCTCTGTCTGTCAGCCGATTGTCACCTTAATTGTAATGTGCTGTTTTAAAAGGGATACTTGAGAATTAAATGTGTTTTTCTGCATTCCATCAAGGTATGAACTGTCAGAAGTGTTACACCTAATTTGCATAAACACCTACCAAGGTGTTTATGTTAAGATTAGGTGTAAAACATCTGACAGTTCATAACTCGATGAAATGCAGAAATTCTTATAATAACAACTTACTATAATTAAATTGTTCTTTTAGTTGACACTCGTTAAAATCATTTAGTGATCAGTAACCCGGATTCTATTTAATATTTCGTCGCGTATTTGTTAAAACGCCACTACTAATTAGCATATTGCAAATTGCCGACAGCAATCAGCTGCTGGCCCGAAGTCTTCATGTACAAAATTATAACTGGATTACTACATTTAGATAGGAAATTGAATGATTCTGTTGATTAAATTCGCGGATACACTTTTCCTTTTTACTTCACAAAGTAATTGCTTGATGACATGCCCTGAATCCATAGTAAAGTTTTCGTACGCGTTCACCAGTCTGAATGGAATTGGGAACTGTTATGCACAGGTACTTTTTTATCAGTTCAAGTACGCTAAAGTTTAAAACAATTTCATTTATTATATAGCTTAGGTATTGTCATAGTTGAACTGCAACAACAATAACTCGTTTATCCAAATGTCAAATATTCCAATGGTTTCGAGTCATTTTTGGTGGCAAATACAACTCAAATCCCCCAAAAAACTGACGAAAAGTCCGTGTTGTTGCCAGTGTCGGTCATTTTGTTTTTACTTTTGCAGACGAACTCCGCGTCAATGCTCGCATCGATTAAATTCGAATGAGTCGTTAAGAAAGTAAACGATACATTTTGTCATAGAGTCTTTATTTGGACAATATTTACTTGCCACAAGAATTTTTTTTTCTTATTTGGTTGAAATTCACGCCGTATCGAAAACGTGTAGCCAGTATAAACAAAAACATGACCCACTTTTATGATGAATGAAAATGTTGGGCAGAAATAACCAAACAGAAAAGAGATTTTGTGTGAAATGATGGCAAGTTGTAATTATAGGTGTTTAACGTGATGGCAAGGCACATGAATCTGACTAACGGGAATCGGGAATGGCAGACTAAGTTGGTTTTTGTTTTTAATTTAATGGTAAAAGGGAATAGTTCTATCAATGATTACGCTAACCACACTTCAAGAATTTCTGACGATCAACAGGCAGGTAGGATATCTGGCTGCGATAACGTTCTAATGAAAGCAATGACATTTTCGTATAAACGAACACGGTGTCTAGTAACAAAAGGTGTTACTAGGTAGTTTTGGACTCGATTTTCCAATTATTAACATATTTATGACGAGTAAAGTATCACATTTTTGATCCAGAACGTGCAAATATTTGTTTTCGCTTCAAAATCACACCAAATATAAGCCGCACACGTCTTTTCTGGAAGAAGTTACAGGCTTCCAAACTAGTCCGGGTAGAGAAAAAGTGCTGCCTTGATGGGCAGAAACGTGTTTCGAAGGCTGTATTGAATGACAGAAACGCTCAGAGATCGGCTAACAATTTGACAGAAATACGAAATCGCTCTTTCACTGATTTCTCTAATTTTTACATTCTTTGATATGGAATAGAAGAGTCTAACTATCAGTTGTTACGTCTTCTCGGGTTAGAAAATATAAATACTGCATAATTGACACCAAATTGGAGTTTCATTGACAATTTGTTTTAACAACAAAATAAGATATATGTGGTAACTTTTTGTTCATAAACGGTAGAGTGTTTAAGCTTCTGTTTCTAAATTCATGTACAATGTAATGCTTTTTTATACGCCCGAAGGGACGTATTATGTTATACCCCCTGTCGTCCGTCTGTCCGTCCTCCCGTCTGTCTGTTAGCAAATTTGTGTGCTGATAACTCCTCATTCATTATTGAACGCAATGTGTTCAAACTTTCAGGGATGGCTTACATTGACATGTAGTTGTGCATAAGGAAGATAATTTTTGGATCCGCCCATGTTCAGCATAATTATGGCCCTTTGTTACTTTACATAAGCAAATTCTTGTGCGGATAACAATAATTCATTATAGCCCTTTCTCAAATTATATGCATGTTTTACATGCCATTCTCAGAACGAGGCTGAGATGGGTCAGTTGTAAACAATGCTCACTGATAAGAAATGGCCACTACAGGTGAAGTTTAAATTAACTCAAGACAGTTTTGGGCGAGAGAATAAGTTTTCTAATTACCATTGATGTGTATACAATTGTAATTCTAATGGAAGATATGATTCTCAAATAATATTCCATAAATTCCCAAAAAATGAAGAGTTAAGAAAGACATGGGTCGTGAAAATAAGAAGAGATGTGGGTAAAGATTTCCAGGTAAGCACATTCATTTCAGTTATTGTTATTTAAAAATGTTGTTTATTTTAAAATACTGTAGCAAAACATGAATTAGTTAAAACATAGTCAGATTTTTTTTATAATCAACGTTTGCTAAATATCTGAATAATAATGTACAGAAAGTACAGTATAGGTACCGTATATATTCATAAAAGCAGGTTATTTTTCAGATTTCCGCACATCCGTCCGTGAACCATATCAATACCAACGAAATTTATTCAAACTTTCAGGGATGCCTTATCTTGACAAGTAGTTGTGCATAATTTGGTTACTGTTTGGACAATGTATGCTGATTCCTTGATCTATTGTGAAACAATATCTATTAGCCGACCCTGACAAAGACAAATGAAAAGGGCAGCAACAATCACAATCACCAACCCTCCGTAAAATCCCGCGTTCTGTTTCGAAGCTGTTGCCGCCAACGCTGTAAATGCTGTCAATTCAGCAGTACCAAACACGTGATCACAAACATTTCGGATGTAGAGGGATACTATGGCCCATTTACTATTGTAATTTGTAAGGCATAACGGACAAATTAGTGCTATACATGTATATGCGGCGTTACTTTTCATTTGACCAGAGTTAATACTTTCACGTAAATACTGCCCTTCTTTCGATTTTAGTTCTCAAAACCGAAAGTAAAAGTTGAGTCGGTTTAGAGGTATAAAACTATTTATAACTACACGATCAAGCAAATATAAATTATGTACATGTTTTATGGGCTTGGTAAACCAAAATCGTCGAAATGTTGTTCTTGTTTTAACCAACTGAATATTCCTACTTTCGTTTTCGAATTAATAAATCGTGTAATCTAATAAAACCTATCTTACCTGGGGATCTGCATTCGACTCGAACAAACGTTGTGTTTGTGGGACAACGTCGCCTAGTTGGATAGATCCACCCGCCATCCGTGAAAGTTTTAATAAACAGCTCGAGCTAAAATCTTGTCTATCATTAACCTATAATTAACTTTTCAGCTATATATACACCTGGGGGTGTAATGAGTCATGTACCTGTGGTTACACAACGGAAAGTCCTGTATGACTCACTTCCTGTT